>JAMWET010006274.1:252500-622416 GCA_024036415.1 Prochilodus magdalenae
TTCATTAGTGGTCAAAAACTACAGGACGCTGTTGGTTGGTGGACTGCTCTTAATCCAGCAGTGACACAGAGGTGTTAAAAACTCTAGCATTACTGCTGTGTCAGATTTACCTGCACAGCACATACTAACATACCATTAGTTTTACTGCAGGCCTGAGAATGTTCCACTGTCCACTTAATACCTGCTATGTGGTGGTCCTAACCACTGAGCAACACAGTAATAGTGAACAAAGTATGCAGAAAGAATCAGATGGGCAGATGTTTTTAATGTTATAGCTGATAGGTGTATATTGTACACCATAGTGGTCATAGAGAAACCATGCTTATTTCACATACTTACAGCACTTTGCAAAATTCTTAGGCACCCTATTTATAAATGTATTTTGGCAGTAAGTGTCTGAAACTATGCAAGATGCAAATAAACAAAATACAGCTAATATTAACAATAATCTCTTACCATTAAAAAGGGGGATATGAGCTAGCCTGACAAACTGGCTCCAGATTTCTCCTGGACGCCCCCCAGTCATTGCATAAATCTGTTAAGATCGATCAGCAGCAAACTTACAGCAGTAAACCTAACATAAAGATGTTGGACCTAACAAAACAGATGTTGAACCATATCTACAATTAACACAGGGCTGATGTAAGGACAGATTCAGAAATAGTTAAACACACTGGCATCACTACCCACTATATTAATGCTACTTGTATTCTAACACTCGTCTTTGCCACGACAAACAAATGCTTACTGCTAAGACAAAAAGTTTTAAGTTTTAAACAATGTGTCCAGGTGCCTACAACTTTTGCACAGGATTGTATATGCTTCTTTACGTTGAACATATAAGTTGCATGGGGTGTTTGAGCTACCCATTACCTGGTGTCTCAGGGGTGTCCGTGAGCTGTTGCAACTGGTTGGAGCATCAGCTGCTGCCGGGAGATGATTGGTGGACATAAAGCAGGCCCATTCTGCTGACAATGGTGGAAAGACAATGAACTGAAGATGCATTCACACCTCGCGTGGCTGTTGCTTTATTGATTCTTAAATGGCAGCGCTGTCCAAATGGCTTGCAAGCCTTTTGTGCCCTGACATCTCTGCCGTGCATAGTTTTAGTGTCCCTGCACAGCTGCTGCTGATTTTGCCTTTGCTGTGCACATGCTCGAAGCCAAACACAATTATCTCAGTATATCGCTGGAGTAGACCAGATACGTGCATACACTGTCGACGTGAGGCGTCAATCCAAGGTCAACTCTGTTATGCCACGGCATGGTCTTTCAGCGCTGATCAATGTGAAGTTTCAACTGTCTGTTGGATTGATGTCAATGCTTTTGTTTATGTTCAATACAGCGAACAGGATACCCTGTGGTGCTATACTTAAAGGACCTATATGCTGTATTTTTCTTGTATTTATTTATTTAATGATTTCCTTTCTTTTTTTTTCGTTTTAACCCAAAAGTCTGTTTATAAAGTTTGTGTGGTTTTATGTAACAAAAACAACTGCAAACCATTTTTACATGCCCAATTTCCAGCCTATATTTATCCCCCAGAATTTAACATGTTGGATTTGTTAATGTGCTTTTAAGACTCATCTAAGTAAACGACCTCTGTTTTAATTGGCTGACCCCTTCACAAGTGAAATGAGGCACAAAATGTTCAAAATGCATTTTGAACTGAAACGTACAGAGCAAACTTTAGTTCGAACTAAAGTCTTCAGGGATGTTTCATAAAATACACTGTAGCTTTTTTTCGGAATATCTGAATTATTTCCCCACTCATATTCCAGTGGTAACAGCACTCCCTCTCATCATAATGTGACTGAATGGGATAAACTGCTGTTGGTGATATGCAGACTTGTTCATGGTTTTGACATAGCAGCAGGGGCAAACTTACAGCTCAGTTTAAAAAATAAAGGTGGGGGGGGTGGTGGCACATGATTAGTTTGTTTTTTAATTTTTAACATCAACACTATGTAAATCAAACACCTTTCTTATTTCAAAGCATAAAGAAAAAAAACAACAGTTTTCAAACTTCAAACACATTGTGCTTCTTCCACATTTCAGGATTTTTATATTCAGCTACTCCATGGAAGCAAGCGCAATGGTTGAGAGGGAGCAGAGAGTTGAACCAACTAAAGCTGATAACACTGCCATCACGCTTAAGTGCTTTGGTACCGTGCGCTGTGTCTGTTCTACCAGCGACATTCTTTCATAACTGTATCAGCTGGCCTTCAAACTGCACTTCCGTCTGGAATCAGGTTTGCCATTTGTGGAAAGGTGAGAGGATGTTTCAAATAAAAGTCCCTTATTTCATTTCAAGTGAATCACATGTAGGATACGGCTATCGCAAACTGCAGGGGCATGATCCGGAGCTGACAGAAGTGCATTAGACCATAACACTGTCACACAAACATTTAAAAACAGCTTGCTTTATTGATCAAAGTTGATTTGTTTTAAGGCATCACTGCAGAACATACAATGGCTGCACTCAACACCACCATTGTACCGCTGCTGTTAGACTAAGTCTTCAGGTTTAAGGAAATGCAGAGAAAATACTGAACGCAGCTTTAGACAGGTGTTCTAGCTTGCTAGCTTGTGGTTGTGCTGGGTTAGCTTTAGCTAGCCAAGTTGCTCTGAAACTGTTTTGTGTGGGCAGAGCAAGAGATGCCAGCCTTATGATTGGTACGAGGAAACCTTATGCAAGCTAAGATTAGATAAGAGGAGAGTGTTGTCCAAGAGAAGATTGGGGCTGTTAAGTTTACACTGAAAGGAAATAAATATGGTGAAATACAATAGTCATTTATTGGTCGCTGGAACATTATTCAAAGGGTATACTTGGTACTTGTGTTTACTTTAGTGTTTAGTGTTTGTCTGCAATAACAAGATGAACCTAACTAGAAAGATTTAGGTTCACTGGGTCTTTCAGACTTGATAAGAGGACTTGAAGAGGTTCAACTGAAACAACTTCAGATTAAACAAGCTTTAAACTCGACTTTATAAGGTACAAAAAGAGAAAAGGCCTATTTTAAGTTTTATTTTTTCAGCATGTCATGCATGCTGCAAAATCTCACGTCTCATGACCCAACATTTATTGCCAATGTCATTTCTAAGATTGCCATAAAACATAAAATGTGGCTCAGTAAGTACACGCAGACAGATTCAACCTTGAAGAAAATCTCCTGCAGACAACGGGCCCTCGGTAGAAAGAGCTCACGGTGAATTTGCCAAGGAAGCTTAAACTTCTTAGCTTAGCTTGAACTTCTTATCATTTGAAAATCATGTTTGCTTTGCTTACAGCATTTTAGGGGTAATTTGTTTACTGAACTGAATGTGTGGTCTAAGCTAAATAATTAATGATTCTTTTCCTCCAGTAATTGGTTTTGCACAGCCGCCAAATAACAATCTAATGCGAGCTGCCTCTCTAAGCACCAAGCCTAATTTCAGGCATTTGGTGCAAATCTGTCAGAGTTATAGGCTTAACACATGCATTATAAGCTCACACAGGGATTGGGTACTATGCAGACTAATTAATTTCAAGAACTGTAAAATCTATAGATCCGGAGAATAATCAAAAATTGTTTTGATCTTTGATTGTTTCTTTACTTCAGTGGGTAACACTTGCTTACTTTTCAAAAGCATTGTCAAGGGGAAACTAATAATGCTGCACACGAGGGAGAGGCTTCAATTGATGCCAATTACACTTATTTCATATATGCTTATTATAGTCTTTGTACAGCCCAGGGGCACTTTAAACCACAAAATGTGTAAAAGACTGTATAAAGCACATTTGAATTGAGTTTTCTGCACTGGGGTTGATGCATTAACAAAGAAGTGTATGTGACATCAACAAGGGAGACACTCGAAATGAAATTACGAACACCTGTAATGCAGGAATATAAACAAACCATTTCACTAATAACTACAGCATGCTTTATCCTCCACAAGTGCAGCGAATACACATGAAATTTAAAGATCTGCTCTTGAACTTACTTGCTTCTTGGAGTTTCACATAAGCAATGCCTAAACAGGTTCTGTAAGGTGTGTTTGAAAGTCATCCTACATTTCTTCTGAAATCAAGACTATAAATAGGGTAACTTTCTCTTTGGTGCAGTAACAACATCAGTTTTATGCCAGATGTTGGAACACTGGTTTGAGCATCTGATGATGTTCAGCCATAGGAACATTAGTGAAGTGAGGTATTAATGTTGGATCATTAGTTTTGGATCACAAACACCACTCCAGCTCATCTCAAAGGTATTGGATGGTGCTCCATCACTCCACAGAACCCAGTTCCAATGGTCCACAGCCCAATGCATGGTGAATTTATACCCATCTAGCTTGTGCTTTTTCATCCAGGTACATTGTGAATAACAGCATGAATAACAGCTGTGATTCAATTTGGCATGGGATAGATAGAGAGTTAGATAGATAGTTTCCAGATGTAGGTGGTATTAAATGTTCAGCCACTGCTGAATCAAATATTTGCACAGTTCAGCAAGATTTGATGGATGTTATCCCTACACAAGGAGAGATTCCTGTAGACTGGGATTTTAGCCACTGTTGGTAGATCTGTGTGACCATGCACTTCCATACATCTGCAAAGCTAACTCCTTCTCACTATGCCATTTGGCATGCCCAGATGTGATCACTCCTTTTTGCCCATCATTAAAACCTGCTTGGCGACATATTGTCCCACACATTAAATGAGACATTGTCCAATCACCCTTGTGCAACGCCATTTGCAGGAGCCTGAAGTTATTACCACCTGAACACAGAAGGTGACAGAAGTTTTTGGAGCTTATATAAAACCGTTTTCATTGGCATTTAACGCAATGAACTTAGGCTCATGACCAGTAGCTCCTTATCTGCGTCCATTCTGTGCATTCTGTGTTTTTACAGTGATTATAGAAAATGTACATGCAAATTAAGACTTGTGTCAGCAACTGAACTATTAAGCAGCTAAATTTTGTAATAGTAATAACAGAGTACCTTTGGTTCCCTAAATAGCCATTTAATAAATGGTTTCTTAAAGCCTTACCTTTGTAAATGTGATGTGCAAATAACCTCTACAAACATGTTTTTTTTTCCTAGAGCCTTATGGTCAAAGCTAAAAACCATTTAGTCACGTTTATTAAGTGTGTTTTTTGACACAGCATAAAACAGAGGGGTTTTCCACCTCTATCTTTCACAAGGCCATTTCTAGATTAGCCGGCGCTAAGGCGATCTGAAGTGAAGCCGTTTGGGTCGGTTTCAGATGTTGTTAATCCTTTGCTCTTTCGTCTCAATGGAGGGAAGTGCTGAAGTCAGCAGCGGTCCTCATGTTTGAGTGAGCCTTTCGGATAAATCGATAAGGCTGCTTTCCTCCCTTTTCTTATCCATTTTTCTCCTCTGTTCCGCACACTGCACTGATACAGAGGTGTTAGGGTGGATGTGTGCACGCCCAGGAGGATGGAGTGAGTTCGAGGGAGCTGAAAAGAGAGGAGGGTTTTGGGAGGGAATGGCAAATCGTGGCCTGACAACTGAAGTGGAGGATAACCAGTGTTCCAATCAGCTGTCCGTAGGTGACAGTGTTCGCTATGGCCGCAGGCATGAGCAGCCATGGTATTGATGTAAGACGAGGCGGGTGTATTCTGCTGATTTAAGGGGGGGTGGGGTGGTGGCAGCAGTGGTCGTGTTAAATGAAATACATCAGATCAATGCCAGCACCTTAATTACACCTGTCAATCAACAAAGCTCCAGCCTATCTGGAAACTGTCTTCGTTTAACCCCTCCCCAAAAAAAAAAAAAAAAAAAAATGGTACCTCTCCCCTATCTTCAACCAGCTTAGCACTGGCCCACCTCTTAAGGCTGCAGTCAGGCAAGGTTGGGATTGTGATGGTCTCTTAACAAGCCTTGTTTAAAATATCTCATACGATCCGGCTGTTGAGACAGATGGGTTGAGGATCGTTTATTTAAAACCTCGCTCAGAGAACAGATGTGATGGGTGGAAATTGCCTGTTTGCATGTATTCTATTTAGCGGCCACGTCTTTTTAAAGAGGCAGGCATATTCAGAACATGCGTCTCATACTATATGAGAAAAATGCAATCAGAATTTTTTAAGACTTAGTTTGCTTTAGCAGCTGATTTCATAAAAGCTTAGATTTAGAGGGCAGTGAGAATAAAGCCTTGTGTGCAAATAACCTAAACTGGGGAAGGCTGATACAGACTGCTTGCAAATAACGAAGAAACAAATCACGTCAGAGATTGAAAAGCATTGTGTCAGCTTGGAACAACTTAAGGAAAGTGAAGAGAATCAACACAAATATGGGCAGTAAAATGGAAAGATACATTCATAAACAGCTACAGGGAGGAAAAAGACCACTGCCAGTTCCCTAAGGCTCATATAATATTTCACTTTCTCCTGTGCAAAGTGGATGAAAACGTGGGCATAAACAAAGCAAGCTTTCAGCGCGACTCTTTATATTTCTCTCAGCTTTCTCAATATTTTAAATAAATGAATCACTGCGATAGAGGGATGGTCAAATAGCGTAATATCGGAATGCAGCAGAAGGATAACTGCTGCAGCAGAAAAAGGAATTTGCTTAAAATGGAGGTAAATAAAACATGTTGCTCTTCTTGGGATACTCTGTGGCGATATTGGCCGCTTGCTGACTCCTCCACTTGATACCGGAGGGGAGGAGAAAATGTATGATCAATTCTGCAGCCCATGCATTGCCTGGCTAGCAGGGTGCTCACACTGTCAAAGCCCATAATGCTTATGGATACAACCCTGAGCGTAGGCCTATCCACCAGCTCAGGGCTATCCGTTTCCCCATTCTACATCATTCTCATCAAATTGCTTGTTTTATTTATATCAAATGATACCCGCTTCCCTCTGTGCTCTCACTGAGGTGTTCCAGACACCCCCTCCTTTCGACCCACCACACCCCTCACCCCCCCTCATGAAATGTATTGCTTGCTCATTGTAAATAAAACATAAAGCTCCCCTTGAGCTCTTCCCCAGAGGAACCTATATTTCTATTTTTGCAAAGAGCAGCAAACCTTCTACAGTACTGCTTATACAGTGCACATCACGCCAAGCCTTACTTTACATGCCTGCAATACTAGAAAAGCAACTTAAAAAAAAACTCTGGTGGCTGATATTGATATCACAAAATGTAGTACAAATGTAGATTTATGAAACATTTGGTGTAAGTAAAAATACTGCATACCTGCCCCCCAGCCACCTCACACAAATACACATGTGCACACTCGCACACAACAGCTATGCTACTATTTTGGATGCGTTTACCTGCAGTTTACCTGAGTTTCAGAATTCTGCAGTTTCAATGTCTGCATTCATTGCTACCCAGGCAGTAAGACATATTAGCCTGAGGTTCTTGTTACATTCTGTCCATATTAACCAAGATGTCAAATTGATTACTGATACTGTTATTAACATTATTAATCTACTAAGCTCCAATCATAAGCTTCCACCTATAATAAATCTGTGATCACCTGTGGATGTGTCTTTGTGCTCACACTTTCCATCATGTTGGAAAAGCTATTATTACTCATTAATATTAAAATGTCATTACTAGGTGTAACTATTGAAATAATATATTACTTAATATATATAAATCAATTACTTTGGTTTTTTTGAGTTTATCAAGTTATCAATTTGTCCCACCTTGTTGCTTCAGTAGCCCAGAACACACAATTCTGATGTTTTCACAATAAAGTGCCAGATTGAATTTAGTGGCGATATAGCAGAGGCTGAAAGACATCAACAGAAGAAAAATAATTGGTAGAATTATTACTCTTTATTCTCACCAAAACTACAAGCTCTAATCAATTCCCTTTTTGCCAGCGTTTTCAAATGTTTGGATTTTGCCATTTAACCATAAATTATTTAGAAGTTACATTTTACCACTGGCATTCAGCTTCTTATTCATTAACATCTTGTTTAAATTTCAACCTTCAATGGTGCAACAGTCACTCTAATGCTTCAGGTACCAGAATGTAACCATAGCACCATTTAAGGTGGAACAGTAAAATTCAACAAAATGTCTTTTATTTAAAATGTAAAATATTGTAATAGCTTAAAACAGTTTATAAAGGGCAAAATAAGATTGACTTTGTACTGCACCAACATTGAAAGCTATGCTACTATGCTTTACTAATGGTATGAGCATGCTAGGTAGGACCACTCGATAGGCAGAATAAATGACCAGAACACTGTAAAGCCTTTTTGTGTTGTGAATTCTGACAAATGGTGGATTTAACTTTTTTTTGTGCAAAAAACACAAGTAAAGCAAAGGAGAGTGAACCCTCGCTATCAAAGAAGCTAAAACATGAAAAAGCTAAGAAAAACTGGGACAGGCACTGACGCAATACCAGAAAACCTGACAGTCACCACAGCATCTCAGGGAGGGGAAGGGTGGTTTGTTGGGGTATGGGGTTCAGTAGGCTGCAACACAAAACCTCACCGCTAGAGCCTGAAAGTGCAGTGCAATTTTAGATATCAACACATCAAAGGTGTCCAATCTTAACCACAAAAGGCCGATGTGGCTGCAGATTCATTCCAACAAAGCAGGAGATCACGTGATCAGTTGTTTGAAAGCTAAGCAGCTGATTAATCAAGCACAATGAGGTGGGCCCCTACACATTTGGAATGAAAACCTGCAGCCATACTGGTCCTGTGCAGATGAGACTGGACACCCTGCAATTTATGAATGAACAAACTGAACATTTATTACTTTTAATATTGTAATAAAATTATTAAAATTGTTCCAATCTTGTGGCCCTCCTTCTGATATTCCTTGCCTTTGCTGGGAAATGTCACTTTGCATTTTGCCTTTGCTTTTGTTAGTGTCACGTCTTACCCTGCTCTGTTTGCTTCTCCCCTCTTACTCTTACTCATCCTCCTTCATGTTTCTGCCATGTGCCTTTGTTTGTTTTGGTATATAGCTCATCCATGGCTTCGTCCTTTTGTTATACCCCCACCTGTGTCTAGTTGGTAGCTCCTCCCCTTCCGAGGTGCTCCTTCTTGGTTCTTGTATTTAAATCCCCTTGTGTTTTTCCCCCCAGGGTCGCTTTGCTTGTATGCTCTGTTTTGGGATTTTTGTTTAGGTTTCTGAATAGCTTTGTTCTTATATTAGTTGTATGTTTTGTTGTTTTCTTTGGACTTTTTAGCACTCACCATGTTCTGCTGTTCTCTGTCTTCTGTTGATGTTAAATTGGACTTTAATAAACGCTGTACACTTGTATCCACTTGCCTTTCTTGCTCCTATGTTAGAGTTAGTTTGCAGCTCATTGCTTTATCCATTGTTCTCCCGCATAGTCTGCCAAGCTATTGACACTGCTGCCATCGGCAGTGTATCTGGCTTGTAAACAGTGCTTGAAACTTGATGTACTTTGGTTATAAACAAATTTACAGCATTGTAATTGTTGGAAATTACCTTTTTTAATCATGAGAGCAATCAACAGAACTTTATTTTTTAATGACAGGGCTATAGCTGTAGAGTCTTAACAACATATGAAAGCAGCTGGAGTGCTGCTTTCAGGAAGTACTGACGGTTTGAAGCTAGGTTATTAATGAATTTGAGGTGTTGATTTAAGACATTATCATATTACAAGCACATTCAGTTTGACACCAGTAGTAATTATTTCGTTATAATTTTCACTACATAGTTACAATAAATGTTCAATTTCACATGCATATCCTCCTTCACTGACCAACACAGTTGATGTTTGGCAGAAATTACCAATTGATTGAGCAGAATTAAACAAGAGGATACCATTGAAGAACAGATGATTATCAAATTGTAATTTCTTAGTGTAAAGCAAGGGACTCTGTCATTTGAATAATAGTATGATTTAACAACTCCACAACCTGTGTTTATTGTGACGCAGCTTTATTCATTCTAACGAAGGTTTGTTAAATAATTACTTAATTAGTTAAATAACAATGTGTCACCCCCCCTCCCCCCTCCCTCCGCACACACGCACACACGCACACACACACACACACACACACACACACAGGAATAAACTGAACAGTATTGGTTGGAGCTGATACAATATGGAACCCATTACAGTATAATTACATGATCATGACCTTTACAGCACATTTTCCCATCACAAAACACAAATGTGAAGTACAACTGAGATGAATGCTCTTTTTGACTGATAGCTGTGAAATTTAGATTTAGAGTCTATCTAATGTGATTCAGTCAAGGATCCCCCCTTCGGGGGGGGTTGAGAGGCTGCTCATCCCCAACTGTTGGCAGCAGAAGGGGTAATCTTGATTGATAGAGAATGTAGGAGAGAGCGAATGATGTACAGTGCAGTGGAAAAGGAGAGGAATGGATGGCTAACACTAAACTTGACTCACTCAGTCATAAAGCCCACATAATTGTATCATGGACATGACACTGTCGTAATCATCCGTGGCAGTTTATGTCAGTTGATGACGAATGACAGCGATTTACCAATGGGGTTAACCTGCACAGAGGACAGCCACGGTCAGGGGATTATGATTTAGCATGGAGGCTCTGAGATGCCGTCAAGTCCATGATTCACTTGAGCCAGATAAAGCAACACACAGCATCTCTCTAATTCTGTATGGTCAACTGACAAAACTTTGTGGTTATCTGTTACTGTCTAAGGAGAATGGGCCACACATTAACCCAAAGTGACCTACCAGATTGGCCCTGGTCACCTGTAAGCACTCTTACTGTGGAATGTAAGTATGTATCAGCAACAACAGCTCAGTCAAGAAGTGACAGACCATGCACCTAGATCACTATGCACAATGCCAAGCACTGGTGAAAAGCATGCCAATCTTGGATTATGGAACAATCCAAATATATTCACCAAATAAAAGGGATCACTTCCCTATCTGAAAGTCTGATGAACAAAATAGGGTTACACTGAAAAATCAGAAGGCATAGTGCCAACAGTAAAGTCTGATGGAGAAAAAAGGTGTGAGGCTGTTTTTCAGGGTTTGGGTTTGGCCTGCTAGTTAGAGTTAAGGGTAATATTAATGTTGCATCATGTAAAGGCACTTTAGACAATTATATGATTCCAACTTTGTAGCAACAGTATGGGAAATCACCCTTATCTGTTCCAGCATGACTGTGCCCCTAGGCACAAAGGCTGTCTATACAGAGATGGTTTGACATGATTGGAGGGGAGGAACTCCAGTGACATGCACAAAGCTCTGGTCTTAAACCCACTTGGGAAAATACTTGGGATGAATTGAAACATCAATTCTGAGCCAGGATTTCTTGACCAACACCACTGCCTGACTTCAATACTCTTGACTGAATTGGCCCAAATTCTTGTATAGGTTGTAATTACACTTTTGGCCATGGTATTATAGTATCTGATGATATTTAAAGTAATAAACCTGTGCATCTTGTGTTTCGTCTGCTTCTCTTGCAATTAGACCAAAAGGAAACATTAACCAGACACCCGATTTCCAGAAAGAAGCTTCCTATTCAATTAGTACTTGCTATCTGAAACACCAAGTAAGCGACCAGCATTGTATTTAACTCTCATGTCCTGGAAGCAATGTCTAAAGTGGACAAATTAGTACTTTAAAAACTGAAAACTGTTCGGCAACAAAGCACAATTGTACTGAATAGAACATAATAATGAATAAAATACCCAGTACATATAAATATCGTTAAAACTAAAAATTAGCCTTACAGATGCCAAAATATTGTCTAGCACTACTTTAATATACAACTCTGTTTACTCTTGTCTTCATTCAACACAAAAAAGTGACACACCTGCACTACTACAGTACTGAACAAACAACACTATTTCATGTGAGCAATCTCAAAATGTCTTAAAGCAACACCAGAAGGCACCGTTGTACTCTCTATTTCACTGTAGTAGCAAACATATTTGTGTTGCAGGAGGATGGTCAGGTTGAATTGGACATGCAGTCCACACAGTGGGGCTGAGGAGAGTTTTTACACCCTGACCCGTGACTCCAACGGCCCTGGGCCTGCTGGAGAACCAGAAGAACCACTTCTTTCCTTTAACTAATGAACTATTGATTTGGGTGAGATGGGCTAGAGAAAGAGGGGCAGACAAGAGGACTGACGGTGCAGGTTTATGAGAGAGATATCACTCACCATTCTGAGAAAAGGAGAATATTTCCATGTGAAGAGCGTTCTCCCGCTGTAAACAACTCGCTAGCCAGGAAAGTGAGTAATGGGTCAGTGCTGAAGCAGAAGGACTCTGTAGAGTTTAAAGGTAATCAATTTCTAAAGGTGCTTTTTTAGGCTCTAAAATATGAAGTTACTATCTTCATGCTGTTCTATGCATTATAGAGTATATTCGCCAACTGTGAAGCAAAGCAATGGGAAAGAATGGAGAGGGCAGAGTGGCTTGCAGCAGTCAGTGAGCATTCTGCCTCTTTTATTCCACTGTAGTTCCTCCACACATAACCCAGCATAGTTCACATCACCAGCAGCGCACATAAAAGGATTTTTTTTTTTCCTCCCGCTAAGAGGTCGATGTCCAGAAATGCAACAGAAGCAAAGTTCTTCGGTAAAGGGAGGCACTTTTGTTGTTTTATGGTCACCTTTTACTATCTAATGCAATAAATGACTACATTAACTACACTTGCCGCATAAATACTGCATGTGCATGTGTTAGGGCATAAGCGAATGCATGCACTGCAGTGGCTGCCTCCATGTGGCACTGTATTCGCTTGACTGTGATCAAGAACGAGTGGCGTTTCTCCCTCTCTCTGCCTCTTTAATTCTTCACTTTCTTGTTGGGTGTTGTGGATCGGCGTGTTTACTCAGTAGAAAATGAATGGATGACATAAAGGTGCTAATGTCTGTGAGTAAACATGGACAAATTAATACCGGGAGGATTTACAATCGGAGCTGCTGCCAAGAACTGCGGAGCAAGGTGTAATTTGGATGGGTGTCCTGTGATCCATTTGTCTGCAATGTAAATTTCCACAGGAAAAAAGCAAACCCAAAGACTCTGTATAAAGCGATATCTTTATTAAGGGCTTGCAGCTGGCTAAAGGTGGAGACGTCTTTCCAACTGCGCACTCCCCAAAATGCTGCAGTGCCCTAATTGAAATGATGCCTGCGGTACACAATGCTGCTAAGTAAGCATGGAATTCATTTGGAGACAAAATGCTGAAGATTTATTATGCCTGTGCAAATTGTAGCGCAATCCGAATTAATAGAACTTAGAAAACATTGATATTGAATAAATTGAATTGAATTGAATAAATGAATGAGCCTAATAACTAAGATACATGTAGTCGGTGAAATTGAATAAACATGACCTCAGTAACAAGCGCCATATGTGTATAACCACTTTAAACTTAAGCATTTGCTTTTTAGTACTGATCCCTTTATTGGGAAATAATTTCCTTTACAGGAAAATTTGATGTGTGGATATTAAATGTTTTTAGAATTAAACAATAACCGTTGCAAGATTATTTGGGTTTTTACAGTTTGAGGTAATTGTTCTGTGGTTTGACTTTCTCCCACCCTGTCAGATCCTAATAGAAAACGATGAGAAAACATCCTCACTGAAAACAAAGCTGTTTCTATTGATCATCATCAAGGGTACAAAAATAAATTGAACAATAAATTTTGAAAAGTGCTGCAATTTAGAGAGACGGGTCATTTGAGTGAGAGAAGCATCCCATCGGTTTCCCATACACCATCAACAACATCTTCATTCATCAACAGGCCTCATAAGGTGGATTCTACAAAGAACTGTTTTTTCTTCAAAAAGCCAGAGAGGCCTCTGAGGTTCTCTGGGTCTGCTCACTTTTCCTTCATCAATTTCCTTCAAATCACACAACCAGCCTCACCTGACCCAGCGCAGCACAGGAGAACTGGATTATGAAGCGTGGCTAGTTATCACTTCAAAGCCACACACATATCCATATCCTCTTTTCTGTACACATCAGCAGAGCAGGTCTCTGACCTCTAAGAAGCAAAGTCTTCTCAAAGTTAGTCCGAGCTCTTTGAAGCTCTGCCAATAGCAGAAGCAGGAGCTATGACACTGTACAGTCATGTCATTATTCAATCACAAGACAGAAATTTGGCATAAACTACAGAATGTTTCATCCTTAGCTCCAAATAAAATGCTTACATTGACTTTGGGTCCATCAAGAGCTTTAGCTGAAGGATTAGGACACCCCCACAAGAACAACTCACATATGAAACTGTGTTCTCAGCTCCAAGTTTAGAGGCTTGACTGCTGGAGTGAATAAAATACTCTAGGGCAGCATTTTCTAAACTCTTTTAAAAGATTCGGTGGTCCCCTGAAGATGTCCATTTTCCAAAAGAAAAAAAAAAGGCTGAGGAAAACTGACTGAAAATATTTCAGGAAATACATAAACAAAACTCCAACTACAGGAAGAGTTGAAGTAAGAAACTGGTCAGACACCTTCACTTTAAGACTTTCAAAAGGATCAGCAGTTACCAGAAGTAGAAGCATGGGAATTGGACCCTAACAGGTCCTAAAGAGCCCTTGAGGGTGCATAAAATCCTTTCTGCTTGACTTTGCAAGGAGCTCTGCACGGCTGAGCTCAATAGCACTCCCAGACCTGCACTTTGTTATTTAAATGCTCCTCTTTATCTCACCTTTGAAAGTTGTGTGAGGTGCAGGTGATGGGGGGGAAGGCTGGAGTTGAAGGGTGCACGTTGGCAGGCATGTTCCACAATGACCTTGGAAGTTTCTCAGCAGTCAGTGACCCCCGGTGACAGGTCTTCCACTGCAAAGCTGGCATGGCCACTGCCTCTGGCACAGGCTGAGATCAGAGACAGCCTGAGACTGGGCTCGCATCCCACAGGAGCCAGCTAACGATCGGCTGGCAGGCTCCGGGCTGGCATTTATTTGGGATACGGTTAAGAAAAGTGATGGCCACACAATCATTGGCCATGTCACCTGATAATAGCCAGAGGCAAACAGGGCTGCGTGGACTTGCATTCCTCACAAGAGCAATTCATTTGTTCTGCCTCCATGCGGTTTACTATCTGCGGCGCATCTCTCGCTCTCTCTCCTCTGGCCATCCGATACTCTCCCAAAGATTTCCAATTGCACTTGGACAATGGCCTCAGTGGGCTGTAAAGGACCATCGATTTGGACCCTCTTGCAAATATTCCTCCCAAACAGTGAGGAGTATCTTTCAAGCCATTTTACATCTTAATGGATATACCATTGAGTGCTGCTGATTGTTTAACCAAGAAAGTATACCATCGAACCACATAGACCATTTGCGCTCAGGCCATCTGGGAGGCTGAGCCACAAACAGCTAGACAAAACAAAAGCAGAGATAGATGCTCTAATATCTCCAGCTAAACTACAGTAACAGGACACCACCAGCTGTGGAAAGAAGAGGAGCGGAGAATTATTAGAGGAAAAAGGGGTATTTGAAGATATAAGTCAGGCTTAATATGACCACTGATGTGATGGTAGTTAACTTCATGAGGACACTAACAATAAGTTAACCACATTACCAAGCAAAAGAAAACAGACACCACCAGCTGAGAACAAATAAAAGCGCTTTTCTCTTAGTGACAGTGTATGAGCCCAGACAAAAGGCAAAGTGCAAGGCTACTTTAAATCGTCTCAAATTCAGTACACTTCAGCCATACCATTAAAGGAACCTACTGGGAAATTATCTCTGAGTGCCCAGAAGCATCAGTGCAAGTGGGACATCACGTAAAGACAGGACACCTCAATACAAGCTGTCTTGGTTAATCTAGTATTGTAGACGGAGTTTTAATTGCCTTCTCCAAAAGTCTTCCTGCCCAGCTTGGACACAGAACAATCCAGTCTTCCATGCCATCCATCTGAGCTTAGTCTCTAGGGGTTCATGCTGCTCCTTAGCGCAGCACTGGGTATTGTTATTAAGAGGTAACATATAGCAGGATTATCCTTCTCTTGTGCTTTAGTCAGTTCATGAGCCTTTTTTTTAATGACATGAAAAAGTATCCAGCTGCATCAACATGCACGACATGGAAAGAAGTACAGTTCAGCAAGTAAGTGAAACACTGTGTATGTATGCATGGAGAATAAGTCATCTTGGAAAGGCACTGGTGGCTTGAATGCCAGTGGAGCAGGAGTGATTCTGGCTTTGCTTGTGTTTTGGAGGCTTCTGCAGGGTAAGCCCAGCACAGCTCTTCATGGCACTGCTGTGTCTGGGACACTCTGGCGGGCAGCTCCTGCTTTAAAACTTTTCTCCTTTCTCCAGTGCTTTTAGACCTGCTATTACCCCGTCAGGTCTGAATTACAGCAGAGGCAGTTCTCAACCAGCCATGGCTTAGTCAGGGCACCACACTGGATCCTTTCACTCAAATTGCATAATGGTTTAACCATAATTCAATAAAACTCAGCCCTGTCAACATTTCCAGATTCCTTCTTTAGTCCTATATAACTCCTAATAACTCCTCCTTATAACGTCTTATAACTCAAACATTTTGCATTGCTGTCCATGTAGTAGTGGTGCTTGAAAATGTCCTATATTAATATAACTTAAAACATAACCAGATTTTCACACAGGTCCTAAAAATAGACCACATAAAAACAATCAACCAAAATGAGAAAAATATAATATTTGTTCATTTATCCGTTGAAGAAAACAATATCTCATATCTGAAAGTGGCAAATATGGGAAAATGAGAACCTTGATCATAACTTGATCAATACAAAGTATTAACATTACTCTTCTTCAAATATATTTTGGCAAGCCGTCCAGGCCGAGATGCAACACAATAGACCCAACCATGATACTACCACCACCATGTTTCACAGATGGGATAGCGTGTTTTTATTTCCACAAGCATAATGCTTCTCATTTAAACCAAAAAGTCCTTTTTAGCTCTCATCTGCCCACAAAACACATGTTCATGTGATAATTAGCAGACGGTAAACTGTATAGTTCTTTTTGGAGAATGGTGGCTTTCTCCTTACAACCCTGCTATGCACATCATTGCTATTCACGGTTTTCCTGATGGTAGACTCATGAACATTACCATTAGCCACTTACCTTCCAAAATACAGAGTAAAATGATAATATAATTATTAATTGTGCATCTGTGGTTGGTTAAAATCACATTCGAGAGGCATTCTTGCTTGAAAAGAGTTTGCCTGCCACTGATGGATAACATGTGACAAATTACAAATGATGCACCATGAACAGCCAAAGCCTAAACGTTCAGTTGTGTGCCTGAATTGTGAATTGAATCTTTTGAATGGAAAATGGGGTATTCCATCCTCTAAATCTAGCAGTAAGTATAAAATCACTGATGAGTAACTCAGTATTTTCAATGTTCTCCTAGCGTTCACCCAAGAGCGAATGGAAGGAGACAGGCTGCCAACAGGGGCAGAACAAACGCACAGTGTGCCTGCACTGGATGAGCTATTGTCCTCACTCGACCGTTTCCTCTCTCCTTTGGGAATTCTTAGTTTTTATCTTCTTTTGGTCCCCCTTCATCTATTTTCCCATTAACCAAAGTGTGGCGCCTCTGTCTCTGGTAACAAATTCTTCTCTTCACCTCCTCCTCTATCCGAACACAGGGTTTAATGCTAGCGCTCCTTCCCACTGCGTTTCTGCACAATTAGCTCCACAGAAACCAGGGGAATCACAGCCGAGTTGGGGAGCCAAGATGGATGGTTGGAGTTGTGAAGGTGACGGCGAATAGTGAAAAGGAGAAAAACAACAGCCCATCGGCACGCAAGCCTAGGAGGAAGTAATAGTCCTTGTCAGCCAGCTTCCTCCTTTTTAATGAAAACACACCGACTGGCTGAGTCGTGGGAGTAGGCACAGGCCACAGCACCGAAAGCCTCACCATCTATGCAATTCTCTTCACAGGAAGTCACCTTAATTACCCAGCAGTCTGTGCACGCGGGAGAAGGCCTGCCCCTTACGAGCCCCTGATTTGGTAAAACCACGTCACATCTACAATCATAAGCAGAAAAGCAGCCCCATGGATGTAGAG
Source organism: Prochilodus magdalenae (assembly GCA_024036415.1). NCBI lineage: Eukaryota > Metazoa > Chordata > Actinopteri > Characiformes > Prochilodontidae > Prochilodus > Prochilodus magdalenae. Next base: position 270,476 of record JAMWET010006274.1, read on the forward strand.
GGATGGTCTTCATATTTACTGATAAGAAGAAAAACTTTTCTATCAATTCAATACTGTTGGCAGGTAGCTGCTCCACTGAACAGCAATAGAAAATTATTTTATTCTACTATAGGTGCACTTAAAGCAGTAGCTTGACCAGACATGCTAACAAGGCTAACAGTAAAAGGAAGGAAATGGTTACATATTTGCACAGTACTAACTAGTGGCCGCCCACTTTTTTCCCCCATGTTGGCACAATTAGCATTTTTTGCATGTCATGCCTTCCTTAAAGTTACAGGATCCCACGCAAAGACCACACATGCTTTTCAGCCACAACAGGCCCTTAAAGCTACATTTTTGTGATTCTTATGGTCTTTGTGTGCCATCTCCTTATAACACATCTTTATTCCACAGAATACTATTATCCTATTATTACGGATTTGCAATCAACAATCAATTACATAACAAAGTGAGAGTTTAACATATTTATTTTGGTCAATATTCTCTATATAGTAATAGAGAGTATTAGTTTTTAGTGAGTTTGACATTTTCTGCCACTTTAATACTGAACATGTGCAGATCCTGACCCTAATCCAATATTTGTATTATTCATAGGTAATGTGATATGCAAAATTTTCTGTGAAGAGATCTTATTACAATGTGCAACACTGCCTGCTTAGCAAAGCTGGTCGGTTTCCTAACATGCCTGCTTAGTACTGTGCAGCATGTTATTTTGAGTGAAAGAGCTTTTTTATTTGGAATAGCTCAAAGGTGTCTGTCTGTGTTCATACAGTGTAAACATATAACACATAAGCTGTGTCTATAAATTAGTGTGAGTCACCAAAGAACAATATGTCTAAATTCCAATACAGCTCACAACAGAAGGCTACTACAACAAGAAACATGAGCGTCTCAGATGTGATTGTGTGGATTGTGTAATGGCGCAGAACTATAAAACTTTACAAACACTTTTCTGCTCTGCAACAAAACTCTTTACCTCTACAGCACTACACAATCCAAGGTAAATAATGTAGCGTAACTAGCTAATACACATAGCTATATAATACACACACACACAATATACATATATGTATATATACTGAAGTTCCCTTACAAACGATGAAATTTGAGTTTACTCAGTATCACAATTATTATCACATTATCAGAGGGTTAGGGTTAAGGTTATCAGAGGACTAAAGACATGTACTCATCATATATCCCTAGTTTTGACATAAGGCATCTAGCTCAACAGGAGATATTAAGTGCATTTTCAAACTCTTTAAAATAGCTCCCCATTGGTCCGCAGTGCTTGCTGGTGTCAGTAAACAGTGGTGTAAATAGAGTACAATGAATTTTAAACAGCTTTAACAAAGACCAAACCTCAATGCTTTTGAATAAGGGTTGTCTGTGATTCTGATCTTTAGGGCTGGTTCAGGACACTCTAAAATCACAGGGCAACGCTTGACTGTTTTTCCTGAAAAAGAGGCTAATTCTACTCAGAGGCACATTTACTATGCATATAAACTCATGATATACCTACAGAAATAAGAGAAAACTGGCCACATCTAAATATGTGATGCGAGTTTGTATTCATTAGAAGCTGGACTTTTTCATTATTTCTTTTTCTTGATAACTTGAACATTGCCTATTTAAATCCAATTTTATCCTGCATTGCATGACATTTCTAATATCCAACAGTAATTAATGAACTAAACCTCGGTGGGCTGTCGTCAGTGTAGTTAGACAGACTCAACTGAAAATATAGGACATCAGGGATCATTTTTGTGAGATTTCAGTCTGACTACATTTTGTCATAGTCAAACTAAACCAAATTATCCCGCTCCCACATTCTATCTCTTTTTCTTTCCTCATCTCTCCTCCACTCCCTTACTCCCAGCAGCCTGTGATAATATATCCTTGATTGACACACGTGTGATGAGTTAGGACAGACCACACTTGGCACCATAGCTCATTTATCCAGAAAATACAGTGTGTGCCCTTTGTCCACTGTATATGCACTTGTGTTTTATGATGATGATCTTAGTACAATAATGACTGTCCTCCCTGCCCTATCAGACCTCCTACCCCCACACTGTTCCCCTCCACCTCACCCTCCGTATTCATGCTCGCAGCCCCAGCCCGCTGCTCACCATGCGTATGAGTGTGTGCCAGCTCGGTTTAATTGCCGTGTCATAATAGAATCTAATTTGATGAAGAACAATTTGAGCTCGGGCAGTGCCTAATCAAATTAACAAAGTCTTTTTTGATTTTCAATTATCTCTCGTTCGGTGGAACGTTTCTTCCTAGCTCACTGAGCTCAGCGGTGACTGAGGCTGACAGGGCAAGAGAAAAAGGCCTGCATAAAGGTCCTTTATCATACATTTTTGGTATTATTTGATATTTATTAATTAATGTATTTATTGACTTAGCTTGTGTATATTTTTGCATACCAACACTTTCAGGACCTGAAGCAGTCTTTCAGGTGTTAACCTTTTAATAAGAGCAACTGCAATGGAAAAACAAAAAAGAATTCTGAGGAGTCGCCAAATACTTCCGTATTTACAAATACGCCACCATTAGAGAGTATCTTTGGGAAATCCGCTTTGTTAAAGGGAGGCCCATTATACTAATTTTATTATTATACTTTCTTACACTCTTTGGAAGACATCTGAAATAGGCTGAAAAACATCTGGCATTAGAAAGAAAATACAGTCTAATTCAGCTTTTATATTACTTTATATAGTGTTTAACTAGAATTTTCAAAAAATGTTTTCTGGGCATTAATGCTGTATTCCAAAAAAAAGCTTAACTGGCTGACCAGAACATGTTCACGAGCGAGATTGTAACTGTATTGCTGTGTATGGTATAATGGCATTTTGTGAAGGAGAAATCAACATCAAAAAATCTGTTCCCAAAGAACTGGGTCAGTTATGAAGTTCTTTTAAAGTGTATGTGTAACAGCTAGCTAGCTTTTCACATTGGCAAGGCATGCTATCACAAAAAAAGTAGTAGTATACTCACAGCAGGCAATAACTACATTTGTGAGGAAAAGGCAGTCTGGCTGTCTGAATGATTTATGCATGTTGACATAATATAAGTATTTAAAGGCTTCTTAATGACCATGAGTTTATTTGAGGGAATGTGAATTTGAGGAAAAACTAAGTTGGATGCAACACCAGTGATTCGGGAGCGTTCTGCCCTCCCCACAGCTCACCAGGCCGTAGTCAACACCATCTAGTGGCTCGAGCATTTTCAAATACATTCACTTTTAGAAATATAATTTAAGCCTTTTTATGTAATAGTAAACCTTTCACTATGTAGGTACTAATATAGTTCTGTCCTTTTAATTTTTGTTGCCAAACTGCCTATCTGCACCAGGAGTATAAAATAAAAATACTAAAAATGTAAAATGTCACCACAGGAAATTCAATTAAAACACAATAATGAAAAAAAAAGTCATCTTGAAAGTGGGCGTATGGAGACAAAACATGTGTTCTACCTTGGCCTTCTGTGGCCTTGATAATGGCAAAATGTTGAATGAAACATAAAGAAATTAAACAAAGCTTTGGGTGCCACCGCTCATGGCGGCGCAGTGTCAGTACTAATGCACTGGTGCTGTACATTTACCTTACATGATCACATCAGGGTCAGAGTCAGGGTCAGGAGAGTGACTGATGCATAGAGACTGAACATTGACTAAGTCGAAGCAAGATGTTTCTGAATGGTAAAGGTTTATGTTTACTATCATAGCCGTTTTGCTCTGTCAGTGTCTGATTGATGGTTTACCAATGGTCTTGCTGACCTGGCAAACACACTGAAAGTTTGCATCAGCAATCCTATATGAGCCCATCAGAAATCTCAAAGCAACATGTGCAACATCTCTTACATATCAGCTTGGTACACCTAGTTTGATTGAAGTCCCAGTGCTCTGAATTACCCATGCAGATAACTGACCAGGTAATTACATTATTTTCTAAGAGCTTAGCCAAAAACTGATGGCTTCAGTCACAAAAGACATTTGTCTGGAGGCCGGATCATGTTACCAGTTAACCTGAAATACAGAAACTGACAATGTGGTTATAAGGAAAACATGCCTCACTGGAAACCTGGCATCCAACACTGGCAGAGTTGCTTTTATTTATGTCCGAAAAGCTGCAAATGGCAGAGGCCAAAGTGAAGGCAGGCTTGGCAAATGTGGTTATTCTAGGGAGGGTAAGACTCTACTTTGCTGTGACTTAGAAATGAGAAATAAATCTCAATGGCCTGCTGAACTGCAGATTTTTTTAGGGAAAACTCCAAAACAGGACAAACATTTCTTCAAATGGAATATACTGTGACAAGCAACGCATATGTGAACTGGCAAGGAAAATGCAGGTTTGTTTACTTGGTCTCCTATATACTCATATCTGGCCTGGTTTGCTCTTTGTTTTTTTAAGGGTGGTGTTATCAAGTCTAGCTCAAAAGAGTTCTCTGGGGCATTCAGAGAAATGGTTGTAAATGCCTCTGAGTCTGGAAAGGCGTTTAATAAGATTTCAAAAATATTGGAAATCAGTCATGCCACTGTCTACAAGTGGAGAAGATTTAAAACCCAACCAAACAACTTGTCCAAATCCAGGCACCCCAGGTAATTTAGTGCCTGCATTTACCATTAGAAAGAGCACAGGTTTGACCTACATGGGAGGAGGTGGGCTAGGAGGAAGCCTTGGCTGCTTACACAATTTTAGGGCAAGACTAACGTTTGCCAATGAATATCCAGGCGAAGACCAGTTCTTGTACCAGTACACAGAACAATCCGCCATATAGCAATGAGTCAAAGGTGTATCAGAAGCCATGTTTGTTAAAAACCAAAAGCAAAATTTAATTAAAAGAATCTCATATAAATATAGAATATAGTACTGAAAATTGTCAGCACATTCCACACCAGAAATTTCTCACATGGCTCCATAATCCATAAGCCATAAAGTTGGACTCACTCGGGACCGGCCTCATGTTAGACCTTTCTGGAAGACGTTAGTGAGTGGCAGTTCTCCTAAGAGAAATTCACTAGATATATGCAATTTTGCTGATTTTTATTAGAAACATTAAAAATAAATACGTACATGATTTTTAAATAATAAATTGCATAGACAAGGGTGTGAAGACAAGGGTTTTTACATATTGTTCCATTACTATTTCAATTAAAAAAACAAACAAACTGAGAACTATATGGTTTTACATTATATAGAGCCAGAGATTTACTTAATCCATTAGGACCAGGCAAAATGTATTTTGGAAACCATATAGACAGTCAATGCACGGCCATGCCATACCATTACCCAGTGGCTCCAATAAACAAAGAGACTCTGAGGCAATGAAACTCCTCGAAATAAAATGGCAAGATGGTTCACAGCTTCTCTATAACAACGTGTGACTATAACCACATGTGTCTGGAGGGCAGGTCAACAGTGTGAGATGGGAAAGCAGACTTATTGAGCAAAGCCTTTCTCAGCCTGCGTATGGCTGTGTGTGTGCGTCAGGCCAGGCCACGCTGTGACAGACGAGCGCTGGTGCATTTAGCCTGGCCCTGAGTTACACTATGTCATTGAGAGCTGTCATTAGTTCATGCAGAGCATAGCTGAAAGAAAAGGAGAAAGCCTGAGGGGGCACACTATGTATGTGTGTGCACACATGTGACTGTGTGTATGTGTGTGTGTGTGTGTGTGTGAGAGAGAGTGTGTGCGCATGTAAAAGCCCGCGAAAAAGCACAGCATATTAACACTCTTAATCTTCTCCCGCATATCGGTGGGGGACTGTTTCACGGTTATTACTTCTGTTCTTCAGGGGAAGATCCAGGCCATGATGAGATGCAGCAGCTAAGGTGAAACATCAGCCTGTGATGCATGCTAGAACATGGAGGAAAGAGGAAGAAGGGGGAAAAAAAAGAATCTGGCTGGAAATGAATGTCACGGTTAAGTACAGTAAAGATCATGGTGCACTGAAGATAATATGGGTGCAGATGACAGCAGATATGCTCCATTTTCTGCAGCGTGTATTACCCCAATGTACATAAGTCAGCTAAAGACACACAGCTTCCATTACAGCACCGCTCAGGAAGGGCAGCGTGCTATCTTATATTCAAACTAGAAAAGTGGACATTATGCTTGATGGAATTGATTTTTAAAGAACAAGAAAACTGCAGGTAAGCACTTTAATGGCCTGAGGCATGAGATACATGGGCTTTCAGTGAGTTTACATCCCTGAATAATGTTTGCACATGATGCAGGGGAGTTTTTGCTGATGCTGGCTTGTCTGTCTTGTCTGTCTTGTCTCAGCTGACACCGTCTGGTTCCCCCGATTCAGTCCCTGGCGGCGGACAAATTTTAAGATGAGGTTTTGCTGTTCGGTTTTACTTCAGCTACCAAGCAAACAGTCTATGATGTGCCACCAGCTGGCAATCCATGTCCTTCCTTTCTCCCTGAATCTCCTCCTCAAGAAGAACACATTAATTGGAAGCGCTCTGTCAATGGGAGATATGCTGTAGCAGTGTAAGCAGATCTGACTCACAGAAAGCACGAAACCCAAACTACGGTAACCTTTGAAAGTTGTTGTGGGTGGAAATTATAGCATGCTGTCATTTTAAATTAATTATTGCTTCTCTAGCTCTAAAAGTAAGCTAATAAAAGTCTAAAAAAAGTGCACATTCAAATATCTGTGTTCATAAGTAGAAGTAGTGTTTGATTATGATCTGAATCTGGCAAAGACTTACAGAACACGATTGTGTACTGCGAATGAGACACCAAGGTTGAATCATTGCTGCCATGATTTTGTAATTTCTTGCAACAAAACAGAGCAAGGTGAGATGTGCAGACCTAAAGTTGTTGATAGAAAATGCATTTAAAGTCCTTCTGCTGTAGCCAGCTGATACTATGAGTCTGAAGAGGTGTGTAGCTGCAAAAAAGCCATGACTGAGATGCTGGTATTCTTAGCACAATGGACTGAACACCCCAGAGCCCAGACTTCAACATCACTCAATGTGTTTTGGGGTTCATGAAAAGCCAAAAAAAAAAAATACTACTACTACTAATAATAATTGTAATAAATAAATAAATAAATAAATAAATAAATAAAAAGCAACCAACATCTAAGGTTGAACTATGAAGGTGTGAGAAGATATCCCTGCAGATTTCTTTAAAAAAATACTGAAATGAAATTTTTTTCGAAAAGAAGAAAAGCTAATAAAGGAAAAAAGATGGATAAACTACGATCTAAACGATATATACGATCTATATTTTGTTGATTAGGAGTCTGTCTAATCTTCTGTCAAGATGTGTTCCTGCCTTTTCCTGATGCTCTGTACTATGAGCATAAGAGGTATTAACAAAACGTGATTTAGGGCTGTACCCGACTCAAAATTTTGCAAGTCCTGGCCGACGATTTGACTATTCGCTCTTGTTTTTTTTTTCCTCCGTGTATATTATCTAGTAATTAGTAAATCAATTTGTATACGTTTCAGATCTGGTGTCCTCCTCATTCAGAAAGTCAGCAGAGTCACAGGAACATATTTCTGAACTAAAAGAGACGTGGCGTATGACGATCTGAATTGGAGCCTGATTAATTACAGGATACAGCACCGGGCAGCAGCGCGTATCTATGCTAAACATTAGCGCTTATAGTCTTTTTAATTTCACTTCTAACAGCTTCTTCAGTAGGAGGACCCTTCGTCTTTCATCTCTCATAAATAATGAACTGCTAAATAAAACCAGATTAGTCAATATTTAAATTATTTTTAGATGAAAAGAAGAATGGTAGACCTGAAACCGTTTAATTATTATATTACCCGCGCTGAAGTGATTGTTTCTCGTTTATCGGCAGGCATATTAAGTGACTGTACTTATCTTAAAAAAAAAGAATCTTGAAAAAGGAATAAATCAAAATATTTTTTAGGTTTAGGTTCTAAAATAATGGAATTATAATAAAACAAACGTTTTTCGGTCCGTTTTTCTTTTACCACAAACAGCCATTACGTCTAAAACGAAAGTCAGCTCCCTCGTTTGAAGCAGTGTTCGATGTCTGACTAAATGACGAGCAGAATCCAGTTTAATTTGTTCGGATTCTCTTCTTCAAAAGCTCCTTCAGACTTTCTCTGAGACATCGTTCCACCCGTGTTTCTCAGCTTCACAGCTTTAGCTTTATTCAACGGTAAATCGCCAGCGCGCGTCGTCACGTGGATTACATTTTTTAGCAAGCATGCGTCGTAGCCCAGCTAGAACTTGAATATATATTTATTATTCCCTTTTAATAATTATTAAAATGTCTTTTTAAATTCCTAAAGTTCTTGTGCATTTTTGTAAGCTTTTGTCTGTTTTACAAAAACTATACTTTATGATAAAAATGTTAAAAATGTTATGTTAAAAATATACTTTATGATAAAGGCTTTAGTAATGGCAATTGTAAAGACAGTCAAAGAATAAATAGTCCCTATTAAAATAAATAGTCACAGGTGATTCACCAGAGCTGCATATATCTCTACTGTCTGATCACCAATCTTTCCTACCTCACCTGATGATGGTTTACTGCTTGTCAGACTGCATGACCAGATTTACCAGAGTGGAGCCACCAACACCGGACACTGGTCATGAAATCTATTTGTCACTTTGACAGAGAACATATGAGATGGTTCTTCCTTTACATTACTACCTTCTGGATTAATCAGAACAATTCTGAAAGATGTTTATGAACAAAAACGTCTTCGTTGTATCTCTTCATTAAATCTCATTAGTTATGTCATTCTTTTCTTCCTCTGGTGTCAACCAGAAGAGGATGGGTTCCTCAAAAGGTTTCTTCCTTTTACTCCTAGGGAGTTTTTACTTGCCACTGTTGCCTTTGCCTTGCTCATGGGGGCTTGGACCCGGATTCCTTTCTTATATTTATATATATTTCTGTAAATGACTGACTGATTGACTGAAATAGAATCTACTAAATTGTATATACAAATACATTAAACAAATACTAGTTCCAGGAATGCCCTAAGGAACTACTCATGCCATTTATTATGAAGAAACTATGGCTTAGCATCAGTCCTTGTAAATTAAGTGTGTCTCTCAGAGCTCAGGCTACACTGTAAAGACATCATGCTAATTTCTTCAGCTGGTCCTCGATCGAAACCCAAGCTAAGCGTGAATAAAGCACTTTCATTCTTAGCATTGACCAGAGTTGATGCCTCCACTGTGTGCTAATGAATGGATGGCCTTCAATGACTGAGCTCTCTGATCTCAGTCCGCTTATGATCTTCTGATTAGGATGAAAGCAGTACAAGAGCAGGCCATGCTGCATATTACCACTTCTCCCTAACTGTACCTGACCCACAAAGCTGCCAGACAGAGACAGAGCAGCTGAGGAGCGCAGACAGTGATTCACGTTTTCACTTTGCATCTGCACCAAAGAACGGTATGGCACATACGATGGACCAAATAGGGGGAAAATAAAGAGAGAGAAAGCGAATGAAATGGATGAATAGGAATACGAGAGAGGCAGCAAGCGTAATAAAGTATGTTAAGTGCTAGTGGCCAGATTTAGAGAGGTTTTACTCCAATGGAAATATGCCATTATTTTTCTTCCAAAAACATTAATGTCGGAGGATCCCCCATAAATAGCTCAGCAGAGCTAATTTAGGGGTCCATGAAGGAAATCTGCATTGTTCTCTCACATGGAAATAGCCTGCACTGATGAGGATTTTTATTAGCCACTATTCTTATGGAAAGAAAATGCTTGCAGATCACTGCTTGTCACGCATTTATTAATTTCTGTGCTGGCATGGTGGCAAGAAACTGACACCTTTATTTCATGGCCCCTATCATAATGGCTGAAACGTTCAAGCATGTGTGCATCAGCCCCCTGTGTGAAAAAGCAGAGGTAGGCAAGAGAAGCCGTCAAGCTTTATAGACCAAAAAAACAGCTTACCTAACATGTTGCTGACAGTACCTTCTGAGGTTTCGTCCCTTGAAACTCATTCAAATCAGGACTGGGTGTAGCTGGACTGTGTCTATGTCCACACTGGTCAAAGTAAAACATATCAGCATGTGGAACTGGAGCCTTTTGCCTCCTACAGTATCTTCTATAAGTGTATAAAATGAGGCAAGGTGCTGCCTTTGTTGCTGGATGCACTGTGGCTTCTCAGTAAACATATGATGTTCACTTTTAGATCACTATGGTCATATTATTGATGTGTTTAAAGGAAATAACAATAAAGGCTATAACATGAAGTATATTCCTATTTTTCTGTAAAACCAGAACAGAAATCTAAAGCACACAGTTTTAGACCATTTTTGTTAGATGACTAAGGAAAAGGAAAGGTTAGATTAAGGTTAGATCTTAAAGGAAAAAAACTGGATTAGGAGGCAGAAATAGTAGCTGTTTTGCAGAAAGTTAATATAATGAGTTCCCTATTTTCCTTCTCCAAACGCAACGTTAACAGTGAATTAGCAAAACAGCCTTTTTTACTGCTTAAAGTTAAAAAGCTGATTAAGCAAAACCCATAACTCTGAAGTAGGAGAAGACTCTTTTTCCTCTCCCTCTGGTCTGCATAGTACAAGCTGCAAAAGGTGAAACAAACTCCCTAACGGAGGTGGGCACTACATCACACAGAGCATGGCAGCACCAAGAGAGGAAACTTCAGCAGAGCTCCTTATAAGTCAGCTTATAGCACAAGCATTAAAAAGTAAAGGTCATTTTGGCAGTGGAATAGGCTTCTGGAGCAGCCTGATAATCAAAGAATTATAGAAGTTATTAAAGGCAAAATACTGACTAGCCGAGCGACTGGCTATCGTCTGATCGAGGCTGATATGGCTAAGAGCCTATACAGATGAACAGCTGGCAGCATCGGTCGCTCTCTTCTCTCTTTAACTCAAGTAGGTATTTCCATCCTCATTTCTGCTCTAGCTTTACACTGTCTCCGCTGCCATGAATCAAGTGCCCTGTGAAAATTGAAAGCAGGGGAACAGATGTGACTTAAGATGAGTTTGGCAGGAAAGTAGACAGCAAAGGATACCTGGACATTTTTCTTTCGAAAGAATGTCACCAGTCAAAACACTGAAGGTGCAATCATTTCAGCACAGTATCGGAGGGAAAATGATAAAACGCATATCTGTAACTGTATCAATATTTAAAACTCTTCTGTCTCTTCTGAGGGTCTCACATCTGCTGTTTTTTCTGGAGACTGTTGACAATGATAAAGGCAACATATCAGAGTAATGTGGGAGGGGTACTGAAGGGACAATTTTTTTAAGAAATCATTTTTTAAACTCGGTTGCAATTTTTGGTGCTTATTAATAAATCAGCACTTCTGGTCTGATCCCACAATAGAAAACTAAAAAAACTTTCACCTAACCCTAATAATGACTAAAAAGTATCAGGGTGAACAGTTAATGGTTTTAACATGTCATTAATGTGTTAACTCTGACTTTTCCCAAGACATTTCTTTATGGCATAAATAACCAAAATCATAAATATCATCCATAAAATCACACTGAATCTGAAAAAAAAGTGTTTCATTACACCCCCTACAAAAACAGCAGCCCCTTGCAGTTAAACGCTGGTGCAAAACTCAAATCATCTTGCATTCAATCCATCAGTCAACAATGTAAGACGGACAAGATAATGAATATCTGCCCATATAATACACTGTAATCCAAGAGGGAGCTCAGATCAGCTCAGAATAATTCTCATTATTTCTCATCCTTATGATTACAATTAGCACAGCATTACATTCTGCAAGTGCAGGAAAACATGAGAAGCATAAATGCGGACACCCATACACACACACACACAGGCAAAGATACACATGCACACGCTCACAGACACACAAACAGGCAAATATACACATGTGCACACACACACAGACACACATACACTCAGACACACAATCAGACACATGTTCAGAAACACACTCAGACACAGGCACACATATTTGACTGAAAGGTCTTGAGTCGATTCCCTTCACAAAGGGGGGGGGTTGGAGCCACTTCTTATCAATCTAAAGAGTGCTTTAATTTCCACTCTCGTCCTGCTCCTCATTAGGGGGAAACATGATTTGGAGTATATTGTATAATTAAGGTGTAACCCTGAAATGAACTGATCCGCTTCTCCTGTGGCGCTGATGAAAGTTTTAATTAAGTGTCAAACAGTTATTGAGGAACATTTGGGCTCTCACACTGAGTATGTTTATCTGATTCATTTGCACCGCTGCCGTTTAAAGGTGTTTATGAGAGTAAAAGTACACGTGCACGAACACATGTGCGCGCACACACACACACACACACACACACACACACACACACACACACACATACATAAATGAAATATGTATATACAAATAATTAAATAAATAAAACACGCATAAGTGTACATAGTTACAGTTTAAGTGTCCATGCCCTATCTTTCATGCTTAAATAGATGTGGATGAAATATCAGTCATTCCACAATAACCTACAACACTGTTCATCAATCTGGATACAGATAAAAGTCTCAGCTTCCTACAAATTAGCTGGAACCCAAGTAGGACCATCACAGCAGAATCATGTTATTGTTGTATCTGACACAAAACTGATCTTATATTAACATAAACAGTGAATCTGTAATATCTGAATGATAAGTGATTATAGGCTTTATGCTATTTGCTATAGTCTCCTCTATCTTTCATGCTTAAGTAGAGGTGGGTAAAATGTTAAAATGAAAAGTTTCATGCTGCAGTGGATACATGTTTAGAAATTGCAGCGTGCCATTTTATAATACCTTTTACTTTATCGTTTCTTACTTGCAGCTCATTGAAACAAATGGAAATAAAGTTGGAATTGCAAATGTATACCGGACTATACATACTAATTCGATTGATATGTAACTTAACATGTCATTAACCGCAAAATTACATTGTTTGGAAACAAAAGTTTAGAATCATTTGCCATATTAGCCAAGGCTGGTGTGAATAAATTAACTGTGGGAGCAATTGTAAGAAAATGGAAGAGATACAGGACCATTGATAATCTCCCTCGATCTCATCACGTGGGGTCAAAATGATCATGAGAACGGTGAGCAAAAATCCCAGACTACACGGAGGGACCTGATGAATGACCTGCAGAGAGCTGGGACCAAAGTAACAAAGGCTACCATCAGTAACACACTACGCAGAGAGGAACTCAAATCCTTCATTGCCAGGCGTGTCCCCCTGCTTAAGCACGTACATGTCCAGGCCTGTCTGAAGTTTGCCATTGAGCATATGGATGATCCAGAAGAGGACTGGGAGATTATCATGTGGTCAGATGAAACCAAAATAGAACTTTTTGATAAAAACTCAACTCGTCGTGTTTGGAGGAAGAAGAATGCTGAGTTGCATCCCAAGAACACCATACCTACTGTGAAGGATGGGGGTGGAGACATCATGCTTTGGGGCTGTTTTTCTGCAAGAGGACAGGACGACTGATCCGTGTTAAGGGAAGATTGAATGGGGCTATGTATCGTGAGATTTTAAGCCATAACCTCCTTCCATCAGTGAGACCATTGAAGATGGAACGTGGGTGGGTCTTCCAGCATGACAATTATCCCAAACACACCGCTCGGGCAACGAAGGAGTGGCTCCGTAAAAAACAGTACAATCATGTTATTGTTGTACCTGACACAAAGCAGAGCTTATATTAACATAAACAGTGAATCTGTTATATCTGAATGATAAGTGATTATAGGCTTTTTGCTATTTTGAAAAATAAAAATTAGTCAGTAAAATCAGAAAAGTATCCAAAACCCTCTTACTTCTTTCCTCTTTAGGCTACATCTTTGTGTTTGGCAGAGCAGCAAAGCGGTGACGGACATCAAAGTGTGTATGTGTTGTGGTTTGAGTGTAACCTCAGCTGACACAAGGCGGAGAGGGAGGCCTCACATAGCCGCCGATGCAAAGACAGCAGAGCAACTGCAACACAAAGGGGATTAGCCAACAAGAAAGGTTTCTCTCTCTCTCTCTCTCTCTCTCTCTCTCTCACTCTCTCTCTCCCTCCTTCTCCCAGCATGAGGACTCAGAGCAAAGCTTCACCAGAGAGACACTAATGAGTTTAATTAATAATGGAAATAAATGCAGCCGACGCAGTAACTCCAGGGAGTTAAGCTGTGAATGCTCGCCTTTCTGCGTGCTCTTTCTGTTCGGCAGCTGCACTACTGTTCACACAGAGATAGCAGCACAGTCCGGACGCAGCGCTCCACAGAGATGCACACACAAGCGCACGCACAGGGCACAAACACACAAAGGTGGAATTGTGTTGTCTTGTACTGCGTAACTGCATAATACTGATGATGCACTTCATTAGAGAAAAAGCGCACCCCTATTCTCAGCTCTACCATTCAAGGCCATGTGCCTTCAAATCTTCCTTGTGAAGTTTGTCACTTTGATTAAGTAATTAATTTATGTTAATTATAGGCTCCTCTTAACAACAGGTGTGCTAATGACATGGATAATGACTATTCATTTTTGTTTGTCCAAGTTTACTCCCTCATATAACATGTTTACAGTAACAAATCAAAAGGTTAAGCTTGCCTGAGTTTCATTAACCTGTTTTTACCTTTTCATCATTAGGATTACTGTCTTCTGTATACAGTGAAATGTTCACTTTATGATATTACACTCACTCACAAAGCCCTTCATAATGTACATCTCCTTGTGTTAACACTCATTGTCCATTTGCCAGATCCATTTACCTTGTAGGTGCACTTTGTAGGTCTAAAGTTACAGACTGTAGATCATCCATTTCTCTGTATACTTCATTAGCCCCTTTTACCCTGTTCCTCAACTGTCAAGACCACCACAGAGCAGGTATTATGTAGGTGGTGGATCATTATCAGCAGTGACACTGACGAGGTGGTGGTGTGTTAGAGTGCTCTGCACGGGTAGGTGTGAATCATACACGGCAGTATCTGTTGCTGGTATCCACTCACTGTCCACTCCATTAGACACTACTACCTTGTGGTCCACCTTGTAGATATCAAAAATAAAACCTCACCTCTTGCTGCACAGTTTGTGTTGGTCATCCTATAGTACTTCATCAGTGTTCAGAGGGCACTGCCCACAGGTTACTGTTGGCTGGATAGTTTTGGGTGGTGGACTATTCTCAGTCCAGCAGTGAAACTCTTGGTGTCACACCACCATGTCAGTATCACATCAGTGCTGAAAATGACACACCACCCAAATAATACAAGATCCGTGGTCGTCCTGTGGGGGGTTCTGACCACAAAGGAACAGGGTGAAAAGGGGCTAACAGAGTACACAGTGAATCAGGTGTCTACAGTCTCTACAGTCTTCTGTCTACTGTACTCGCAGAACTACAAAGTGCTCCTGTATGGTAAGTGGAGCTTATAAAAAAAAAAACAACAACAAGTTTATACAGCTGTAGAGGCTTCTGTGAAATCCTCTGTTTAATACAGTATATCACTGATATCCAAAGAAACAATATCTCCGGTAGTAGTAACTACAGGAAAAGGCAAATATGTTCTTAACTTCCAATGTGCGGTAATGTAAAAAGGTTTTTCCAAGAGATTTTGGAGCACTTCTGTTGTATAATCAAAATATCAGATAATAGACGACTGCTGTGTTCAAATTTGGAAATATTAAAATAAACAAAAACGAAAATACTTGTATTTCTTTGGACTGTGAAATGTTTCTGATGCTGCAAAACAAATAACCTTGTGCTTAATGGCCATTTTGACTGGAAATTAAATAAAGGGCGGTCATGAATAATGAAATTTTTAAATATCAATACTAAAATTAATGACACATGGAAGACACATGGCAGATGATGTAGTGAACACATTATTGGCAGATCACAATACAAAAGCAGAGCCTTACTTTATGGGAACAAACCCAATCTGGTCTTAAATTAATCTTATATCTAATCTCCAACATTGACCCCTACGCAGCAGCACTCAGATCTAATTAACCCTTTGACTCTGTTCTGCATTCCATGCACTCAAGAAAAATCACTTGCCTTCGAGCGACTAAAGACTGATGACGCCATCTGCTGGAAATACTGTGAACATAAAATGCAGGTTGAAATATTCTTCCAAAACAAGGATCTTGGAAGAAAAAGAAAATAATAATAATAATAATAATAATAATAATAATAATAATAATAATAATAATAATTTATTCCAAGTTTTAGTCCACCCAAGAAAGGGAGGAACAAATATATAAAAAGGTGATTAGAGAATGCGTGTCTTACCGCACGTATCTTCATGCATTAATAATATTATGTTGCTCCTATGTAAAATAACAGGATAATAACGATTGCAAATGAATATGTAAATGAGATAGAAATTTGGAGATAAATGAGTCATTATGGTAATTTGTTTTATCCAGTCTGCTTTCATAAACCTGCATGAGCACATGTTCATCTAGAGGGGACAGTATGTCACTAGGAATTAATGAGTATTAATTAGCCATCAAAAATGAACATGGCCCCTGTTCACCTTGCAACGTCAGAGAAATTCCACTCCAAGGATAAAGGTGTTCTATCACTGAAGGTTCATTTACAGCAGGAAAACATCCATATTAGAGAAAAATGTTGCCAGATACTACCTTTTCACAGAGTCAGCTTCCTACCCCAAATAAGCCTAGACTATGATAATCACCTTTGGCATTGCAGTTTAGTCCAAGTTTAGATATAGGCCTACCTCAGCTTTTAGTCAAACAAACAAGGCAATGCAGTGCTTATACAAAAATATGAGCACATAAAATGCACTACACTTCAAGTTTTTGCAAAGAATGCAAGGCCCAACACTACGCTAAAACAATACTGTCAATAAGTAAAACATATCCTTCATTACACAATGCATGCAAGGCAACAAAGCAAAAGACCAAATGGGGAGTTCTTCAGATCTGCACAGCCATGGTTTAAAGCTGTACCACACCGAGACGACCACAAGATGTCTCCATTAGAAAAGAAACAGCTGCACGCCCCTAGATGTGAGTCTGTGAGCAGACTTCTCAGCTGAAGCACTTTATCAGACCACGCAGGAGCCCGCTTCCTCTTGACTTGCTGCACAACTAGCTGGGCGGACGCAAAGCAAGGGGAATATTAATTAACTCAAAGGCTTCACTGATTATGTAAACCAATATTTGTGTTCTATCAACAAGGGCTGTGGAATATCTCTCCTGCTTTATAAACAGTCAGTCTTTGCCTGAGCTGAGGCTTCAGATTTCTACTCATCGTTTAGTGTGTGAGGGAAAACAAAAGCATATAGAAACAACTTCACACCAGTACTGCATGATATACGAGGTCAGAAGAAACTTTGAGACTCTTTGAAGTTGCACAGAAATGCGTTTTTTGCTGTGATAGCTGCCATCCTGTTCAGACACACAGCAGTTCATCAAACTTTGATAGCGCCAGCTGTAGTAAAGGCTGTTTGCTCGCAGATAATGAAAAAGACAGGATATGTGTGTCAAAACAGAGGAGGGGAAAAAAGAGACTTGCAACAAAAATGGGGGTCAATTACAAACATATTGCAAATTAGAGGTAAGTGCAGGGAAAACGCATAATGTCGCATTCGTCTCATATTCTCTGAACCGATTTTCATTCATTTGCCTTTCATCCTTGAATGTTTTTGTATTTCATTCTTTCCCTCATTCCTATGATTCCTCATTACTAGGCGGCTTCTTTTTTTTTCTCTGCTCTCTTGCTATGCTATCTTCAACTCTGTCCCCTCTCCCTCTCTTTCCAGCTCAGACGTCTCAGATGCACTGTTTAAAAGTAATTATATGTGTTTAATAACTTCCAGGGCCATAAAACCTCTTGTTAGAGGAGCACGGAGGTCTAGTGTAATGGCGACCATAAAAGTGAGAGGGAGCAAGGCTGGGGAGAGAAAGTCTGAGTGAAAGCAGGAGGAGGGGGTGAGAAAGAGAAATGAAGGAAGAGTTCTCACTGCCCTTTAGATTACCTCCTCTCTATTGCTGCTTCTATCGCTCCCCTTGTTAAAAATCCATTCTGGGAATTTGTCGTCAGCGTCTCGTCCCAGATTTATGGGGGAAAAAAAGAGGGGGAAGAAGTCAGTCTGGAGCTGGAGTTGGAGCATCTCCTTCACAGTCACCACCTCCATCTGGGGGAAGGTTCTCCAGCTATGGCACCCCATCCAGCTTAGTATCTTTATCCAGACGGCTTTCCAGAAGAAACCTTCGCTCAGGTTATTATTTCTAAATTCTACAGAGGAATACAGGTCGGCGAGGAGGAAAACACGGCAGCATGCGAGACAATGCAAGGCGAAGGAGGAGAGGAGGCTTCTGCTGGAGTTATTTAAGTGTGTGGAATCTCATGCGGCTGGCTGGCAGCGGCAGAATAAGCCTGGCAGCTGCAGGAGATGAAATAACAGAGTGGATTGTGAGCGAGATGAGAGTGTGCTCAAAGCCAGCCGAGGCTGGAGCAGAACCCCGGGGCCGCCAGCTTGATTCCATTTGGAAGCAGCAGTGATCCGGGGATGTTCTATTCTTACAGCGCAAAAAAGCGGGCAACCTCCAGTCAGTCCCACTATCACACAACAGCGACTTCTCTAACACATGCTTGCTAACACTGCATTCACAACTTCACCACGGACTAGAGCTTTAACCCAACATGAAATTCTGCCCTGAACTCCAACACACTCTGCCTGGACCTGGTCCGACCTGCACAAGGTTTTAAAGCTGAATCCATACCGTGCCCTGCCAAATTCCATTACAAAGAAAACACTGCCAAAGATTAATAACAATACATTAAATATATGAATTATCATAAAAGGGCTAATAACATTTTGTAACAAGATCTTTGTTCCCAGCTTCTATGCATTATATACCAATTGCTAACGTATGAATCATAAACAAAACCAGCTATATTCATCACAAACTCTGTCTCTGTGACCAGGACAACAAAATGAAAAAAAAAAAAAAAAACATTTACACTCATCAACAAAGAATAGTTGCACCTAGAAGGAATCAGCTGAAGAAATAAACTTGGTAAGTATATGATGTAAGCAGAGACGGGTCTCATCGGTGTACTGAACTGTACCTATACCTCCTGTTGTGAGTGCTTTCCATTTCGACTTGTGCTGTTGTTTGGGTAGAATCCATTGTAGGTGAAGTATGCCACAAAATGGGTGGGTCCTAGTCTAGCCATGTGGACCTCTGAGGACCTTGGTAGAGCTACCAATTACATTCATCACTAAGTATGCCCAATTAAAGTATGGCAGCAATGAAATGCAAGACTTACACTTTACACTAATTTAAATTTGATATTTGTGCCTTTGGCAGACACTCCTATCTAGTGTGACTTTTAGTTTGAGAATTTAAAGGAAGAGTCCCCATTTTCATCTAATACTGTCGATTAACCAAAAGAGGTTTGGTGTCAGGCTTTACTTGTATAGCTTATAACTAGCTACAAGGCTAGAGCTGTTAACAAACACTAGAAATCAATAATCATGTGACCAGTTTCCATAAATACATGCCATACACTTCAGTTTTTTTTTATTTAAGATAATAGTAAATTTACTGAATGTATCTTTTGATACTTTGTAATACGTTGCCAAAAGACATTCAGTTTTCCCCACGAGTAGGAAATCTGTGGTAATGTACCAGACAACAGCTCTAGCTAAAATGAGCGCAACACCTAAGTTTTGTAGGTCTATCGTTAATTAAATATGTCTTTTTTTTTTACTTAAAATATTCCTTAAAATGTGCTACAGAGAGAGGCGAATGTACCCTTAAAGGCTTTGTAAAAGGACACATAATGCAGCATGTGCTTGATTAAATGGGAAACTGAACCGTATTGTGTGGCATAAAGGGCAACGGTATTACACACTATGCTATACCAATGCCTGCTATGCAAACATTATCTTTCTTAAATGTGTCACCAATAGATTGCATCATACCTGTCTCACAGGTGTCATGGGTTCATTCCATTACACAACCCTGATGTACAGGTCCCTCTAGTGTCATAACACCTGCCAGTAGGATTGTGAACGCCTGTTTGCGCTCCGCTGAGTGCAGAAGCCCTGGCCGAGCTGAGGACATTCCTGGACCATGGGTGGACTCAGTAGCTGCTGAGATGTAAATATAACCTGGGCTGAAAAGAAAAAAGGAAAAAAAAAAGCAGCGAGAGGAAGCCCAGGCCATGCCACATCCGTTGGTCCAAGCCAAGCTCCAGGACCTTCCGGCTCCAGGGCTGCTGGCTGCCTGCCCGGCTCAGAAACAAGAGGCTGAGAGCCGGCCGCCACTCTGGCTCCGCCCCTTTAAAACCAACCCGCTGTAGTGTGCTAGCACTGGCATGGGTTTCGGTACAGGCCCATATGTCCACTAGTGCAAGAGTGGCTTCATGCATCTGCTCATAGCACAGACCCCCACTAAGGGCCGACTGACCTGCACCACTCCCCCTCATGCTCATCTCTCTCAGTTTTCCTATTTTCTCTGACCTTTTTAAACTCATCACATGCGTGCAGCATGAATCAACATTTCTGACCATTTCGGGGTTTTTTTTCCTGCTTCCAGTTTCCGCTCACCTCACTGTGTGACAGCGTGACCATTAGGGACAAGAAATAATTACTTTACGTAATGAATTCACATATTTGGTTATTCTAAGGTTTGAACAGAGCTTGAAAAGAAGCAATGTACGCGTTAAAAAGCAAGACCACCAAAACAATGAAGCAAATTAATAAAATAAAATCTAATTCAATATCTCTATCACTCACTCCTAGCTGTCATGTATGCACCAAACAACAAGAGCCATATCATCCCTGACACTTCTATTTTGCAATCTGTGTGACCAATGTATTATACAGGTATTATTCAAGCAAAGTTACATTATAAAGGGTCTATATCATGCATGTATTAAGCGCATAGTAATGTCTAATTCCACCTGCTGGGCAGATTGCCCCTAGTCAACCAACACTATCATTGGGAGGGAGAAGGCTAGAAAGTGTCTCTTTAGAGTCATGGGAGAGAGTCAGCCACTGCATCTTTTTCAAACTGCCACTAACATGCAATGCCATTGGACATCTCAGTATGGACAAACAAATGCATTACAATGTTCCATCTGAAGGAAAGAAAGAATACAACAAAAAAGCAACATATAGGTGCTTTAAGTAAACTACAGGTTGACCTTCTTCCCTGCATAACTGGCATCATCTGTGGCTAATTGACTTTATCAACTAATCCTTGCAGTGCTTTGTTGAACACAAGATGAAAGCATTAAGGCATTAAATGAATGAGTAAATAAGTAAAAAGTATAAAAAGATTGACAGAAGCAGAAAAGGCTTACAGCAATGATTATAAATACAACGCTTCACTGCCAATATGTCCTGCCAATACCAGTTTGGAGTCATGGTCATCTGGCTCATAGGAAAAATAAGCATGGTCGATTCTCAAAGGCCTCTGATAGCTCCATCACTACTCTAGCTTACGAACAGAAGGCATGCTTTGATTATCTGTCACTGTTACATCTTTTCCCTTATCAGCAGGAATACACACAAGCCTGAATGCCTTAATCCCCCCATATCAGACCTACGCTACAAAGGTAGAGTGGCAAAATTAATCAAGACTTTATTGTGATAATATCATTACCACGAAAGGATAATTACGTCGCCCTCTGTGTAGAGATTGTGAGAGCTCTTGATATAAATGATCTTTAATTAAGTGTGTATTTTAAGAAGAGGACATGATAGGGGACTGCTTGAGCCTTATTGGTGTTAATGCCAAGTCAGATTCCATTTGTTTCTTCATTATATGATGTTTCCAGCAAAGACTGTCAAACGCAAAGAACAAAGATATGCGCAGTCCAAGCGCTGAAAGGGTAAAAGGAGGACAAGCGTATGGGGAGACTAGATTTTCAGTTTGGCAGTACAAATGAAATATTATCACAAAAAATAGAAATCTGCAAGCACAAGTAATGTCAATACATGCACTGTCACAATTTTTCCCCCTTGCTTTGCTCATAAATTGACACTGTACTTAACTAGATACATATAATACAATGACTATAAGTTGAAAGACAGTTGGCTGGATTCTTTTTGACTATGATTTTAGAAGGGGGAGGAAAATACATGTTTTATGGTTCACATTTTGATTTGGACCTGATACTTACCTCCCATGAAATTTCTAATTAGGACCATCGACCTTAAAAATCTCTCATTGCCAAACTAGCTTGATTGACTTTGCGTGTCAGTTTTGCTACCGTCATGAGCTGTCATAATGTAAAGCTATTCCCTGACAGCTCGCAGCAATGTCAGGCTCAGTACTGCTTCAAATAACAAGCCTTTCATTACAGAAAAACCCTTAGTCTGATGAACAGAACAATGCTGCATGCAGTAAAAGCACTATCTAAGTAAAGGCAAAAAAAACAAACAGGCAAAACCTGTCGTTGATTGTTAGCTCGCACGCTGTTTGGATAGTAATTCTAGCTTTGTTGATATTCTATAATATTATGGCACCTGGATGGCCTGACAGCAATTTCTGAGTCAACCTTATCACAAGACGGAGACAAGACCATTTTTGAAATTAGAAAAATTTTAACTGGATTTTCTGTTGAGGTATTTGGCTAGCTTAGGTGCTATATAAACTACAGGCTAACCAACAAAGTTTACAGACTGAAGAGTTTACTACAATGAAAGGCTCTTTATCCTGAGTTGTAACATTAAGATTAACATTCTCTGGACCCAACATGAAACAAATTCAACATGAAAAATCTCTTTGTCTGAATAATACTCAAAATGTACTCAGCAATTTTTGACACCTTTAGCCTTAACAAACTCATTAAGCCAAGTTATAGGTAATATTTCACATGTGAATGGAAGGTCTCCATCAACATCCCATGTATTCCAGTGCTAGGCTTAATCTCTGTCCAGGAAACCAGTGCTTAGTCTTTGCATGATGAAGGGGTGATTTGAATCAAACATATCAGGTCTCATTTGCTTGATTCCCAAATGTCTGCTGTTTTTGCATTCACGGAAGAAAAGCCACATGCTACTATACTTTTCAATACATTCACTCATCAATGTGCCTGCTCCAGTAGAAAGTGCATATGTGAGTTTATAATAGGGTTCACAGACAGAAAAAGCTCAGGTCCTTTGTCTGAACACACCCAGCATGCTGCCGTGGTACTGCAAACTGTCTGGCAAGCGAGGCTACTGGGAAGGTTACAGAGGACTAATTTACTCCAAAAGAGCCCAGAGACTGGCAATAGTAGAGCTTAAAGTCACAAGCCTAACTGCTTCTACTTTAAATTCCTGCAGCATCGCTATCCATTTCCACCATGCATTCACTACTGCGATCTGTGAGGGCAAAAAGAAATCATACTTTGCCATCTATTACTGGAATATGAATATGATGGCAAAGGGAGAGCAGAAATGTAACATTCACTTAATGATGGGTCGCAGCTCTCATTTCTATAAGGAAAGCTTGCGTATGTCCTCTCTCTCTCTCTATCTCTCTCTCTCTTTCTATCATACCCTCCCTACCTGTGTGTGTGGGAGCTCCACAAGAAGCTGCACTCTAAATCAAAGCATTTAGCTCTGGACTCGCTCCCAGTCAAGGGTCAGCATTGTATCATCTTCCCCGGCACCAGCACACAAAGGTTGTCCAGTGGTTTCTATTTGATTTCTATTTGAAGAAAATATTAGATTTTCCCAGCCAAGCTAAATCCCTCCCTTGGGCTCAGAGATAGGCCAGGAAAGCCTCACAGCCGTTTAAAAAAGAAAAAAAAAAAAAGAAGAAGAAAAAATCGCATAGCTAAAACTTCTTAACCACTATCTTTCTTACATCCGCAAATACACAGACAAGGGGACAAAGACGAGGGAGGAAAAGTGGATTTCTGCGAAGGTCGCCACATGAAACAAAAGGCAATTTAAATCTCTGTAGGTTTTCCAATAGCATACTAATTGAAAACAATTACACTGTTTTTCTAGACACCCTCGGTTCATTAGGAAATCTGTCGGCATCTTCTGTATTATCTGTCTACTCTGTCAATGGCATACTTAGTCTTTTGTGCATATAAAGAAGAATCAGGCCTAATCCGCGGTTCGGTTCAGAGACTGTTTGCCTTCTGACTATTTCATCTTGGGCTCTATCGCCATAAGCGTGTGAAGGTTTGCGGCTGCTGGCAGATTCACCATTATCTATGGTAACTGTCTTGCTTGTCAGATTATTCTGCAGGACACACAAACACATGAACACGGTAACCATTTCAGGGCAAATATTTGCATGTTTCCTTTGGATTTGACCATCATTTGGCAGACAGGCATTACTCCAGACCTCAACTTCACAAGTATTTCCTGCTTGTTTTCTTTCACATTTCTCGTGTTGTTCTTGTTCTCGTCTCTGATGTACTCCAGCAAGCCGTACATAAGTATTTTATATATGAATGCATGCTTTGTGGGAGAATAGTAGTGGAACAGACCAGTTATTACTGTGTTAATTGCTCATATATTAGTCCACTTTATCCTCTGTGATTGAAGATGCACAGCTTCTTTGATAGTCTTACACAAAGAAGTGGAAAGTCAGTCAGTGAGTGAGGCATGGTCCATATATCTACTAATAACTTTTGAGTTTTGGCCTCTACGTTTTTTGGAATTCATTTTTGACCATTTGTATTGGCTCATTCATTCTATAATGTTAATGATGTAAAAGGAAACTTTCCAAAAAAAAAAAAAAAGCCAGATATGGTAATGGAAGATATGATTTTGTTGCGAACCCAGCGAGTTATATCAAAACCTTATATTACCTCTTCCTGGACTGACAGAGAAAAGCTTGCATGGTTTTAAACCCCTGCACAGATGGAGAGTTTTTGGAAAACATAGTGGAGGTAAAAGAAAGCAGTTTTATTCAGATATGTGAGAACAAATTAGAGACCGGCAAAAGCAGGAAAACACCCAATGTAAGAAAGCACAAACATGCTATCATCAGGTGCAAATATAACAGAGACATCAACATATTCAATCACACAAGTGAGTAAATGGCATGTTTAACCTGCCTGCAAAGGCGGAATTCATTACAGTTTGCTTTCCTCAATTCTAAGCCGAAACATGGAAGTGCTTCAATATCCAATTTGTCTTAAATAATCAGTCAATGGCCAAATTCCATCACATCGTACCATACCATATGCTACGGTCAAATAGAAAGCGACAGAGAGAAGAGGAGGGAAAGAGGCAAAGCCCTGAGCAGAGAGCCAAACTGCATGTGTTTGATAGAACAGAAATATGTGTGCTCATCCTTTGTGCATTACTTTTAAGCCATCCTTCTCGGTCTGTATATATTGCTTGTAGGGCTGACTATACACACTCACACTGGTCAAATCAAGCTAAAAATGACCTGTGATCAGGAACTGACCACTGATGAGGACTAGAGGCTGGAAAAAAGAGGCTGGAAAATCAAATCTGTACAAATGTAATTTGGTTTTAAAGAAGTTTTAGTAACATTAAAAAATATTTTTTAATAAAATGGATTATATGGTATATGTAAAAACTTACAAGCCATATATGGAAACAATATATCCCTTGAAAAGGCACACTAACGAAACACTGAATTAATTCTGTGGGATAAAGAGAGACTGGAAAAGAATGGTCATGTAAAAATAATTTCTGGTGCATAACACACACAATCAGTGGGGGAAAAATAAAATACAACAAAAATATAGGATATAGGTCCTTTAACAACCCCAGTAATACTGCTGTGTCAGATCTTCTTGTGTCAGTGCAACACTCAAAAACATGCCTAAGCATCAATACAGAGAATGATTGATCATTAAAGTAATACCTGCTCCGTGGTGGTCCTGTAGAGGAACCTGACCACTGACGAATCGGGTTTTATATAACAATTTAAAGTTGCTACACATCATTACAAAAAAACGTCGCACCCAGAAGGAAGGAATGAAACTTGGAGAATTGATTTGACGTTGTGAGATATGTCAATGGTTCAAGTTTCATGCTCAGAATGTGACATAAGCAAGTATATGCTTGGTAGCAACCTTTGAGAAGTTGGAATAGTTGGAGAGGAGTCGCATTGTAGGGTTCTGGGAAGCTTAATGGCAACAAGTCCCACTTTTGTCTTGGTGGAGACAACCAACGAAACTGTGTGTGGAGGCACCATGGTCCGCATCAAGAAGAAGGGTTTGTTGTAGTGCATCATAAAAGTAATAAGACATCATACTGAGAGACACTATTCTGTATGTGCATCTGAAAATAAGAATGGACCATATCAGTGTAAATGTAGCATCATATATTGTTCCATTTATGATAAGTAGGCCTTTAGTGTATATATACAGTGAGGAAAATAAGTATTTGAACACCCTGCGACTTTGCAAGTTCTCCCACATAGAAATCATGGAGGGGTCTGAAATTTTCATCTTAGGTGCATGTCCACTGTGAGAGACATAATCTAAAAAAAAATCTGGAAATCACAATGTATGATTTTTTAATAATTTATTTGTGTGTTACTGCTACAAATAAGTATTTGAACACCTGCCAATCAGCAAAAATTCTGGCCCTCAAAGACCTGTTAGTCCGCCTCTAAAAACTCCACCGCCACTCCACTTATTATTCTTAATTAGAAGCACCTGTTTGAGGTTGTTAGCTGCATAAAGACACCTGTCCACCCCACACAATCAGTAAGACTCCAACTGCTAACATGGCTAAGACCAAAGAACTGTCCAAAGACACCAGAGACAAAATTGTTGACCTCCACAAGGCTAGAAAGGGCTACGGGGCAATTGCCAAGCAGCTTGGTGAAAAAATATCAACTGTTGGAGCAATTATTAGAAAATGGAAGAAGCTAAACATGACTGTCAATCTCCCTTGGACTGGGGCTCCACGCAAGATCTCACCTCGTGGCGTATCAATGATCCTAAGAAAGGTGGGGAATCAGCCCAGAACTACACGGGAGGAGCTGGTCAATGACCTGAAGAGAGCTGGCACCACTGTTTCCAAGGTTACTGTGGGTAATACACTAAGACGTCATAGTTTAAAGTCATGCATGGCACTGGAGGTTCCCCTGTTTAAATCAGCACACATCCAGGCTCGTCTTAAGTTTGCCCATGACCATTTGGATGATCCAGAGGAGTCATGAGAGGACGTTCTGTGGTCAGATGGTCTTAATTCCACTCGTGTTTGGAGGACTAAGAATGATGAGTACCATCCCCAAAACACCATCCCTACTGTGAAGCATGGGGGTGGAAGCATCATGCTTTGGGGGTGTTTTTCTGCACATGGGATAGGACGACTGCACTGTATTAAGGAGAGGATGACCGGGGCCATGTATTGCGAGATTTTGGGAAACAACCTCCTTCCCTCAGTTAGAGCACTGAAGATGGGTCGTGGCTGGGTCTTCCAACATGACAATGATCCAAAGCACACAGCCAGGATAACCAAGGAGTGGCTCAGTAAGAAGCATATCAAGGTTCTGGAGTGGCCTAGCCAGTCTCCAGACCTAAACCCTATAGAAAATCTGGCTGATCTGGAGAAGATCTGTGTGGAGGAATGGGCCAAAATCCCTGCTGCAGTGTGTGCAAACCTGGTGAAAAACTACGGGAAACGTTTGACTTCTGTAATTGCAAACAAAGGCTTCTGTACCAAACTTTAACATTGACTTTCACAGGTGTTGAAATACTTATTTGCAGCAGTAACACACAAATAAATTATTAAAAAATCAGACATCGTTATGTCTCTCTCAAGGGACATGCACCTAAGATGATGATTTCTAAGTGGGAGAACTTGCAAAGTCGCAGGGTGTTCAAATACTTATTTTCCTCACTGTACATATATATATATATACACAAAAATATGCCGGGGAGAACATGTAAAATAGTTTAATCAGTATATGTGATGCCTTATTTATATATTTATTTATTAAAAAAAAAAATGTGTCTGACAAAAGGTGTAAATGAATTCTTCATTGTTTTAAAGAATAATTGGTGCAAGCTTGCTGGGGGAAGGCCGGAGACGTAATTAATTCCAAAGGCTAGCAGAATAAATGAAGTAGGGAGTCGGGGTGTGCACGCTTGACAGATATTAATGTCCTCCAATGAAATGTGGCAACGTCGGTAATAACCCGTTCATAGCCGTGAAGTGCTGCTGGTCAGGGCTTCATAAAATAGACAGAATAGTGAGAGATGGGAAATGAGCTACAAAACGGGTTTTCTTTCAACTCCTCTTTAAGGTGGGCTTTTGCCAAGCGTTAATTATGATCTCTGGAGAGCTGCTCCACTATCTGCTGCTACTCATCAAGCCAATGAGACAAAGATAGTTGTAGGGCTGTGTCTGCTGTAGATGCCAGTGGTTGGATTAAGTCTGCAGCGTTGGAGCGTTAGGAGTGTTTGATGTTTGATAAAGACGTGCCTGACGCAACAGTTCGCATCTGTTCTAGACATCTACTTGCAAGTGATAACAGCATGTGTTGATGATGCGAGATAGATGATAGATGCTTGAATGCCGTGTCTTATGTCAGATGCTTGTGTTTGGATATGGCCTGATCTTGTCGACATGGCAGGTGCCATGCTTCTTTCTAGGTGACTGAAAGAAGTGCGTGTCCACCACAAAGGTGCGCAGGAAGATGTAGGGCCACACAGGGCTAGGGCTCAAACCTTGATGCTCTGGGATTGCTGGCATTTTATTCCATTTCGACGCAGCATTAATACTTTGATAATAGAATCATAAGAGGGAGGAAACGACTTTGTTGGGTATCCAAGACTGATAATGAAATACATAAATGCAACATCTGTTCCTTATGACGACCCGCTCCTCTCCTCCTTTCCTTCATTTTGCCTTTGAAGTAGACGCATGTTTTTTTAGTCTCAAAACAAAATGCGGAGCGCCAAATGAATAATGGAAATGCAGAGGCCACCTTTTAATCTCAGCAGGCCTTCGGTGCCATTCTTCAAAGGCAAGACAAAACCCCTCTCACAGAGAGACACAAACACACACACACACAAACACGTACACACACAGTTGCTGTCACTGCCGTTAGGCAATCTTCACCAAGACCATTATATGAACCAGAGAGGCAAGGTTGTAGAGCTCTCACTGAGACATGGCAGAAAGTCAGCTAATGATCATGTGAAGCACACACACAATCACACATAGCCATGCACATACACACAAACGTACACACACAAACACACTTCAATTTAATTGAGGTTCATGTCTATAAACAAACCATACTGTACATTTTTGGAACCTAATTATGTGGTGTACAACTAGTAAAAGGTAAGCTCTATGCTCTTTCTCTCACCCTCACAAATGAGCACAAATGTATCTAGCTGCAGTGTGCATAAAATATGCACAAGAGAAAGAAAAACCTATATTTTCAGCCAAAGAGCCCTAAAAAAACAACTGTTGATTTTACAGAGATTGCAAATGTAACACATCCAGATGTCAGTATGCTTATGAATTTTACAGCCAATTATCAGTTTTATTAATGACATATTTTTTCTCACAATGCTCTTAAGCAACACGTACAGTTCAGTGTAGTAATATACTACACATTTCTACGCAAAGCAGACATTCCAGTCAACATGTCCATTATGTGCAAATTACTCGTTTTTCAAAAAAGCATAAAACTGTATGTTTAACAGACAATTACACAAAAAACTCAACAACTAAAACACAACAATAAACCTACAATCCAGTCTTTACCTTTATGCACCTACTGTTATTTCAAGTCTTCTATCTTCCAGTCTTAAAACCAAACACACCCGCCCAACAAAAGCTGCTCCCAAAGTAGTCACTCACTTTATGCTTATTATTAAAAAGTCAATAACACTCACACAAACAACCCAAACACAGCTTAGCTGCCTTACACATAGCTGTAAGAGATTTTTCTGAAGAGATCAGATAGGAGACTATCCACTTGCATGAGGAAGGGAAACCACTGGATGGAAAATAAGTGAAAGTTGAAGTTTTTAACATTACTGTTATTAAAAGATACAGAGAAAATGGGACTCAATGGAATTCAGAGGGTCTTTATACAGTATTATATGCAGTTCCTCTGTGTTGACAACTAATACTGTCTGTTTATTTACTAGAGATTAAACCAACAAATAGATGGTCTGACTTCCACAGAATACTGTATGTGACGATTAGACAACTAAGGAATAATAACAGGTGAATGTTACAGTGAATTGTCTTTAGTGAACTTCTTGTTAAAACTTTCATAGCGAATTAAAGATGTAGGGGTATTCTTATAAAAAGAATCTAAAACACACAGATAAAACGTAAGTTATTCTTGTTGGTCCCAAAACTTCTAGAAACAAACTGTCTGCATTATCTATTAATCTGAGTAGCTTCACAGTCACACCGGCTACATCTGTAAACGATCAATTCTGGTCTTCAACTAACATATTACTAATTTTAGCAGAGTAACTTTCCTACTTCTAGGGAATATTGCTAAATGGTGCATGCTACAGGATGCAGAAAAGCTAGTTCATGCCTTTATTATTTCAAGGTTGGACTATTGTAATGCCTTGGTTTCTAGCTGTTTCAGCGAAAGGCCTAACAAGCTTCAGCTAGTTCAGAATGCAGCCGCCAGAAAATTTGATTATATCAGCCCAGTCTGATCAACATTGCATTGGATGCCAGTTAAATTCTGCATCAAGTAAAACTCTTCTGATAATATACAAAGCTCTTAGCGGCCTCGTCAACGGTAACTCAGGGAACTTATCTGATACTATGAACCAACATGTAAACTCAGATCACAAGGTGCAGCCTCACTTTTAGTACCTAGAATTAATAAAGTTACATCAGGGGGCAGAGCCTTTTCATACAAAGCCCCCCAGCTTTGGAATAACCTTCCAATTAGTATGTAGAACTCAGACATAGAACCTATCTTCAAATCTGTTCAGTCCTGTTCAGTCAAGTGTTTGGTAAGTAGTTTCCCTGCTAACTGCTAACACCATAGAGTGCTCTCAGTCCTATCAGAGCTAAATGTCTGTGTGTTTTCTTTACCAGAGCTGAGCTACTGCCCAAACTCTGTGATCTGATGCGAAGCTACTGCTCATCCTGTGCACACTGATGCCATTCCTTCTTCGGCCTTGGCTGGGTGTCACCGCCTTTCTGGTAACCAGTTTGCCTACCATAAAGCTCCGCCCTGTGTAGTGATGTGAGGGAAGCTCACCTGCATCGTGAGCGTGCCATTCGATAATCATGCTATTTAATTCAGCGATCCTGCTATTTAATCACAGACAAATCTGTCATTACATTACATAATCTGTCAGCATACCGAGCAGCTGCATCACTGCCTGGTTTGGGAACTGCACTGTATCGGATCGCAAGTCCCTGCAGCGATTAGTGAAGATGGCTGAGAATATCATCTGTGTCTTTCTCCCCACCATCACAGACATTTACACTACATGCATCCGCAAAGCAAACAGCATTGTGGATGACCACACACACCCCTCACACACACTCTTCGCCCTCCTACCGTCTGGAAAAATTTACAGAAGCATCCGTGCCCTCAGATCCAGTCCTTAACAACCAGAGTCTGGTCTGAATAACCGCACAGAATTTCATTGACTGGACTGAACATACACACACAATCTCATCTTTTAAATCTGTCTACACATAAACTTAAGGAGTACATTTACATGTTTACATTTATACCAACATATGGACATAACTGCTGCTAAAAACAATGTTCATCTATAAAAAAATGGACATAACTGCACTTTACTGCTCCCACTACCAGTGGGCTTTCTGCACTGTCCCCTCCCTGTATTATTGTTTGCTGTTTCGTATATTGTAAATTGTCTTGTGTATTTATTGTTCTATGTAGCACCTTGGTCCTGGAGGAACAATGTTTCATTTTACTGTATACTGTACACCAATGTGTATGGTTGAAATGACAATAAAAACTATTTGACTTGATTACTTCCACTGTCTCAAAAACACACAACACTTTTCCTACTCATTGCCTATAATTAAAAGTCTGATCCTATTGTTTTGTGATTGTGGCTATACGGGGTCGACGTAAAGAGGATGGGTTCACCCTTTGAGTCTTGGTTCCTCTCGAGGTTTCTTCCTCCTCCTTGAGGGAATTTTTCCTTGGCACTGCCCCCTTTGGCTTGGACCTAGATTCTCTATAAGGCTGCTTTGTGACAACATCTGTTTTAAAAAGGCTATACTGTATAAAATGTTGAACTTGACTTTATTTTGTCTAAGGATCATACAAGAGTAGTTCTGTCACTTTAAAACAAGTCTCATTAAAAAAATACAGTTTTCCTAGGGGATGTGGACATGTTAGTTTGTATGTACACTACTGGGGCAAAGTTAGGAATTAAGAAATACTTAAAAGGCATTTACACAATATTACTTCTGTATATATCATCCGAGCCAAATAACTGATCTCTGTGTGGCATTTGAAAAGAAACTTATTGTGATCTTATTTGCAAATAATCAGGTCATCTGTGTGTTCAGGCACTGTATTAACTGCATGGCTTTAATAGCTTTAGCAATAATGTCGATTCATATGGCATTGTGGCGTGTACTAAATTATGCCAAATATGTGTTGAGAGTAGAAAGATGCATTTAGAATAAAAGAATTTAGAATCTGAGCATTCAGAATAAAACACACCTAATGAATCTTATTCCAGTGAGATGACTGTGGACTGTATCGGATTCATAGAATTGATTTAGTGTTCTTTGTGCTATTCAGTCTTCATAAAAAGAATCTAGAAGAACCCTTCTATTTCTTTGGGAAGATCTGCTAGCAATCTAGCCATTTAACTGTTTATTTAAACTGGTAATTTAGCTGCTAATTTATTTTTAGGGGAATTCTTCATGAAATGCTTAATGGATTTTTTTTTTTTTGCAATGTACCTAATGGACAGCCTATTCCCCATCACTAATACTAATTTGATTAATGACATGCAAATTATGGTGTACGAAGGCATATCTGAATCCTTCAAAAGAAGAAAAAAGTGAAAGAAAGAAGACCCATGTGATCCATCCAAAATGCGTCATCAAAGTGCTGCAAACTGTGCATTGGGTTAAATGGAATTTTACAATGTAGAGCACAAGACCCAGACAATATGTGAGAGAGCTGAACCCCCCCTCATAACACTCACACTCTCTCTCTCTCTAAATTGCTTGGGCAGTGCCACCAGAATAATATATGACTTTCATAATAAAACCACGGAAGCCCATGCAAATAAGTGTGAAATTGCAATATAATCATTTATGTAAATGACACAGTGCTCTGGTGAAGCTTCATTATTCTCCTCTCCCTCTGATGAAAGGCTAAACAAGGGAAGAGAGAAACGGAAAATGTAAAAGAGCACGAAAAGTTCTTGTTTTGGGGACGAAGGAGGAGAAAATCAGCAGCATGAAAGTAACCGTGGTGAAAAGGGGAAACCCTTTGATATTCCGTTAAAAACGGGTTTCCAGCAGGCGCTCTCAAAACTCAGGACTACAGAAGGTTAAATGGTTTTAACATGTGGATTAGAGCAGAAATACATCACAGCTAAGTAAGCGAATGAACCCAGAAATATGGAACTTGACAGCAGCAAATGGAATGCCGTGTGATGGGTTTCCACACTGATTCTGCCCCCTGATTAATTAATGACAAATCTGATAGCAATTAAAAAAAAAATAACATAGATAACAATAGTCATCTACAGTACACACAAAGAAGTTATTATAAGTGCTTTCAGTTGGAGCATTTTGATCCTTTTCATTGCTGGCATTTTATTTTCTGATCATCTTTCTTTTTTCTTAAATAAACAGGGTTTAGAGTTCAGGATGAGGTATCCATAAGCTCTGCTTTGTGCTGTTGATTAAAACAGAGCAGTGCAAAGCCTCGGCCAGAGTAAAGTTGCATCATTTAGGCTTTTAATTCACTGCACTTTTCTTACCATGACTGAGAAAAAAGGCCTGATGTTTCAGAGGGTCACTGCGGAGTTAGCAAAGTCACTTTCATTTGTTGTTTTTTTCCAGCTTTAGACATGATAACACATAATGGGAAAGAAAAAATGGCTTTGTTTACACAAATCCGCTTAAGAAGTTAAAAACAAACTAAAACCTTATTGCAGTCTATTACACGTCTATACTTTTACAAGGAAATGAGGGAAACTCGTTTGGGAAGTTCACTCTTACTTGTGCTCTAAGCAGTTAAAACATCTTGCCTCTTTCACTGAGTATAAATAATTATGCAATTACCAGCTACCTTCTGTCACAGAACGCAGTCGTTAATGTGTAGGAGGTATAGCTTGAGCTGCTGTACTGGATGCCAAAAAGATGGAACAGTCAATGAAAACACGGCATCTGTATGTACTTGCATTTCCATCAACAGCAACACATGCCAATGCATATTCACATTACATTATACCTGATTTGTTAACTATCGCCCACAGCACCGTTAACTAGATCCATGCTGTGGGCGAATGTTGCCCACTTTTAGAACAAACTCTTTACTAATCTGCACTTCCTACTACAAGTGAAACTTACTGTACATTCCCAGCATTCTATGTTCAAATATTAAGTGTCCTGATGAGCACATAGTATGTTATGGTACTTCTATATGGTAAACCAAATTAAAAGTGAGGGTCACCCAGCCTGCACTAAGGTCAAAGTTCGCAATATTACACTTACCACTGAACTTGCCACTATATATTCTTAAAAAATAACTGAGACTTTCTGATCAAGATAGTTTTAGCCCTGTTTTTGCAGAGGGCTACCACAATTGAGGTGGTATTCTAGCTAATTCAAGGTTAAGAATCCTATACACCTTGTTCTAGCCCAAAAGCATTGTTTGGCTATGTATCGCAAAACATTTCTTTAACTTATCTGATCCAGGGAAGACCTGACCAGGGATGTGAAACATATGAGCCATATTACATGAGTTAAGGACTGCTGCGGCCCTGCATATGGCCCCTAGGTCACAAGAACCTGCAGTTGCCTAAAGATGTAAACATACATTAAATAAATAAACATTACCCACTGCTGCATTCTAAAGATGTAAAGAATACCTCAAATAAATAAACATTACTTTCTGCTGCAATCTAAAAATGTACACAAACCTCACATAAACAGACACTACTCACTGCTGCCCCTTTAAAGATATAAACAAGCGCAAAGTAAACAAATATTACTTACTGTTGCCCTCTAAAGATGCAAACAAACATTACCCACTGCTGCCCTCTAAAGATGTACTCAAACCTCAAATAAACAAACATTACCCACTGCTGCCCTTTAGAGATATACTCAAACCTCAAATAAACAAACATTACCCACTGCTGCCCTTTAGAGATATACTCAAACTTCAAATAAACAAGCATTACCCATTGCTGCCCTTTAGAGATATACTCAAACCTCAAATAAACAAACATTACCCACTGCTGCCCTTTAGAGATATACTCAAACCTCAAATAAACAAACATTACCCACTGCTGCCCTTTAGAGATATACTCAAACCTCAAATAAACAAGCATTATCCACTGCTGCCCTTTAGAGATATACTCAAACCTCAAATAAACAAACATTACCCACTGCTGCCCTCTAAAGATGTAAACAAACCTTAAATAAACTAGTCTTACTCATTGCTGCATTTTAAAGATGTACACAAAGCTCAAATAAAAATACATTACTCACTGCTGCCCCTTTAAAGATATAAGCAAGCATCAAATAAACAAACATTACTCACTGTTGCCCTTTAAAGATGTAAAAATACCTCAGATAAAGAAACAGTACATACTGTTGCTGCTATAGTTGGTAACAAACACCAAATTGCTTTGCTTACCACTACCGTGTATTGTGTATTTGACATCAAATAGCAAACATTACTTGCCGCTGATCTTGCTGCTGCTCTTTATAGGCCTTCTAGCCTCAGTTAAAATAGTAAAGTTTTGCTGTTTTGTTTATTATATAAAATATATATAAAATATAGAAAACAACTGGAATCAGTTCAAATGATCCTGATCTGGTGATTATAATCATAACAGGCCTACAGAATTGAGACAAGCCTTGTGTTCCATTAAAGGTAAATCCCTACAAGCAGCTTGAGTCAATTTAAAAGACTAATAGTGTTAGGTAAAACAGTAAAAAACAAAGCCTTGTATCACAAAAAAAAGCACCACACATCAGCCAAAATAAGGCCTTTTTAGTGTATTAAACAGAACAAGCATGAATTAAAAATAAGCCCATTCGAACCCTACGCTTTAAATTCTGCACTCGTTTATGGGTGAAAATTTGCTTGCTCCAAAAATAACGCTGATAATTAGAGAGCTGTTATTGATTCAAGTGATTCAAGTCTGGTGTTTTGAAAATTAATGGTGTTAATTACAGCCAACTTCTTAAAATGGATTTGGTTCATCTGAAATATGGGGATCATACATCACTAACACCACTCACATCTTATTAATATAAAAAAGGAGCTTTGGCAAACAAACATTGCTTGGCTCAGTCCATCAGTAACTCATTCCAAACTCATTAACAAAGCCAGAGTGAGACACTCTAATGGTTGCAAAAATAGGAGCTGACCTATGC
Source organism: Prochilodus magdalenae (assembly GCA_024036415.1). Taxonomy (NCBI): domain Eukaryota; kingdom Metazoa; phylum Chordata; class Actinopteri; order Characiformes; family Prochilodontidae; genus Prochilodus; species Prochilodus magdalenae. The sequence goes on from JAMWET010006274.1 coordinate 306,941, forward strand.
AAGAACTCCCTCTGGTCCTGGGAGCGGCACTAGAAAGCATGTCCATCTTTAAAGGGTGTGGGGTCATTCAAGCAGGCTGAAATCTGTAATCTCGGATCCCAGATCTGATCACTGGTTTCCAGGGATTAGGGCGGGAGACACAATAAGGCCCATCTTGCATCTCCGTTGGGGCAGACAGGAATGCCTGAAGGACAGCAGATCAGCGCATGGGAAACAGCTGGCACTGCTGAGTGCTGAAGGGCCGGGCTGCCTGGGCAAAATGCAATGGAGAGCCCAGATAGAGCCCACCTGTCCGGCCTTGGGCCAGCCCAGCTAGATGCTAGACAGCTAGCCAGCCATCTGTGCGTGAAGCCCTCGGCGTCTGGATCCCCCAATCCACAGCTGGCTCTCATCGGCCCTGGCTGAGCCCACGCGCCACAGCAGCCGCTTCACTCTGATGAAGCTTTGTGGCTTCTGGTGAGCGATGAGACAGACATCAGAGCGGTGTCTGGATCCGAAGCTGCTGAACGAGCGAGCTTGTGAGGGAGAGAGAGAGAACTGTAATCAGGCACTGGAGTGGAGAGCTGGCTGAAGAGTGGGAAAAACACTCAGCACACTAAAGCGATCAGATAATGCTTAGTGCTCATGTTGAGCTTCAGACCAGCATCCACCGGGACGGCCTCTTGTGAATCTTAATCACAGAGTTTCTCGCATTTCCCAGACTTTGCCTCCCTTCCTCTCACCTAATTAAAAGTGCTGAAAATGCGCAAATGAACTTAAATGAAATCACAGAGAATCCCCAGCTGGCAGATGGGTAGCAGGTATGGGGTCTGAGAAGCAGTCAGGGAGAGAGACAGAGAGATTCCTTTGAATTTCTTTGAGTTCATGGAAGCATGGAATAGTGCTGCATGATCTATTCCCTATACCTGCGCAGCAATATAATGCAGCAATATTCATCGTTAGCTTTAGCAGCAATTAATAGCTTGCAAAAACATATATTTTTTCTGCCAAATTAAAAGAAAAGTCTTTAAACAGAGAGGCACGCAGATGCTTCTAGATGGAGGACGGATAAAGAAATGAACACAATTAACATCCTTACATGATCTGTGGCACATACATACTGAGCTGTTGACCTTGATTTTGAATCAAGATTGCAAGAGGAAAAGATCAAAGTGACTTTGAAAAAGGGTTCATTACTGGGGTATGGATGACAGGAGCTTAAATCATAAACACTGCTTGACTGACTACTGTTCCAATGAGAAAAATGACTAAAGAAACATCTGCATTTAGATCTGTCAACAATCACATTGTGCCAGTCAGAACATATACAGGTGCTGAAAGTTGATTTATTTCAGTAATTCTATTTAAAAAGTGAAACTTGTGTATTTTATTCATTCATTACACACAGATTGATATATTTCAAGTGTTTATTTCTTTTCATTTTGATGATTATAACTGACAACTAATGAAAACCCCAAATTCAGTATCTCAGAAAATTAGAATATCACTTAAGACCAATACAAAAAAGAATTTTTAGAAACGTTGGCCCACTGAAAAGTATGACCATGAAAAGTATGAGCATGCATACTGCAGAAATGCAGCGTGGCATGGAGTCAATCAGTCTGTGGCACTGCTCAGGTGTTATGAGAGCCCAGGTTGCTCTGATAGTGTAATACATTAAGGTCAGGCGAGTTTGCTGGCCAATTAAGAACAGGGATACCATGGTCCTTATTCCAGGTACTGGTAGCGTTGGCATTGTGTGCAGGTGCCAAGTCCTGTTGGAAAATGAAATCTGCATCTCCATAAAGTTGGTCAGCAGCAGGAAGCATGAAGTGCTCTAAAACTTCCTGGTAGGCGGCTGCATTGACCTTGGACCTCAGAAAACACAGTGGACCAACACCAGCAGATGACATGGCACCCCAAACCATCACTGACTGTGGAAACTTTACACTGGACCTCTGTGTGCATTCTGTGCCTCTCCTCTCTCCCTCCAGACTCTGGGACCTTGATTTCCAAAGGAAATGCAAAATTTACTTTCATCAGAGAACAGAACTTTAGACCACTCAGCAGCAGTCCAGTCCTTTTTGTCTTTAGCCCAAGCAAGACACTTCTGATGCTGTCTCTTGTTCAAGAGTGGCTCAAGGATTGACACAAGGAATGCGACTGCTGAAACCCATGTCGTGCATACGTCTGTGCGTGGTGGTTCTTGAAGCACTGACTCCAGCTGCAGTCCACTCTTTGTGAATCTCCTCCACATTTTTGAATGGGTTTGGTTCCACACTCCTCTCCAGGGTGCGGTTATCCCTATTGCTTGCACACTTTTTTCTACCACATCTTTTCCTTCCCTTCGCCTCTCTTTTAATATGCTTGGACACAGAGCTCTGTAAACAGCCAGCCTCTTTACCAATGACCTTTTGTGTCTTGCCCTCCTTGTGCAAGGTGTCAATGGTCGTCTTCAGGACAACTGTCAAGTCAGCAGTCTTCCCCATGATTGTGTAGCCTACAGAACGAGACTGAGAGACCATTTAAAGGCCTTTGCAGGTGTTTTGAGTTAATTAGCTGATTAGAGTGTGGCACCAGGTGTCTTCAATATTGAACCTTTTCACAATATTCAAATTTTCTGAGATACTGAATTTGGGGTTTTCATTAGTTGTCAGTTATAATCATTAAAATTAAAAGAAATAAACTTAAAAATTAAAATAAAATTGAAATATATCAATCTGTGTGTAATGAATGAATATAATATAAACGTTTCACTTTTTGAATGGAATTACTGAAATAAATCAACTTTTTCATGATACTCTAATTATATGACCAGCACCTGTAGTTAGAAGTTACAGCAGGGTTACAGTGCACAAACCCCCTCATTTCAGAGTTCAGCACTATAAAACCGTAGACACTGGTCTATAGAAATGTGAATGTTCACCATATTCTCCCCAAGTGGGCAGGTTCATGTGTGGTATACACAGAGAAAATCCTACACATCTGAATGCCTGGCCCCGTATGGTGATGTGGTCCAGTAGCTCTAATATGCCTTAGAGAGCAGGACATGCAAATCAATGCTTAGTTATCCTGACTGATAATTCTCAGGCTTTAATGAAGCATTTTTATCCTAACAGAAGTGGTCTTGTCTATATAACATTGTCCATATTCGCAGGGCATGAGGGACTCACTCAATGGTTTAATATGTATGAAAAAAATGTAATTCATATGCTACAGCTTTTGCAGTCACCACATCTAAATGCAATCTAACGTGCATGGGCGATATCTGACTGACGTGTGGAGGTAGTGGTCTCCACCACCATCAAAACATGCAGTCAGGCAATATTTCTTAGAAGAATCATGTTCATACATCCTGTACAGTATCAAGAACCTGTTATTGCCCAACATGTTATGTCGTTTTTTTTTGTCACCCGTATGTATGTTATTGCTTGCATGCTTCAGAAAGGTTTACATTTTTTAAATTTATAATAACTATATAACTATAGCTATATAGCGTAATGTATTTCTATATATAGTTGTTGAAAAAGGTCAACATGGAAAAGTAAAATCATTTGGCCATTTAGTTTTCATTGTGTTAACAGTATGAGTGACACATAAAAAATGGAATAACAACTCATGACTGGCAAATACATTGTTCATACATAATGAACATAATCATTGTGCTCCATCTCAGACATCTTAAAATACATGTTCGTCCTTTTTGCAATTGTATTTTCACTGTCAACATAGGCCTCCTTTCATTCAAACGCTGTGGGCGGGATGTCCGGAAGGGGCTTTTAAGTGCACACGTCTAAACTTTGGCGGCACTGGTGGCAACCACATCTAGTGACGTTTTTGCTGTATATAATTCTGTCCTGATTCCCTGTTGTTATTCCCTGAAGCCGATCATGACGTCACTAACATTGCTGCTTGTGCAGCTGCAAGCGCTCCAAGTCGATCAAGAAATGTTAGGATAAATATTAGGGGACAAAACAAAACAGAACAAAGTCTACTTTGTTATTATCTACTTTAAAATCTAATGTATTACTGCAAGCATAACTATTCTTATATATTCCATAACACCATGTTATGTTTGGAAAATATTGTGATAATAAATTTTAGATCAACATCGCACAGCACAGAGGAGAAACAGATTCTGCCATCTGACCTCACAAGCCTTGACAGCAGACCTTAGCATAGTGTAGCTAACCAGTGCATTAATATGCACAAGGTCCACAGCATCTCCCATCCGCTGGCTCTTTCATTCAGTTGAGGGCTAGGGAGAAGGCTTTGTTTTCAGCTTTCCTCCAGAGCAGGGGGGGAGAATTTTTCCTTTGCTCCTGCGGGCCGTGTGTAAGGGTCCGCCGCGGCCCCTAAATCCAGCAGCAGCCGTTAGATCACACCTCTGATCGACAGCGTGCATATGAAGTGGGGATTTCCTGCATGTGGGAAAGCAGCGTGAACTGAGAGAGGGCTGACTCCTTCCTCCTAGCAAGCTCTTAAGCAAATTGCCATGTGCATAGGCCTGCCTTGAATACCAATGCAGACGTGGAGCAGGGACTGTGTCAGGGAACATCTCAGAGATTGTTTTTAATCTTTTGACTGTTCTCTATCCTGGAACAGATGCTATATGTTTAGGTGATAAATATTCAAATGTTTAAAATGATTTGAACAGTAACAGAACAGTATGAACAGTAAATCTGTGTGGCCTGACCTGAATAACAGAAACTGCCAAGTAAAGGAAATTGCTATGTTTAATATTACTTTGTATTTAGTAGGCCTGCTGCAATTATTACATACTCACAGGAGTGGAATTATAGGCCAATCAAACGCATTTAAACCGCTGATGATCATTACTAACAGTCAACAGATTTTATCATATATTTACATCAACAAAAATGTCAACAGGTGGAATATGGCTACTGCTACTTTCTTCCATGCTTCTTTTCTCTTCAAACTGCATCACATAATTGGGAAAAGAAGAAACAGTTATAAGCTCCCCTCCCATGTTTATCTGCTATAGTGAATGAAGGGTTATTCTCTTTTAAACAGTATTAGCATCCTGTTAGTACTCTGTTTTAAAAATGTTCTTTGTTTTAAGGTTAAACACTTTAGGTGGTGTGCAAAGTCTTCAATATGTTCTGGCATTGTGCAACAGTCAAATAATAAGTCAAATAACGAAGAAACTAACTACTGCTTATCCGCAATGTCTTCTGTGGGATAATCAATTATCCTGGAATAAAACAAATTAGGATGCATATTTAATTGCTATCAATTTATATATTATATTATATTAATTGATTCCATTTACCTTTATATCCTGCAACCCTTGCATAACACACACACGCACGCACACACACACACGCTTACACACACACACACACACACAATTCCTTATATACCTGTAAACCTTACATAATGTGTAGCTGTATATGTATATTAAAGTGCATTGTGCAGTGGTCTGGATGTAGAGGCAGGCTAAGGCTTAAAAAGTTCAGGACAAGAAGAAACACCAGTCTGAGACAGTCAGTACAGAGGATGCTGTGTTGTGTGATACTGTTACTAAGTTAAATAAGATAAATTAAAAGTGCAGTACAGCAGAACATGGAGGTAATAAATGTGTCCTGAATGTGGATTGTAATGTGCATTGTACTGTTCAGCTGTTCATGAGTGTGACGGCATGTGGGAAGAAGCTTCTCTGTAGCCTGGTTGTCTTGATCCTCATTTAGCTAAAGCGCTGGCCTGAGGGAAGACACTGGAACAGGTGATGGCCAGGGCGTGATGGGTCATTGATGATCTCTGCACGGTTCCTGGTTCTGGAAGTGTGCAGATCCATTAGAGTGGGTAGTTTGACTCCAGTGGTCTTCTCTGCAGATCTGATGATGCGCTGCAGTCTGTGAATGTCATATTTTGTGGCCCCACACTGTGATGGACGAGGTGATAACAGATTCTATGGTAGCCGTTTAGAACTGTAACATCAGCTCCCGGGACAGGTTGCAGTCCCACTTCAGGTCCTTGGTGATCGGCGTACCCAGGAATTTGTAAGACTCCACAGTTTTGTCCAGGATGGTGAGTCCAGGATGGGCTGGGGGGCGCCACTGTCTTTACTGTGTTCAGCTTTAGGTTGTTCTGGTTCCTCCAGAGGATTACCTGATCAATCGTCCGTCTGTAGGCAGACTCATTATCGTCCTGACACTTCAGCCATACTGACTTACATAACATTCACAGACTAAAGGTAGGCTTGTTAACTGTGGGCCAATGTTGACGAGCACACCATCGCCCCTTAATTTGAGCTGTGAATTTGTGAGGCAGTCGATTGCTTTAGAAATTCCTATCCTATTAAATCTGAGCTCCCACCCACATGTAGCCCAAAATTTCTCATGGCTGTTCCCAGACATTCTCGTTATGAGATCACATCTGACCCCGCAAGACTAAACATAGCCGAGCTTTGCCAACATGCCTACACACAGACTGTCTCTCAATCTGCATACTACCATTGTAATATTATGATCAAAACATTAACAGCACCATTATTTGGTGTACTATTCTGGCATTCAACTTGATGTAGAGGATGCAGTTTTACACATGCCTCTGCGCACAAGGGGTGATGATCACTTGTGACTGCTTTAACACATGGAAAGCCCTCGAAGAAAAACGAAAATGAAGCTCAAAACTGGACACCTGGTAATCTTACTCACTGGCCTTACAAAAACACCTGGAGTTCAAACTTCCCAGTTGGTTTAATGACACATTTAGGGGGCTGTAATGAGGTGAGTAATAACTATTTATGAGAGCTCTATGTGTGCGTTTGGACATTCATCTTTGTTAACACCTGCAGTTAAAGCCAATGGACTTACTGAAAGACATTTTAGCTAAAGCTTTACTCTTTCAGTAGCTGGAAAAGTCACCAGGCACTGATATATCACCTCTCGAACTAGAATAACATGATGTTTGCAGTTTTTGGAATTATAGGTTTGTCCTTGTTAATGTCATTTTGATGTGCTACGTACACTCTCAAGGGAAGCATGTATGCTGTGTCTTAACCCATAATTGATTCTGTCTATACATTAGTATAGTAGCTATACATTAGTGCGGGTGTGCATGATAGTGCTGTATATCATTTCATGTCAGTGCAGCCTAGTATTAGCTACTAATTGGCCAAGAGGCAAGACAGCGGCATAACAGCTAATCAGCCAATCTATCTTTTTCGGCTCGCATTTTAGCAGTTGCAAACAATTGTTAATCTCAATTATTTATATGATAGTTAAACATCAGCTACAATTTCATCGTGATGGCTGGCCTAGTACAAAGTTCAGTAACAATTACTGTCTGCATGTCCAGGTTAGCTCTATCTTTAATGATACAGTCTCTGTTTTGTTTTTATCTCATACAAACCATACAGCCGTATGTGAAAGACAATAATCCACTACTCGGCTACGCTACTAGTACAAACTTTCATTTCTTTTTTTTCACCCTGTTGTTTTATTTACTTCTCCGTCCTTTGCAGAATCAAAGGGGCACCAGGTTCCTCGAGTATTCACTGATGTGTGTATATATGTGTGTATGTGTGTGCGCATGTGATGTGATTTGAATCCCCTCTACCACCCAACTCCCCTCCTCTCCTTGGAGGGACGCGGGGAGCAGTGCGGGCAGGCGAGTTCTGAGGAGCTTGTGAACATCAATGGAAAGACATTGTGGAGTGGAGGGGGGCTCCAGAGAATCGAGTAGAGATTGAGGGTGGGAGAGAGAGAGAAAGAGAGAGAGAGAGAGAGAGAGAGAGAGAGAGAGAGAGAGAGAGTTTGTAGGGTGTAGTATTAGAGCAGCCACCATGTCCTCTACACAGGACAAGCACATCCACTAATTTAAACGAGTCGCCCACTCTACAGCCAGCTGGGTGTGTTCAGGGAGACAGAAGAGGCTTTTCAAAGGCTTCTGTTCTGTTTCCAACAAACTGCTTTAAATAGAAAAGTAGCACATACTGCAGAAAAGTATTCATTGTTGCGCCACATTAGAACATTAGAAACATTTATCCAAACTCACCCACACAACAGTGAACAGACCTGATTCAGGTTAAGGAGAAATTTCTTATAAACACCATTTTCCATTGCTTGTTTTCCACTAACACTCACATCACATCTTACTGATTCTCCCTTCATAACTTTTGTTCTTCTATGTAAACAAGTTTAGCTAATCATTTTTAGTGTTACTAGTTATCATTCTTCCTCTCTTTGTTGTTTGTAATATTCGTGTGGTTTATTTTCTAAAATTAAAGGCTATACTAATCCACAATCTGTCTGTCTGCACCCTACAAACATAGCAGGCAACATTTCACCAGAAAGTTTGCATACATGATTAAAGGTTAAACCACCTATCTAACAATTTAGCATTACAATAGCTTAGCTACAATGATAACACCTCTGCTCACAAGTGAACATGTTCGAGCACAACAGCGACAGGTTTAAAGAAGGTGAAGTCGAGCAGCTGATGCTGAAGGGACAGAAAGACTTATTACACTTAATATAAGTTTAGTGGCCGGGCTTCCATCTCCTCACCTGGCATGTTTGATCCTGACTAACTGGTGATCTGCTGACACAATAATAAATACTTAAACTGATGTTTGACAGGACAAGACAGAATCGAATGGCAGAAAGCTAAAACCCTATTATGTGACGATTACTGACTGTAGTTCCAAATTTGTTTTACAAATTGTTTTACAAATTAATTTATTGTATTGTATTTGTCATTATTGTGTGTGTTTTTTATTTATTTATTTATTTATTCATGTTTGTTTGTTTGTTTATTTATAGTTTGTGTGTGTATTTTGTATTATAGTTGGATCTTCTGCAACTTACATTTCCTGGTGTAACTTATGTTTATGTTGTTTTCTTTGAATTGATTGTGTCTTTAATTGTCACAACACAATAGATTTTTTAATATTATTATTATTATTATTACATCTATTTATAGAGTATCTGACAGGGCAAAGTTGGTTGACAGGGAAAAAGCTGAATTGATCATGTTCTATAGTGTGCATGTGTCAACACTGTCCCACAATGTCTAAACTTTGGAGACCTTTGTTTTTTGACACCTCAGAATTTTGTGATCACTACATTAATTTAAAGTCTGACTGAGACCACAGAAAGCTACAGTGCATAACATGTGGAATATTTAGAGAGAAGCATAGTCTTTGTCAGCTTGCATTTGTTATTTAAGGTGGTAAAATTATGCCAAGCACGATGAATAACTGTAAACATTTGATTTCATCACATTTACACAAGTACATACTAGAAATTAATTTGAACTGCACTGTCTTTCAGTGTAAGTGCTCGATAGCAGCACTCTGTTACAGTGTGTTTTAGTTTTTCTTAGGTATCTTCTGGCCCTGAGTTGTCCACACTTTCTACCAGTGATGATCAGTAAGCTCGAACACCAGTCAGGGAGCCCTCTGGAATATAAAGGTGGAATGTGTTTATTTTGGTGTTTGGATGTGGAGTAGAAACACAGGCTTCATTTTTAAACACAGTGCTTTACAGCATTTCCTATTGATAGGTAGCTTAGTACTGTCACAAAACCACCTCAGTGTGCAGTGTCATTTACAATACGGTTTTCTTTGCAGTGTCCAGCTGCTTGTGGTCATGCTTAAGTCAAGTTTAGACAGAAATGTTTTTAACATTTTAGGCTTGCTTAAAACCATATTTCACACTGTCACACATTATTTCACATCAACATTAGTTTTAGAATTGCACACTGTTTGGTACTTGGGAAATGCTTCTATTCCTCAAGCTCAGCACATACTGTTTGTTCTCGTCTTCCTTTAGTGTAAAGAATCACAAACTGCAGACAAACTGCACAAAAGCAGAACTTTCGAGCCTTCATATAGACCTGTTTTCCAAAAAAAAGTGGCAAAACCCTCCAAAAAACAGCCCTATGTTGAGAAAAATGGCTACCATCACTCCCTGGCTACCTCATTAGGTCTTTTTCCCCCCTTTTCTCCTCCCCTGTACAGGCGAGCACGATCCACAACACTAGCAGCTTCTCTAGGCAACGCTTCGCTATGCTAATGAGCCTAAGCCTAGTGTTGACGCTGCAGGATATGTTAGCAAACACTTAACCCTTCAAGGTAAAACACCACAATCCATCAAAAAGCCCATTTCAAATGTCAATTGGGAAACAAAAGCGAGAAAAAAAACAAAGTACTCTCAATTTCCTCTCATGGCATGTTAGATGTTCAAACTAGGCTTCCATTCCGCAGGTTCTTTTATAACACACAGAATATAGATGAATGATAATGGATTGCCAGGGCTGTTAGCAGCGGTATGAAGAAGCAAGGTACTGACAGGTATGATAACAGCACAGAACACGGATTCATCATGCAATCCTGAAAACGACCTTGCCCGAATTGTCACTCTCCCTCATTTTAAACTTATTTCAGTAAGAATTTACAATCAGGCTCAACGTCTCACTTGGAGGTAGAATCTCCACTGATATTTAGCTCAGCAGATGCCATCTCCACACTCTTAGCAGGACTTTGGACAAAAAGAAGCATTTCAGCAGAATCTCTGCTGCCTTCCTCGCTGCGCAGTCGGGCACAGCTCATGAGGGAGAAGCCCAATTATCCCGCAGGGACGGACTGCCTTCATTCGCAGCCTGTGTTTCTACCAAGCCCTGAGGAATCCCCCAGTCCTGTTTCACACCAACACCCAAAGCTGGTCTGATTTAAAAAGCAGTGGAGGTTTCTGTTGTGGTGGATTCAGATTTGACGCGTGCGTTTTTCATAAAGCTGCAGTGTCAAGTGATTTACTGGGATCGGCTCAAAGGGAAAATGAGCACTCATGTGTCTCCAGAGTATTACCAGCTCCTGTTTAGGCTTCAGCAAACTTCACAAACACACCAAAGCATACTCTTTTAAACGGCGTGCTGTCGGATCTCAGAGCGCTCTTTACAATGTCATGTGCGCTACTGGCAAAACAGCCAGCTGGAGACAGCAGAGCAGAGCAGACAATACAAGAAGAGTCAAGAGGACAGCAGAGGAGTTGCTAAGCCCATAGAGGGCTACTGGGAAGTGTTTCAATTAACCCAACACAAGTCAGACTCCAGCGGGAGCAGCAATAACATGTTCAATTACATGTCACTGGTGAAGGTCAGAGATCATTGTTTTTGAGATACAGTGTACAGAGATGGATGGCTCCGCTGATAATGTTTAACTATCTAATCTCGGAGAGGGACCACTGAGCGCGGGTTTAAGCATCTCTTCTCCTTGGAAGCCCTCGGCTAAGCGAGGCACCTTATTATTAGCCATTGGCGCGCGTGTCTCTCAAGCATTAGCTCCTATCTCTTATGCAGTCTGCAGCCAGACGTCGGTGAATATCCTGGTGAAAATGAAAGCGCAGACTTGCAGTGATGAAAAGCGTGAGTGAGGAGGGGTGGGTGTTGCTCTAAGAGTTGTAGCACCAGCTTTGTTGTGTAAGTGCCTCATTTAAAAGTTTCCCCTGTTACTGAAGTGAAAGGCCCTCTCTCCAAGCCAAAAAAAGAGCACGGAAATGACAGACAGTAGGCTGAAGCGCTTTACAAGTGACTCGCAGCTACGCTTGATGAAAACATGCAGCCCATGAAATGACACAAACGGTATGCTAGCGTAGACACTCTCTTTCATGCAGTGACTAGAGCGAGCGCTAGAGTGATCAGTGCCTTGCCGCGAACAGCCTACTGTCATCAGGCCGGCCGTGCTGAGGGAGAGGAACTGTCAAGTTTTATCCATGCACAATCAGAGAGAATCACTAAAACACTGCGTCCAAACAACTTCAGCTCACTCCACTACACTCGCTTACTCTCCGTAACTTGCTGCCAGGCACATCTTCCTTCATCAAACATCTGTAGTGTGCAGAAAGACACAGAATTTTAGAAAACGATTTTGCATGCAGAGCACTGAACTTTTTCGTCTAAGGCCAGTCCCAACACGCATGGGTTATGATGAACACACAGGACTTGTAACCAGACTTGCATCAGTCCCATCCTTGCACTCAACATATTTTTGTCTCACCAAACAAGACTATATTGCACCTTTGACAAGATATTTACTCTTTATTTACTCTACTAGAACAGATTCACATACTTCATTTTTACCAAAGCACAATATTTTTCCCATACTGTACCATCGGTACCCTCTGTCTGAAATGCTCTGTTTAAGCCCATGTGTCATTAAGTCCTATCTACCGATGAACCCAGGGTACTCTGATTGGTCAGCTCACCAATGGTATTCTAAATGGTCAACTGCCAAAGTGGCATTCCCGCTCCCACACTGCCGTGGCTGTTCTTACAATGAGATGCTCTCATTGTAAGAACAGTCCATCTTGCTGTGGTTTATGTGGAAGATTTTTTTCTTTCTGGCATGTACTTTGTTCATTATAACTTTGCTATTACATAGCACACTAAAAGAAAAGGGGAAAACTAGAAACGTATCATCAGTCCCCTTTAATATTAGAATTACTGGATGCAAACAAGCAAACAACAAATAGTAACAATTCAACAACAATAATTCAACAGGACAGAAGTTGCTCTGTTGGGTAAGAGGTAGCTTCACATTTATTTCTCCTTCTAATTAGCTCATCATCAAAATGCTGTAGATTACTGTAGTCCCTTTTTAAACCTGAAGATCAAGAAACTGTAAGAAAAGCTCCATTTTAAAGGTTAGCTTCGACTCTCAGTAGCCAAAGTCTATTACAAGGATTTTTAAATGCAATGCCATTAGGTTGATTTCAACAGGCCAGCAATCACTGAAGGACCCAAGAGTCCGACAAATCACAGACGGTAAAACTACATCACCAGGGAATTATTACATGGCAGACTTGCAAAAATCCACATGGCAGAATCATACTGGATTAAGATCACAAATCTCATCATCTCAAATTACAGTACCCCCCCCAGGTAAAACTAATCCACTTCAAAAAGGGCTTAAGAGAGGGCGGAAAGGTGCTAATAAGGAAAATTTAATTCCTGAATTCATTGTCCTGATCATCTGCTGTAGTTTTTGCTACATCCCTATAGATAAATTTTGTGTGGAAGATTAAACAGTGTGGAAGACAAGGTGTAGTAACAAGCAAACTCATGCTGGGTCTAGTGTAGGCTGAACTATATCTGGGTTACCGTATTTACTGAGATACATAGTTTTGATATGCCTAAGTGTACAGATGGGTTAGTTTACTGATAAATGGCTTAATCAGTTAGATTAACAGGAATTATTATATGTAAACATTATATGTAACATTAGATCACTTGTAAATATGCTATTCTTGGTATTGTTTCATTAACATTTGTAAAACGTTGTAAAACGTGTAAAAGTCCCAAAAGCATCCCAATGTCCCAACCTGACACTTTAATGTAGTAGCTAAATGACAGTGTGATCAATATAATTTGTCCTCTGAAAAAATGTATTTACATTTGGTACTGAGTATTGTGGACTCAAACATCTCTTCTTCTTTTCATCCTGAGTTTGCAAAAGAGAGAAGAAAAATGGTCAGATTCCAAAATCATGGACAGTTATGCAATAGTTTTGACCACAAAATTTACATAGACCAGGTTACAGGGTTCTCATCCAGCAAAGTAATGACAAGAGAGCAACAGTACCAAAAATGATGGACTATGTATGGAAATCTATCATTATGTCAGCACTTTTCCTATACTTTTCAAGGAAAAGAACCTTCAACAGGCACTTTTAAACAAGGCTGATGTTGGTTTCCAATTCACCAGCTTCTTAATCGAATGTTCTGTTCCACATTTAATGCTATAGCTTGTACATGTTGCAGAATGTAACTGCAGCTCATCTGAAGTTTAATGTAAAAATTCATAAAACAAGATGGCAAATACCATATCTTTAACACGATCCTGGATAACTTTAATTCAAAGATGGTTCGCTTTACGCCACAAAAGGAATTCACTCCAGACCTTTTTTTTTTCCAAGGCCAAAATCTTTTTTTTTTTCCTTGGACAAAATTAAGCAGCTTTGCTTAGTGTTGGACACTATAGGCACATACCTTCTATGTTCTATGGCGCTACTGAATTGGTCCTCACGTATTTTGCCAGTCCTCGAACAGGTACGTCTGCATAAAACATCTTGTTCAGTTGAAATGTTTGTATTGAACTCTTCTGGGTGCTTCTAAATTGTCCTTTGCACTACTGAACTCCATAGTCTACACAACAATGTTTACATTATATGGGCTTAAATAAGTTTACAAAATTGCTGCCTTAAAGTAGCAGCCATAAAGGCTTTTAGGGAACAAACAAAAGGATTTTAGGAATCCTTTTTGACATCTTTATTTTTAAAGGCGTACTGGAGAATCCACCACAGCATATATTACTTTATGCAGTCACGATTGAAACAATGTCCAGTTCACATTCTTGCTTAGGAACATTCATCACACGGATTTCGACCACTGAGCAGAAAGTTCATTTTCAGCTCACCAACAACACAGCTCACTTGAGCGCTCGCAGCAACAACGAAACTTTTCAGAAGATCACAACATCAAAAAGCCCTCCCACAGCCTGACTGAGAAATGCCCAGGTATATTCTATCAAAGGGAATTGTTGCCAAAATCTTCAGTTAAGAATGAACTGTGAGGAGTCTTTTACATCAAAGGCTGTTATGAAGCTATTTAATCCGTGTCTTCAGATTTCTTTTGGGCACGGTGCAAACCTCGTTTTTCTTTTCTTAAAAAACCTCTACAGTGTCGTAAGCTACAGTAAGCAGTAGAACAGTAGAACATATTTCTGCTCAGAATGCAAGATGAACACAACATCTGTTGAGTTTTAGCACTTCTTAATCAACTTTAAACATCTGGTGACATTTAACTTGTAAGATGAGTCATGATAAATGATGATAAGTAGCAAGACAGCAGATCGTCTTTTCCACAGTACCACAAAGAAATACACAAAATAAGAACAACAAAACACTTTTGCTACAAAATTAATTCAGATAAAACACTGTAGATCATTGGTCATATACATGGTCATACATGGTCACTATTTATAAATCAGTTAGACTAACGCAGGATAAAGCAAATTATTACAGCTTGTTATTGTTATTAACAAGTCTTGCTCAGCCATCAAGTTTCTTTGTATACAGCACTGTCTTACATACAATAAGAAAATACAAAAATATAAAAATAATAATAAAGTATTTTGATATAATAAAGTCAGTTCCCTTGGCTCCAGTGAATAGAATTCCTGAATCTGTATAACTTGGTCATTTGATGGCCTGCATTAATGTTGTGACTTGGCTCATGCAACTCTGCACATCCTTTTTCATGATCAGGAATAAGGATAGAAATCTGTTTATGAACAGTGGGTCAAAATCCATCCGGAATCCATCCATCCAGAACTTGTAACATTTCCAATACTCAGCACTAACAATTGGAACAGCTATTGCGTTTTACAGCGAAGGTCAAAAGAAATTACTTATTTTATCCTTTCTATGTGGTGCTATAAGCAACGAATGAGCAGACTGACTCATATAATGGAGATATTGTTATTCTCTCGTGTAGCTGGACACTGTAATCTTTACAAATTGGCCCATCTGGACTTTTTTTTGCTGTCAGCCAAGGGTCAGCCTATTACATTCATCTGCTCTAGAGTATTTACTAGATCTATCTGACACTGTCCAAGAGCGTGAAGGAGGTGACATACAGAGGATATGCTGTACTTTCAACAAACTTTTTTTCCACTATCTTATGAATTCTTCATTTCAAGGAAGGCTGTTCACTTAGCACCTTTAAGCATAGGTCCTCCAGTAACACAGAGGATTCAAAGGTGAGTGGCTCAGCATGGGGACATCAGCATAGATAAACCTGACGGGCCATTTACATACCAAAAGGAGTCATATTCAATTTTCATACTATCCCTTAGAACTAAGCAGGCTATTTGTGTTACAGTGCCTTTAAGACTGATGTATGT
Source organism: Prochilodus magdalenae (assembly GCA_024036415.1). Lineage (NCBI taxonomy): Eukaryota > Metazoa > Chordata > Actinopteri > Characiformes > Prochilodontidae > Prochilodus > Prochilodus magdalenae. The sequence goes on from JAMWET010006274.1 coordinate 322,847, forward strand.
CAATGACATCTGTTCTGATTGGTCTGTATTCTGCCCCATTAAAAAAGCATTTCAGACTGAAACACTTCGTAAAAAATTCAGCATAATAAATGTACAGTTCACAAAAAGTGATTCTCAAGATTTTTTCACAACTTAGTTTCCATTTATGGACTGTATGGACAGAAGAGTGAATAGTAAAGTTCTAAATAGTGTTTCAGTTCTGAATGGCACACTATACACAACGAACAATTAAAGCAGAGCTATTTTATCAAACATCAGTTTTAAAGGAACAACACTAAAAACATATCAAGGAGATAAGAGAGATTGGAAAATGGTCCTGGTACACAAATGTTAAGTTGACCTCAAGGGGAAAAATAAAGTACAAAATTAAAAGACAAATATAGTATATAGGCCTTTGACCAAAGCTTCTATGCTACATCAAGTATAAAGAGAAAGTGATGATCCCCAAAGATAAAGCTCCTTAAATTACCATAAAGTTATTTCTATAGTTCAGATACTGCAATCATATCTATAGTTTTTCCAGTTTTTACTTGTTTATTTTACAACACCTTATGACATCATATTATAACCTAAATTCTGTAGATATTTCATGACAAATTCACCAAGTAATAATCATAAGTGAAAAGATAAGAATATTATTTTCCCTTCTCCTATAAAGCCACAATTTTCATGATAGTGTTTTGTTACAACTTTGACAATATGCATTGCATCTTTACAAGGCAAACAGGATCTTCACATTTCAACTAACTTATGTTAGACTATTCATAACAAGTCATAACAAAATGCAACAATTTTACATCTGTCTGTGTTGCATGACATCAAAAGATGGGGAGGAAAAAAAAGAGAATAGAAACGAAAAAGCAATTTCACATTTAATATTTGGCCTCTCGTGGTTATAAGTTTTGAAAACGTGTGTAAGTGATTGTGAATGTGTGTGTGTGTGTGTGTGTGTGTGTGTGTGTATATGTCTGGAAAAGCACGTGGCAGCCCCTTTCGTAGCAGGGAGCCCTGAGGGTCCTGAGGCAGAGCGTGAGGGTTGAGTTAAAAGAGTCGAGGTGGAGGAAATTTCAAAGCCTCCCCTGCAGACACGCTCCAGCTTTGTGCATTTTAATGCTGAGATATTCAAATCTCCTAGTCTGCCATTCTTCACCTTCCTTTCTTCAGCAGTCCATGCAGAGCACTTCTGTCTGCAGCTAATGCCATGCTATGTGCGCAAAGGAGAAGGCTAATTTAGGGAGGTACCAGCCTCCTTCAGGTTAAAGGACCTTGATTTTTTTCCCTTCCTTTTTTTGCTCATTCAATGAAGCAGAAAAGATTTAAAGCTAATAAAATCCATTAAAATAACAGCAAGAGAAAAATTGGAGGTTACTAACCATCCCCCACTGCCGTACAGTCTATTAAAGCAGGCATTCTTGCATAAAACATCACAGAAAATCCACTTCAGACAGCACTGAACCAGACTAGTGTTTAATTCTCATATGCTTTTAGTAAACATTAAAAGAAGCAAAGGAACCGCCAGGAATGTACAGACACATAAGAAAATAATGTAGGACTTACACTTGGACTATGACCAATGAAGGGTCACCGTTTAATTGCTTTTAAGTACTTTTTAAGCCTAATGCATCCTAGACTTTATTGGAATTTCATGCCAGATACTACATGGAATATGCTCCTAACTAAATGAAAGTAGATTAGCCCAGTAATTATATGGTATCTACTGTCATCTCTGCTGACCTGTACCCCTGCAGGCCTGAGGGCAGCTTGTTAAATTGTGGCTTGCCTCGCTGTCTCTTTCACACAAAGCCCACGGTTCAAATGACACAGTAAGGGCTTCAGACCCACCCTCTGGTGTAATTAGGGACAGTCTGAAATAGGCCGGGTTATGCGGTGACCTTCTGCTTGAAAAAAGATATTGCTATAATATAATATTTGCAAATTGTTGATGAATATATTAAGAATAATAATGTTAGCTTTTGGCTGCAGTCGTAGAATCTCTTTCTTGCGGACAGCTAGGCTGGAGGCCGGATTAGCGATCAGCAGATGGACAGAGTTCACGTCGTGCGTGGCACTGCATCTCTTTGATCAAAGCTTTCGGAGCAAAGATCTGACATGATTCATAAACAGAGCGGCGTTAGGGCGCAGCGGACAAGCGCTTCAAAATGAGCCTCTGAGCCACTGGAGTTCACAGACATGCAGGGAAAAAAGAAATCAGAAGCTCCAAAGACACAGAAGATGCTCCGCTGAACCGAGGCTGAGGCTCATGGTTTTTCAGCTGCGGAATCATGTAGAAAGACATGTCTGTGCACCATTCCTTATGCTGCCATGATGATAAAGTCAGTGCTGTATACTCACTATGCCAAAGACAAACCACATACGCATTATATCAAGACAAAAACAGCAGTAAAACAGCCTGGTCCCTTAATGGCCCTCGCATCTCTCACATAGAGGTATGCATAAATAGCTGGAACTACAGAGACGGTCAATAGACAAAGGAACCCAGGACTAGACTAGCGTTAAAGCGCCCATATCCCTACCAAAAAAAATATATAAAATGCATCTATTAACGGTTAAAACCATATTATTCAATCCCCTGTCCATTTAATCTATACAGTGGGGAGAACAAGTATTTGATACACTGCTGATTTTTCAGGTTTTCCCACTTGCAAAGCATGTAGAAGACATAGGTACTCTTCAACTGTGAGTGATGGAATCTAAAACAAAAATCCAGAAAAATACATTGTATGATTTTTAAATAATTAATTTCCATTTTATTGTGGGAAATAAGTATTTGATCATCTATCAACCAGTAAGAATTTTGGCTCTCACAGACATGTTACTTCTTCTTTAAGAAGCCCTCCTGTTCTCCACTCATTACCTGTATTAACTGCACCTGTTTGAACTCGTTACCTGTATAAAAGACACCTGTCCACACACTCAATCAGTCAGACTCCAGCATCTCCACAATGCCCAAGACCAGAGAGCTTTGTAAGGACATCAGGGATAAAATTGTAGACCTGCACAAGGCTGGGATGGGCTGGGACTAGGCAAGGAGCAAGAGGCAACTGCAGCTTGGTGAGCAAGTAACATCTCCCTCGGTCTGGGGCGCCACGATCTCACCTCGTGGAGCATCAATGATCAAGGACCTGGTTGACCTGAAAATGGGACCACAGTCTCAAAAGAAAACAATCAGTAACACTCTACGCCGTCAAGGTGCAGTGCCGCAAGGTGCCCTCCCAAGCCAACGCATGTCAAAGCCCGTCTGAAGTTTGCAAATGACCATCTGAATGATCCAGAGGAGGAATGGGGAGAAGGTCATGTGGTCTGATGAGACAAAAATAGAACTTTTGTTTAAACTCCACTCGTAATGTTTGGAGGAAGAAGAATGATGAGTACAACCCCAAGAACACCATCCCAACCGTGAAGCATGGCGGTGGAAACATCATTCTTTGGGGATGCTTTTCTGCAAAGGGGACAGGACGACTGCACCGTATTGTGAGAAGGATGGATGGGGCCAAGTATCGTGAGATTTTGGCCAACAACCTCCTTCCCTCAGTAAGAGCACTGAAGATGGGTCGTGGCTGGGTCTTCCAGCATGATAACGACCCAAAACACACAGCCAGGGCAACTAAAGAGTGGCTCCGTAGGAAACATCTTAAGGTCCTGGAGTGGCCTAGCCAGTCTCCAGACCTGAATCCAATAGAAAATCTTTGGAGGTAGCTTAAAGTCCGTGTGGCCCAGCGACAGCCACGAAACCTGAAGGCTCTGGAGGAGATCTGTATGGAGGAGTGGGCCAAAATCCCTGCTGCAGTGTGTGCAAACCTTGTCAAGAACTACAGGAAACGTCTCATCTCTGTAATTGCAAACAAAGGTTTCTGTACCAAATATTAAGTTTCTTTTTCTGGTGTATCAAATACTTATTTCCCACAATAAAATGGAAATTAATTATTTAAAAATCATACAATGTATTTTTCTGGATTTTTGTTTTAGATTCCATCACTCACAGTTGAAGAGTACCTATGATAAAAATTACAGTCTTCTACATGCTTTGCAAGTGGGAAAACCTGAAGAATCAGCAGTGTATCAAATACTTGTTCTCCCCACTGTATATAAAATATTAAGCTGCAAAATTGGCCTGCGTTGGCTAAAACACATTTACTTATGTCCCAGCATTCAGTATACAGCACTTTATCTCCACCCATTCATGCTGTTCCCCTCCTGGATAATAGCCTTTGCTGTGATTCAGAGCTCAATTCTCTTTTTGTTTTCTGGTTAAATTATTATGAAAAATGGCCAATAATATCAGGTGAGGCAAGACTGTAATCACATCTAGCAATCCTATATACGATACTATAGTAATATTAGTCATAGGTAAGCTGTATTAATTTAATGGCTATAGAAACACCAGCCTGGCAAACCCACCTGTCAAAATACATTAAACACAAGTTTGTGAATTCGTTCAACGCTCTGTCGCTTGTTGCTTACTCAGGAATAAATATGACTCAAATATTGCTTACAGCAGGCCAACAGTCAGAGACCGTTGAACCACACAAACGTCATAAGTGGACAATATGAGAAAAATGTAGTATATGAACCCTTTAAATTCAATCCCAGACGCCTTTCACATGTTTAAAGCCCAATAGTTTTATATCCCTGCCATTCCCAAGTGGGTAATTGTTTCGCTGCTACAGACAGAGAAACTGTCCATCAAGTCTTGCTTGACCTTGTTGCTGTGTCTGCTCTGACCTACGGAAATGTACGGCAAAGATCATATCACACAAAAGCAATACTTGCACAAACGGGGCCCTAGCCGCAAATTGATTCTGCTGCATGGAATTCGCTCCTGTCTCAAGGAAAGAAGGACTGGGGGAGAAAGCAGGGCTTATTATTATTCTTTTTTTTTTGTATCTTTCCTGCGAGTCAGCGCAGAGATGTGATTTTTATCATTATGAAATGGCGCTCTGCATATGCTGTCGGGGCTTCTGTGCTGGTGATAGATAGTTGAGCGACAAATAAGCTGTTGAGTACGGCTGGCGGTGTTTAACACATCCTCTCTGCCGGGGCACTGATAGCAGGTTCAATTGTCTGCGGTAATGGGCCGAGGGGAGCGGGAGTTGCCGTGGTGACATTGCCCGGAGCTGGGCCGCCACAGCAGCTTGTCTCGTGTGGCTGCCGCCCCTTTGTCCCAGCGGCAACGCAAGATGGGAAGCCAGCAGACGAGATGGTTATCCCTGCGCTGTCCAAAAGCCGCTGTTGTCCAATAAATCCCCTAAATTGAATTTAAAAGACTTTCAGATTGTGTTAGAAACTCTGTAGATGTCCTTGCAATGGACCGGGGACCGGTGGCCCAGTCATCTAATTAAAATTCAAGCTGAAAAAGAGTGTGCTTTGATCAAATCAAACTTTAATTAGCGGGGATAACCCCGAGCTACTTCCAAACCACTGCAAACCGCAGGAATCGGGGACATTACTTCTGCTAGGAAATTCATCTTTCACGAAAGGAAACGTAGCACGGCCTGCGAAGAAAAATGTTCCAAGCATTCAATTTGGTTGAAATGCTCTAAATGAATGAGCACACCAGCGATCATCAGTGGTGTATGGATTACACATGAAGGCAATTTTGATGGACAGCATAGGATTTGAAATGACAGGAAACGCAGTGGTGTATCACCACTGCTTATAGTGGCTTTGCACAAGCTAATGTCAAAGGTCTGACCAGCTAGAGGTGCCTGCAAAAATCAAATTCCCTCAACCTTTTGGATCACTCGAGCTGGTGCTAAATAATTGATGGGGCCAGTGAGTGGTGGCAGTGGCAGTGGCAGTGATTTGATTTCGGAGCCAGTCTGAATGGGTTCAAGATCCTTACAGACACCCTGCGGAGGGCCAGAGAGAAATGTCAATCGTACCTCATCTACAGACAGGGGCTTCACCGCTACACTGAGAGAGTAGCAATCTCCAGGCAATCTGCAGCTAGTTCACCATCCACATTTAATGAGACACACACACACACACACACACACACACACACACACATATATATATATATATAGATATGTGTGTGTGTGTGTGTGTGTGTGTGTACACACATATATACACACACATATATACACACAAAAGCTACAAAGACAGAAAGAAAAAAAGCGCTCAGCTGCCACAAGTGTCAGCTACACCCCCCCCACCTTGTGGTCCATGAGAACATGCTGCAGTCACATGATGAGAAACAAACTCAGGATATCATTACGTTCTGAAGTAGGCCATTGAGGTATTCTTTGTAAGAGGGAACTTGAGAGCCTATTCAGAAAAACAGGTTGATGGGTACTCAACAATTTAGCAAGCATTAAGGCAGTGGCGTGACCACCACTTGGACAGTGGGGGCAGGGCACTGGGGCCCATAACTGAGGGGATTCACTTAGCCTGCATCCCCATATGTTTTGTTTTTTATTATATATTTATTCCAGTTTTGTTTTGTTTCTGTTTTGTTTTGTTTTTTGTACCCCTTCCATGTTCAGACTGCCCATCTGGAAATTTTCCACTCAATAGCCTGACCTGTCAGTGGGACTATCCAGGCTACTTGCCCTAACAATTAATAAAACTTGAGCATCATGCAGCTGTATACATTAAGGCACCAACAAAAGCCCTCTCCCGCCCCTCTGCCCTAAATCTCTCACAAGCATGACCATCTTACATATACGTCTAATAAATGGCATTAAATTGGAGACGTGTAGTAGAACTAGCTGGTGTGCTGGCTTGGTCAGTCAGCTGGCCTAAAGCAATATGGTTTGTGATCACAACTTCACAAAATGGTTTCAAAGAGGATCTGAAAGGGAAAGAGAGAGTGTGCTCAGAATAACTAGTTTAACAAGAGAGCAAAAGGTCTGCCTCCCTTACTCACCTGACCACTCAAGTTACTAAGTTGGTACTGCTGTAGGCTGTTTCCTTCCATCATGACATTTCTCATCAATCCACCTCTCACTGAGATGAACTACATTACTGATTTTCAGACTAACCCAAGTTTATAAACAATGGTACATTTGGTGTTTGCTTATGAAAATAGCCCGGTTTCTGCTTTTTAGCATACCCATCTTATAAGTGATCATAAACAAAATCACAAAAGCTCCACAAGGACTGGAGTGCAGCAAAAATTCAAGCACCAACCCTGCATTCTTCTAACTGCACTCACCAAACCTACATGATTTATAACTCCACTTCATTATAATATGTGGCAATACAAATAGGTAGCAATAGCTACTAGTGGATAGGCTGGAATGCCTTAGGCATCAACTGTGGTATTTGAGACACAATAGGACAATAAACATACCAACTGCATTGTCATTTATTATTATTATTATTATTATTATTATTATTAGCAATGAGAGTGGGTTGTTGTGGGCATTGTTGTTCCCTGCCTATATGCAGTTACACCACTGCATTATGGGTAAGTTTTCCAGTCACAATTAACACAAGTCCTACTGTTTCTGTGATTATGCCACATATTACCTGCTATTTAAAGACTTGGCTACAGCACGCTGATCTAATCTTAACTTAAAGAGGTGTGTGCGATATGTTATTGTTATTGTCATACATAATGGTACAGTAGACTTCTCTGAATAAAGCATGTACCATCAGTAATTCAAAGACACATAAATCATTTAGATCCATAAAGAAAGCACAAACAGTATAGTACACAACAGCACAGAGTGTATAGTATATGCATAAACTGTATTAAAAGAAAAAGCTAATTGCATATCAGGCTATTATGATTATTCTGGTTTATGTTTATATATGTATATATATATATATATATACACTGCTCAAAAAAATAAAGGGAACACTTTAAAAACACATCAGAACTCAATGGGAAAAAATCATGCAGAATATCTTTCCTTATATAGACTGGGTAATGTGTTAGGAAGGAAAGGATGCCACATCATTTGATGGAAATGAAAATGATCACCCTACAGAGGGTTGAATTTAAAGACACACCGATAATCAAAATGAAAAAATGATGCAGCAGGCTCATCCCTTTAACCCAAATTCCATTGCAGCAACTCAAAATGGTACTCAGTAGTTTGCATGGCCTCCACATGCTCCTAATGAGACGACGGATGGTGTCCTGGGGGATCTCCTTCCAGACCTGGACCAGGGCATCACTGAGCTCCTGGACAGTCTGAAGTGCAACCTGGTGGCGTCGGATGGACCGAAACATAATGTCCCAGAGGTGTTCTATTGGATTTAGGTCAGGCGAGCCGGTGGGCCAGTCAATTGTATCAATTCTTTCATTCTCCAAGAACTGCCTGCATACTCACGCCACATGAGGCCGGGCATTGTTGTGCACCAGGAGGAACTCAGGACCCACTGCACCAGCGTAGGGTCTGACAACGGGTCCAAGGATTTCATCCTGATACCTAATAGCAGTCAGGGTGCCGTTATCTAGCCTGTAGAGGTCTGTGCGTCCTTCCAGGGATAGCCTCCCCAGACCATCACTGGCCCACCACCAAACCTACATCAACATTCTCCATGGTGTCTCCAGAGCCTGTCACGTCTGGCACATGGCTCAGGTAAAACCTGCTCTCATCTGTGAAAAGCACAAGGCGCCTGTGGCAGATTTGCCCATTCTGGTGTTCTGTGGCAAATGCCAATCGAGCTCTAAGGTGCTGGCCAGTGAGCACAGAGCCCACAACAGGATGTCGGGCCCTCAGGCCACCCTCATGGGGCCTGTTTCTGATTGTTTGGTCAGACACATTCACAGCAGTAGGGCTCTGGCAGTGCTCATCTTGTTCCTCCTAGCACAAAGGAGCAGATACCAGTCCTGCTGAGGGGTTAAGGACCTTTTACAGCCTTGCCCAGCTCTCCTAGAGTAACTGCCTGTCTCCTGGAATCTCCACCGTACTCTTAAGACTGTGCTGGGAGAGACAGCAAACCTTGTGGCAATGGCACATATTGATGTGCCATCCTTCAGTAGTTGGACTACCTGTGAAACCTCTGTAGGGTCCAGGTACCGCACCATGGTACTTGTAGTGACGCTGAACCAAGTCAACTGCAGAACTAGTGAAAAATCAGTCGGAAAAGATGAGGGGGGTCAAAATGTCAATGTCCTCGTCCTTTTAAAGCATTCCTGTTTTGGGGGGTGTCTCATTGTTGCTCCTCTACTGCACCTGTTGTTAATTTCATCAACACCAAAGCAGCTGAAACTGATTAACGGCCCTCCCTACTACTTAACTGACCACATCAATATCCCTGAAGTTGAACTGAGTTGATTCTATACTCTGATTAAAAAGTGTTCCCTTTATTTTTTTGAGCAGTGTGTAAATATATATATATTTTATATATCTGTTATTTTTCCATGATCCTTCTTGGTCTATGCTTGTAAGTGAATGAAATATAAACAAATAAATAAAGTATTTTTCCATATGGACTTGCTTGTGCATTTTGTGAATTCCAGTTTCTTTGGAAGTCTTACATTGTTTGGAAACACTATAGATATCACGCATCAAGAAAGTATTGTGAAATTACATTCTTGCCATAATGTCCACTGTTCACGTTTTTCTTTCCTACCCAGATGTCCCAAGAACTAAAATTCTTCTCAGCTGATAAACTGCACATGAACACCATGGATTTGAGCGTGCTGATTGGCTGAGGCTAACCTAATCATCTTTAATTGGTGGGGTGATTCTCATTTATAGTGACTGACAGCTTCGATCTGTCTCAAAGGTAAGCCATCAGGTCTAATAAATAAAAGAACAAGAACAAGTAATCACATACCAAATGAGACAGAATGTAAGAACAAGACCCCCAAAAAAGTGAGCACTGTCTCCTAAAACTGGCAGCTGGATACCGATGTGCATGATATTAAATCTAAAAATCTTGAGACCTTAAATAATTTAGCTGTGGAGGATCACAGAGCATTTGATCCAGTCGCTGTATCAAAACTACATTAAACTGAGTAAAGCTGTGACAGAATGGCAAAAATAACCTTGTGCCTTATCAGAACAGCAATGTGATGGTCTTGGGGTGTGGCGAATTCTGGCGAAGGCTGACGGTGCATGCACTGGGCTCTTTTGTTGAGATTTCAGTAAAGCTTTTGCTTCATGTGATCTTACAAGCTGCACAATTCATATGTACCGTGCAATTTTTATTGCGAAGAGAAAATCCAAATGATGAAAGCATTTCAGCATTTCAGATCAGCGAAACACTGAAGTCCACTCAGAGGGGATAACATTCTGTCATAAAGCAGAACCACAACAAAGAAGCACTGAACCACAATAGGCAACTCTCTCAATCTGAGAACAGAAAACAAGACAGTCGTTCCCTTAAAAATACTAATAACAACACACACACACACACACACACACTCGTAGATCCTCTGCTAAGCTACAACCCGCCATACACAGACAGAGCATTAGGACACGTTTAGTTTGACTCTGGAGGGCCAGCAGGGCTCAAAAAAGGCTCAAGGCAAAATACATGACCAGAGTAGCTACTGGTGTTTCTCCCGATTAAACCTCTGCCACGCTATCGCAGAGCCTTGGGGATCTTTTAGTGGAGGATTGCCTCAGGTAACAGTGTTTTGTCTGTACAGATTAACCAGCGCAACACCTCTCATCCAATTCTCCTCGGCAGCATTGTGATTCAGTGTCCGAGGAGAATTCCGGCTCCAGTCATGCTCCTTGCTGCTGAGTGCTGCCAGGTCAGAGCTCAGGGCTTCAGAGAGCACCTGACCTCTGTTCCCTCCTCTAGAGAATGCAGAATTTCTCAACAGTCATGCTAAGCAATCATGCTGGCCAGACGCTGAGCAATCAGCAGTGTGTAGGAGATGTTTTCCTTGCTGACAGGGTATGCCTTAAGCCACACAGCAAAAGAAGGGCAGATAGCTCTTACAAAAACATCTTCGTTGTTCTCACTGAAACAACTAATTCAACAGCAAATGGAGGAACACTTGTGCACTTTGATTTCAGTCTCACTTTCAGATGATCCTTCCAAGTTAGGTAGGTTTTCTCTGAGCGCTTTCTAATGATGTAGGTTGTTACTTGAAACCCCTTCATTTTTTTTTGTTTTAGAAACATTCTTTCTAATTTTCCCATCACATTTTCATTTAACACTGCTTTCATATTGAGAGACTCCAGAACTGCTTTTTTATTCCGAACCTTTCCCTTGAGGTTCAAACTTATCTGATCTAGGTAGAGATAATCACAATAAAGAGAAAAGCAGCCTGACTTGCAGAAGTACGCTTAATCACAATTAATTCACCACCAGGTGTTTATCACCTGCAGGCCCAGGCTTAAATGTGCGCTCCTCAAATGCCTTCCAAAAGATAAAGGCATTTTGTCATGGGCTAGGATTTGTAATTTCAAGGTACACTAAATTATGAAAATATTAAGATACATGAAAATTCTTCAATAAATTGCCATGTGTAAAGGCAATTGCCTGGAAGCTTTGTTCTGTAATAGAATCTTGGACTTCTCCAACCATTCTGAAAGAAATTATACAAATGAGAAAACGCTTTTTAAAGTCTGAGTAATGTTAAATCGCTGAACTTTGGCATAATGTGTTAACAACAAAAAAGGACAAAACAAAAACTAAGCTTGGCGTCTTGGTACCAGTCATTACAGTTCAAACAGCACAACCTATTTGACACCACTCACTATCTAATAACCAATAAAGTCTCGCTAATACAGTCTTACAGTTTGAGTAAATATGATGCAACGCAGTGTCAGCGACAAATAAAACCCATTACATAAACTCTAACACAATATTAGCATAATCAAAATTCATGGGCAGGTCCTTTTTCATACAGCAGTCTGAAATACATATTTTCTACCCTGCATTACAAGATGGCTTTGCAAATTTCAAGCAAAGGGAAGAGAACACTGAAAGTTTCATGAATAGATTATTAAAACACACAATTCAGGTAGTTATAAGCAGGAGTGTAAAACATGTAAACCATTAAAAGTCTTAGGATAGTCCCAGAATCCTCAAGTTTCACATGCTGTAGTGCTACATTTTGCACAACAATTCTCACAGCACACCTACAACTTCAAGACATCCCACAGTGAAGGAATTTCCTTCTGTTTCTTCCCCTACATCTACCTCTCAAGCATCACACCCTTCGACTTTCCACTAAGGAACTAAGAATCTGTAAAACCCAGAAAGACAAGCTCAGCCATGGAGATTTCTACACCTAATCAGTCAAATTAGCATGAGAATACTCACTGAGGGGAGAAAGGGCCAGTCAGAGCGTGGCGAGTAACCGTGTCCGATCAACCTGCACCAGAGAAGGGAGGGGTAGAGAGAGAGAGAGAGAGAGAGAGAGAGAGAGAGAGAGAGAGAGAATGAAAGAACAACCATGAAACCACAGTCAGAATATGGGAGGAGGAAAAATGTCAACACATGTACAAAACCAGCCGCCAAAAGAGACTGAAAGGGGGAGCACTAAAAGCTAAGGAGTGAAGAAAGGGGTGGAAAGCAGACAGAAAATAGCAGACACTTGCTGAGTATCGTTTACACCCAGTAGTTCTACATATGAAGGAGAGACACTGACCCTTATTTCCTTCCTAATCCTTCACTTTTAAGGCGTCAAAAGGCTTCTCTTTATACAGTGTAAGGAACCTTTCAAAAGTTTGATGTTCTCTCTACATGATGTATACCCACGACTTCTCCATACATTCCTCATTACAGTTGCACGATTTAACTAGTTTTACAGGATGCTGCAGTGCACAACTATTTATTTAGTTCAGCACTTTGCAAAAGTCAGAGACCACCATGTATTTATTCTCCAGTCAAAACACTCATTATGTGCAGATTATTAATACCGCTGAGAAGATTAGACATACAATACAAACATGCAAAACTACTAGGACAAACAAAGGAAAAACATTAAAATTTGAAGTTTCCAAAAGAGGTTTTCAAACAGTAATTAAAAGATACAGACAAACTGGGACTCTTATCAACTTTGCAAGACCTGGTAGATCAACAAACTACACCACAAGTTCTCTTCAAGCAAAAGCTTGTCCGACTTAGCAAAAGATATGAAACGACAAACATGTGACGGGGAGCCTGGATTCAGCTTTACGTCTAGGTTAATAACCATTCAGGAACCCTATTTTTACATTCACAGTGACATTCAGGAATGTAGAACACAGCTTCAAACATGCCCTGCAGTCTCTTTAACTGTGTGTATAAGTGAAAATGTCCTGACGTTACTGGTATCATGACAGACAGCTATGCTAAACAACACCAAGAACAACCTCCTACTCTATTGTTCTCTAATGCTGCGCTTAAAGGGATGGTGAAACGTCTGTGGTAGTTAGATTAGAGTCTCATGGGAGCAGTCGCTGCTATATGTTCCGCTGTTGTAATCACTGCTTGTGACTGAATCTTGCCTCTTTCTTTGTGGCTGTTTGGCTCTCCAGTGTGGTATATGTTACGTTCCAGGCATATGCCCGTATTAATGTAGCTTCTGTCAGATCAGCTGCTCCACCGGATCACTCCATCTCCGATCTCTCACTCCATGTCACAATCGCGAGCGGCTGCTCTTCATCAGAAATACAAGCAATCTGGAGATGCAACACATTGTGAGTGTGTGTATGTGAGTAAACCACCACACAGTCCTGTTCTCTATTTCATTCTTGCTTTCCACAGCTCCCTCTCTCTCTTTCCTTACCAGTGACAAAAGCAAAAGCCTGTGCCAAAAAAATCCTACCCCAAAAAAGGCAACAAAATCCCCCTGGCCTTATCATCCTCTGCCTGTGCTCTCTGTTCTCTTTCTTTCTCTCTCTCTCTCTCTCTGTTACTCTTCATCGCCTCCCCCCTCCCCACTGACTCCCTCTCCCTGTAAACGGCTTTCCTCCGAGCGGAGATTACCTTGACCAGGCTCTTCAGAGCAGCTTCAAAAGACCCACAGTGTGCTACCAGGCTGGATTACACCCCCCCCACACATGCCCCTCACCACCTCATGCCACCACCCCCTGGGTAAGAGGGGGAGGCAGAGAAGGATAGTGGCTTGGAAAACGTTTACTGAATGCTAGAAGGAAAATAAATAAACAAATACACACACAGGGGATGTTGTGGAAGTGTGACACACAAACGCCTACCCTGAGCAGGACAACAAAAACAAAGCTTTCCCAATCACTCCGAATCAGTGTACGCACGCATCCACGTTTGCTCAGGATTACTGTACACTGAAAAGGCTTGAAGGGACACTAAGTGGTGCTATTTAAAGCATGCTGAACTTTGCCAGCCTGCCATCCTAACTTAGTTTTGTTATATGCATGCTAATATCTCCCCGTTCTACATTACCATTGCCTGTTTACCGGCTGACATACAATACAGACATACCAATCTTTCAACACTTGCGGGGAAACATGCCACTTTCACACTTAATTTGATTAACACTTCAGTAGCTGAGACAATGTTTTAAATGGAATTGTTTAAATGGTTGTGTCAGTGCATAGGTGGTGTTATCTATGAACAAATAGGTCACTGTGCTCATTCACATTCAAAGCTCTAAGCTATGTGTGATGATAATGGACAACAAAGTTGGCAACTGTGCCACATGTGCGGCTATGACCAATTACACTGCATTACTATTTTGTTGTTTTGCATATCTGGATCTAAGGTGACATTCTACTGGCTTCCCTGCTACACTAAAATTAGACTACATCATGCCAGATTTCACATCATGAGTTATCATACAGTAAAAAATAATGGAAGTATAATTATACTTATATAGCACCCTTATATCACCTATCAACTTAACAACACCTTGTGGCTTATGGCTTTTATATAGGCCAAATATGAAGTTACTAAACATATAAAGGAATGTCATACTCCAAGGTGTTTAACTTGCATTTTTGCTCATATTTCCACAAATGACATAGAAAAATGTAACTTTGCTTCATTCTACACAGCGTCTGTTTCATGTTAGATATGTGCCTGGATGTGTACATAGAGGAGCACAGTGCAATGTTTCATATCAGTCAATAAATGAACTAGCAAGCAAGGTAGCTAATTAGCCAAATGAGACACTTTAGAGGGACATAAAATGACCAAGAAGAGCATTAAATTAATCTTGGTTATGATGGCTCCAGCTGTTGCTCCAGGTGGAAAATGAACTAGAACTAAAAGCGTATGTTTTGTTGGCTCATGTTTGGGTCAGCTGTTGGTATGGAATATGTATCTGGTGCATGTTAATGACTATATGACAATGAAAAAAAAATTTAACATCTCTGTAAATCAGATACTTATTAGACTAGATTAGATTACCTTTACTTTGCCTTCATGTTGACCTACATACATATATGTATATAGGGGTAGTGTGTGGTAGAGTTCTGATCATATGTACACATATGCACATCCTAATACACATACATGCACACAAAAGCTTCTAACATTCACACCCTTCCAGTCTACACGTACACCATTAGTAATTACAACGAGATGAACGCAAATCGTGTCCAAGATAGCAACAGTTGCTTCAAAACAATACCACATTTAGCATGGGCATTCAATTGCATTTTTTGTACACTAAAAATCACAATCAATGGTGACCCAAACAAACACAATTTACAGCATCGGTTACTCTCAGCTCCAGGCCTGTCACCTTCCAATTCTGCAACTCTTAGCAATGACATGTGGACTGTCATAATATTCCTTCAGTCGGATTATATTTAAAATATGAGTGAACTTTAAAGGTTACATCAATGTTACATGCATTGTTACATCTCTAACATCTCTATACTTGTTTTCTACATAGTATCTTTGATACTCTTCCTTCATGCTGTAAAGTAGAGGCCTCCTTGGTTTTGTGCCCTCTCACTGTCTCTGGAGGTCTAGAGGTGTGACTGGCTGGACCATAGGCAAGTTCAGGCACACACACTCACAGACACATGCACACTCTCTTTCTCTCTCCCCCTGCTCCCTGAGCATGTCCAATTAGAGTAAGGTCGGCTCCGGCAGCAGTGTGCACGGCAGCCACTTATTCTGTTACCGCTGGGCGATCCGTCACGCTTGGCTCTGGCTTTCTTTATTTTATTCTTCCTCCCAAAGGGCAGTGGCTAACTCCATCACCGGGACAAATGACCCATCAGTGCCACCATTCATCAGCCACCAAGGAATCACTCGCCTCGACCCAGGCTCCTGCCCAGCCCTCCTCCCCGCTGCCTCTGTCCCAAACGCCACCGCTGCTCCTTGTCCCACACACGATGCTGAAACAATGCACATGTGAGGCAGCAAGAACGAGCAGGCAAACTCACTACCAAGCTAAACTGTATTATACATCTCCCACATGTATACACACACACTTACCTATGATCGGAATTCAGACACCACACACTACCCCAAAATAGAACCACCTCGCTGAGACACATGCAGCAGATAATGTCTCTTCTGTACAGATTTCGATTTGGTTGTCAGTGTGCTTTGGTTTGGGGGGGGTTGTTTTTTAGCTGCTGTTCCGAAGCCTACACCACGTTCACACCTCCAGCAGGAGCAAGGGGGACCTTTACGTAAGTGATGAGGAAGGGAGCAAATGAAATCACTCTAATTTGGCTGGGAGCATAATGCATGTCCTGCTTAATGGAGAGGGCCGACTTTCCACTGCTCGCTGATGAGCTAGGTGGGAGCATTCTTATTAATTAAGACAGCCTAATTTCCATAAGTCAAAACAGCCAATGAGTGAAATAAATCGCAGTTAAAAAAGACCAGAAAAACTGGGGAAGGAAAGCGAGAGACTAAGCCCTGACAGATGGTCTTTCATCATGCATGGCTTTATGAAGGAACAGGGGGGGGTGGGGGGGGGAGAAAAGAAAAAGAGAAAAACATGTTTATGGAGAAAGGAGCTAGCACTTTGTCTTCTCCTTCCCTTAATTCTGAGCAATTAAAATATTTTTCTTCAATACCACAAAAAAGCATATGGGGGCATTACTCATTTGGAGCTGTTTTGCCAATGTAGTTTCCATGGCAACCCAGCAACGTGGACTCAGCGAGGCACAATTCTCACTCCGGTAGAGAGAGAAACACGGGCATAGCCTTGGGTACCTGGGACTTGAACTTTGACTTATCTCATCTAAATGTGGTAGGGGTTAAAGTACAGCTTCTATTTAACAGCGATCCTTTTCCTAACACGGAATACATTAAACCTACCTGACGATCGGCTATTTTTTACCATCACCTAAAATAAACCCAGAGATAAAAACATACTGTTTTGGCAGGCTTTAAATGGAAAAAAAAAAATTAAAAAAAATCCAAAGCAACAGTGCATTAATATTAAGCAACATATGGCAGTATCGTCTTAGGCATCTGTTCCGTCTCTGGACTGTTGTTGCTGAGGTCGTCAGCCCTGGACGTTTAAATCACTTACACATCTCTTGGTGGAAATGTGCTACTTGTGATGCATGCACACTCAGCCAACAGTAAGCAATCCTAGCAGTAAGCACACCAGTGAGCACAGTTTGCAAACAAGAAACAACCTGAACGCACCTTTTGGTCTTTGCTGAAATGTAGACTGCAGGTCAGACTCTTTATAATATGTCTTGTTCAGCAGACTCACCACTACCAATGAGAGTCATGCAAGTGAGTGAGCAAAGTAAGCCTGCTGTTGTCAACATAAAGCATCAGTGTAGATGAACATACTGAACCATCCTAGAGAATAATTCATGAAGAGTCAATGTAATAAATTCAAGGTTGTGCCAGAAGAGTTTAATCGTGCTGCCTATCATGCTGGCCATGAGTTGAAATAAAAGGGTAAGCAATGGAAAGAAGCCAGGTTCAAGATATTAGCAGTATTCATTACCCATGATAATGCAATATTTTTAAACAAAATTTGCTGAAATGTCTTTTTAAAGCAACTTAAAAAAACAACCAAAAGTAACCATAGGTGGTTCAGGATAGTCTGAACTCATGCTTAAGTTAAATTAAAAAAAGAAATACAAAAAGAAATAATGACTTAAGTAAATTACTCCCAAAAGAATTTGCACAGAAGTACAAAAGTAGGAGGTTTAAAAACTACTTAAGCATTGAACAGAGCTACTTATTCCACCCAGCATCTATCAACAGCAGAGTTACACTGAAACATAAAAAAGGTAAAAATGAGTAAAAATAAATTAAAAGTTCATCAAAAAGGAGAAGACAAAAAGAAGTAACAGAATTATCATTTAAAAATATTTGAGAAAGTACAAATCCACTTTTACTTAAGGACATGTAACAGGTTGTTACTACCCATCTCTGACAGCAACCTTGTTTGTTTGCTCTTTACTTGACATGTGCATGCTTACTGAAAGAAGCAAAAGAAGGCAGGAAAATTAAACACATAGAGCTGGGGAGACTTAAAGAATCATCTGGAGGAGCAAATGTAAATCAGAATAGATTGCTCTACAAGCATGGTTCTTGTAGTCCATGAGAATAAAAAAGACCTTGCACATTTATCGTACTTCACATTAGATAAAGGCAATAAAGTAAGTGCAGTGAACATGTACTAAATTAAAGTGTTTACATCAGAAAAAAAAAAATCTCACAACTGGTGCTAATTTCTGCTAACATCACAAAGCATCACAAGAATTTGTCATGCAGTTACCATGAATATCATGGGCACAATCATGGGAGTGCCTTACCGGACAAGATTTTGGGTTGCAGGATTGCTCACTCCTTTGCCAGGCAGTGCTTCAAACATCAACCAAATCATATCAATCAGCTTGCTAGCTTGGAGGCGTTGTGCCTTAAAAAGTGATGTGCCAATTCCAGGACTGTCAGACATGATTTATTAAAATATCACCCTGACAGAATTAACAAAGGGGGATGGCACCGCCTCACTAGTTACAAGTTGTAAATAACATATGCACAGGGGAAGCCATGCAAGGCTAGAAGACGACAAAACTCTTATAGATATTAATATTTTCTTTCCCTGTCATTGGTTATTTATTTGCTATCGTTCCATCCGACTTGGCTCTGGTATTGAGGTGATCCATCCTTCTTGCTTTACCTTGCTGAACAACACTGAGGTTGTTTAAAGAGTGAGGGACATAGACTTAAGGGAGAGGCAGCTGTTCATTAGAAGTGGGTCCGACGATGGTAAACTGGGGGACCTACTTGTTCACCTGCAGAAAAGGGGGGAACATGGAGGATCTCTCTCTCATACCAACCTCCACACTAATACTCTTAATTATTATTGTGGGCAGTATGACAATATGGTATTCCTATTGCAACAAATTATGACACTCTTTTCTGAGTACATTTGTACATAAAGAACTTTGATCAGTTACATGCTGGATTTAAAAGAGGCGTTTAGATAAGAAAGCCTAATTAGTCCCTGGATACTATGATCTGCGGTATGATAACATGTATATGAATATGCAGATGTATGGATACAGTCATATGTTTCTACCAACAATGGCAAAAATCACAGTCTATAGGAAATTCTTGTCAGAATTGTCAGAAGGCAGGGAATCTATAAAAACTCCCTTGATGCAAATCTTTGATGCAAGAGTGACTGAAGAGTGACTTTGACCTCTCCTACATTCTGAAGGTTTAAAACGGTATTACCGTTTATTATGTATCAAAGACCATCAAGTTTTAAGGAAATTTTCTGAGATGCTAAAATCCACTCGCTTAGAGAAAAGTCAAAGACTTCTGTATAAATATCTGTATTATGTATATTCATGTGTATAATGTGTTTTCTAATTTTTATGATGCTGAAAGATGAATAACTTCTACCCAACAGCACTTTGCAGTACTACAATTACAGACTGTAGTACATCAGTTTTTCTGCATAATTTCTTGGGTGGTGGATTATCCTCAGCCCTGCAGTGACACTAATGTGTTAGTGGTGGTGTGTTAATGTATGTTGTGCTGGTATGAGTGGTGCTGACAAAACACAGAAACAGATGGACCACGGTCTGTACTTGTAGAACTAAAGTGCTACTTTACAGTAAATTGTCCGATAAAAAGGTAGGTGTACCTAATGAAGTGTTTGGTCGACTTAAATAAGGTGTCTACAATGCATTTAATTTTAAAGGCATTTAAAAGGAATAGATCTCATCATTCGTGACCTCAGAAGCACTAGCAATGTGGAAAAACAAAGCAAAGAAAACAATATATTTTAACTTATTCCAAAGGTTAAAGTAGAAGTTCACTGTCACAGACTGGATAAGTTGATGCAAATATGTCAGGGTTTTAATAATGCATACAATGCCTCAGCGCTCTCAGGTCATTGGGGGTATCAGCAATCAAATTTGCATTCATACAAGACTGCAGACACAGTAAAAGTCCTTTTATAGGTGATGCAGAAATGAGAATGCAGAACCAACCACCTAACCCAAAAGCAGTCATTGACATGATGTAAGCACATTCTAAGTGATCCTAAGAGGTCAATTGAATTCTCTAAACCCACCCCCATCACTAGTGATTTTATTGTAAGCACAAGGTCATATGCTCCGTCCAACAAATCCCTGTTCACACCTTCCAAAGCCAGAGCACATGGTGGTGAGAGTGGGACACAAAAAGCACTATTTAATGTTCTGATTCAAATTGAAAAACCCTCGGCTCCATATCCAAAATCCAATCCAATTGCAATTGTGTTGGGTAAATAAGGATGGATTGTTTGTCTGTTAGGAGAGTGTGCAGTGAGGATCCTCTCCTTAAATGTAAAGTGACAGATGTCCCATTCTCAGTGGTGGAGGACTACATCTCGCCTTAATGAGCCTGTGGAGAAAAGTCACCTGAATGAAGAGCAGATTGCAAAGGTTGGTCTGAAGGACAAGAGCTTGCACAAGCTGGAAAAAAAAGTGGGCACGTTTGAATCATGATAAATGACACAAGGGAACCAGAAGCTAAAAGAAATTAGTCACAGTCACTTACAAGTTGATACTTCTCAGAATTTGGCTTACAAAATTACACCTTCCACCTGGTTAAAGTACCTCTGAGAAGCAATGAAGTGCTTTGTAGCTACTGTCACTCACTGCTGATTTTTTTCTTTAATTCATTTCTTCATGTTCCACTTTATTGCATTTTGTTGCAGACTCTTACCTCATTTCTTTGCTATTAGGCTATTAGTCATACTATATGTTCCAGGCTTCCAAGCAGAGCAATTAATGTAGGCCAGTGGTGTTACAAAACAAGAAAAAGTCTAGCAAATGTCTAGCAAACTAATTTTATAATAAATAGAGCTATATGTGAGCAAAGTAGAAGTTTTTACTTTCCATTTCCTTTCCTTTCTCACTTAGAATATGCCTGTCCATATATTCCTAGGGAAAGAACAGACTCTGGACAGTACAGAGTTTCATAAATATCTGTCTAAAGTTAAGCATTAAGTTTCTGCACCATCATTACACATCTGCCAAAACCTCTGCTAAGTACAGGCATTTTTAAGCAAGACTGCCAACTCAAAATCAATAAACTGTGTTACCATGCAATAACTTATTTTTGTTCACATATAAGCATTTTTTCCCACATGCCTAGCATTGGAATTTCAGTTTCATATGTCAAACTAGGAAATAACAGATATAAAAATAAATAGGTGCAGAGGCCACTAGAATACCATTCTCCTTGCCTGTTAAGCATAACTGTGGAGGTTTCTGGCACCTTAACAGTAGACTGGCACCTTAAATGAAACATGGTACAGAGGGATGAAGGGATAGAGAGAGGGCTAATGATCTGTCCCCATGTCAATATCCCTGGGTGCCAACCTGCCTCCCCTTGGGCAAGAGCCTGGACATCAAACCTGCAGCTGACGCACCACTTTTCCTGAGAAGCCTTGTCTGCACCCTGCGTCAATACATTGAACTTTTCTACCAACTGTGGACCTACCGTCTGCAGCCTGATGAAATCCTCCCCTACTCATTTAAAAACATGTCCAACACCCACTAATTGCTTTATTCCAAGCAATAGCTTGATCCTGTTCATAAGGATATGCTATGGCAATACACTTTCAAAGACAGCAGAACAAAGTATTCATGAAATTTCATGAAAGTCCGAAGTCATTTGTAGGGCTGCCAAACAATTACAACAATAATGTTCTTTTGTGTACTTGATCACAATTAATTACATTTGTCGTATTCACTTAAATTTCACACTAAAGGAACTTCATTTGAATTGTATTTTGTTATAGCTAAATGAGTGGATGCAATACGTTTAATTAGAAAGTACTTAGTTCTTTCAAATATTCAATTATATTATTTTCATTGTGTAAATGCAGGATTGACATAAAACTCAACACATGATTTCCAAAAAGTGAAGAAGTTCCAGTTGTCATCACCAACATCCTGTGAGAGGGACGATGGCAGCTTGTTTCAAACGATAAGTGTTCATCATATGCACATATCAACAGTTCCTGCTTCTCCTCAATTTTACATCTTCTCACTTTGCTATGGTTTCTGTTAGTATCTCTCCCCGTTCAGCAGTGTATGCTGAACTACTGATATTGCTGGCATCAGCGGTGTACTTGAGACTTGATATACTTCAGTGATAAAGACATCCATGGCATTGAAGCAGCTAGAAATAGAGTTGGTTTTGTCAAGACAACCTATGGCAGAACTTACCATTTAAAAGCTCTATTTATATTAAAACAGCACCAGTCACTGAGTCTATTAGAGCTGGTCTTAACTGCCGACATTTAAAGAATGTTAAAAATATAGTGCTCTTTACTATTTATCATGTTGACAAGCCATTATCAACTTCATTTGTGGTATATATAAAGCTTAGTGGCGTACATAAACCAGTGTCAGTATATAAAAGCACATCATCTTAAAAATAATAATAATAATAATAAAAAAATAATAAAAGAAATTATACACACACACACACACACACACACACACACACACACACACACACACACACACATATATATATATATGTTTGTTATTTATCCACATAATATGGACTTGAATACTGTTACAGTGTCACAAAACAATAATGAAATGATGATATGAGGCTGTGTTACAAAAGTTTTGGATCTCCTATAGAGATATATACATATATACTATCCTATGTGTGACATTCACACTATTGTTAGGTCCCTACATAGGACTGAATAGCAAAATCCATTTCAGTGGCAGCCAGTACCCTGAGGTCCATTTTAAACCGAAGGTGTCAAACAGCAAACAATTTATACTGACCCTCTTTAGCTGCTAGCACATAAGCAGCGGCTACTAGAAGTCCCCGGGGACAAGAGCAGTTCCTGAATACGACTGATTAACTAAGCCACGGGCCCATGTGTGTGTGACCGGTCTGAGCGGCAGATCTGGTCAGCAGCAGTAGTGGAGAAATGGGCCGCTGTGCCCACAGGGTGTGTGGGGGCCATCGATCCTGCTCTGCCATTAGATACAAAGATGTCAAGGTAGATTACTCTCATAGTGCTGCCGTTTGCAGGTCAAGTGTTTTGCTGGTCAACAATAATCAGAGAGACAGCGGGCAGTGGGATGATGGGGCTGTGTCTGCCTGATAAATAGCAGTAGCTCGGCACCTCGCACTACAGAGCCAGCCAGAGAAATGGAACAGAGCAGCCGGCGGGCCCCGTCGCAGGTTAATGACATACGTAGTGCCAATGCACTAACTGATTTTGTGCTGAAAATGCCATAATGTCCCAGACAAGTCAAAATGGATGAAAGGATGGGCAAAGGTTCCCAATTGCAATGGGCAACATCTCAAGCCGCAACACCAACCAGTAGATCTCTTTCCTTTGTGAAGCAGGAATCACTCACTTACATCTTACTTTCACCTCTCCGGGTCGCAGCCTTCTTCATCACCCTGTCCAAATAATGCAACAATAACACAGCACATTCATCTTACAAACAGAGAAAGTGACACAGCTCACAATCCAAACACTTTCCGTCCCCTTCACTTTCTTCACTGTACTGCCTTAACAAGCTAATGTATACTGGGAATAATAAGCACTGTGTAGATGCAAACACTACATATGAGTTTACACACATATTTGTGTCTTAAAAACAAAATGTACTTATACATACAAGCATTTATTTTACTTTTTCATTAAGGCTGCAACTAATGACCGTTTTCAGAATGGTTTTGGCTGTAGAGCATTTAATTTCCATAAATTAACTCATTTTTCACGCTTTGTTTTTTTTCTTCCTCAAGCAAAGTGACATAGTAAATGTAAAGTGCTCCTTAAAAATATTAGCCAGTATCAAGATATTCAAAGTAAGCAAACACAGAGGTAAGTGGATAACACCTAAATGAGGATCTCACTGCGAAACAACAGACGCTGAATAATTTTCAGTGAGTCATGTGCTAAATGCTAGCCGACCCGGGGAGTGAATTGTAAAGGCATAGGCACAGAATATAGCCCAAGTAATCTTACTGGTCTAACAGTTGTTCGACCCATATGTGTGGGCCAGTGGTGTTATTCAACAGCTATAATAGTGTACTGTTTTTTTGCAGGAATGTTTACCATTCTGTGCACTAAAGATTATTATCATCACTATGGAATTCTTAGTGCACAAATGTCAAAGACCGTTCATTCATTTATTTAATTTACAATTAAAACAGCCTTTAAGTAATTGATTTCTCAACATTAGGGAAAAAAAGAAAACATTTAACATTTACACAGACGAATCAAAAGTTAAATATAATATTAGTTTTGTCAGTATGCAGTATATGCACCTTTGGCTTCACTCTTAGATTTTAAAGAAATCTACTGGGAGATTTTTTTCACACCTCCGAAGTTCACTTTTAGAAGCTGTCTATAGTTGATATAGGCTGTATATAGTTGATCTATCATTATTTAAGTCTTTCAAAAACATTCACTGATTTTAAGGTCAGAACTTCTGAGAACATCAGCAGCTTCTTTGCTCAATTAGCAAATTATCATCTTTATTGTCTAATTAATTTTCTAAATAGAGGCTTCGTAAGAGCTATACAAACTTTCATACTCATAGTGTTGAGTTGTCGATTCACAGTGAAAAGATGGACAGAAACACCTGTGGGTGTTTTCAGATCTGAAGCAAGAGTGGAGCTTGATTTTCTCCCTGTCTCACAAAGATGAAAGCTCCAAGTACTGCTGATCTGATGGTGACAGTTTTGGTTTTCTTAGGTGTCTTATGTTCTCTTCATCTTTGAATGACTTTTTGTTTTGTAGCTTGACCAAACCAGACCAAAGCAGAAAAGACGCATTGTTTATTTTGCTTAGTGTTCACACTAACATATTTGACACTTAACCAAAAGGTCACAACTTATTGAGTTTTTTGGATATACAATACCTGTAATAATGCTGAATGAACTTTCCAAATCATCCTGTTCTCATTCTGGGTTCACTGGTTTTATCTATGCTTTGTTTCAACTGTCTTTGCAATAAGCCACAATGCTCCCTGTATTACTGGGTTTTTACACAACATAAAGCAGGATGAAATCCTTGTAAAACTCATGAAGCGAAAACACACACGCATGTCACAACAACATCATGAAACGGCATGTTTTTTTTTTCACATACTATTAAAAAAATGCACAGAACAGACAATGGTTCAATTTGGCACTGGTCTGCATTATGTTCATATTTCAATAAAACTGCAGCAGAGTTCTTTTTTACGCAAATGTCTTAGGATCAGTCCTGCCCCGGGCACTTCTTCTTCAAGCTAGTCACTCAGTGTTCCTAACCAATTGCTGAACATTAAACACTCTTGTCATCTGATTTAGAGTGTGGAAGCCAAAATGTGCACAGAGAATGGGGCAGTAATAAACTATGGGAAATAGCACCATGAGAGCAGAAGTTGTGGACAGAGCTGAATGTGCTGGCCATAACTCCTCAGGCTCTGACAGAATTTGGGATGAGCTTTTTATTTGGAGTCAGAAGTTGGATCACGCAGTAACAAGAGCAGACAGCAGAAAAAGAGAAAGATGACAGCAGAAGGAGGAGCAGAGGAGAACATTTCAGATAACATAAATACATAAACACACAGACACAGCCAAACAGAATATCCTGTTTAAAGAGATTGTGGTTTTGTTAAATGTGTTACCGTAACATATTTCTGAAGTAATACATGGTTATGAATAGAGATAGAAGGATGGACCATCATATTAAAAAAAGCAGTACTGTAAGTACAGTTTGGAGAGTTTGGTGAGAACTTACAGACTTCTTTAGAATGCAGTAAATTGCAAGAAAATAGATATAATTTATTTGTAAAATAATAAATAAACAACGAAAAAAAATAATAAGCAAGTTCAAATATTTATTTTATCTACATTTTAGATAAAATTTATCATAAGATAAATGCAACTAGTTATGTTAGGTCTCAGATAGTCCAAATATGCTTGGGCAAAAACAAAAACTGTCCAAGTAGTTATAGGGCAACATTGCTTTTACAGCTGACTGCAGTAAGACATACATTTTACTGCATGCTTTTCTCTTTTTTATTGTATGCATTTTGCTTCTGAACTAAATAACCACAACCCACTACTTATAAATAGGCCTTAAACCGTGCTGTTACATACAAGTGTTGACAGGAAAAGCAACACCAATATCTCTGATAATATTTCTGCATTACTTGAAGACAGCAAAACTGCAAGAGTAGTCCATTGGGGTTTCTATATTATTGGCTATATGTTAATATTATTTAGCATGCTAATCAATGTAGCAAACTCTACTTTTTACAGACAATCCGAGTAAAAGAGTGAGTTCATATTCAACAGATGATCAATAACAATAGCGCCTCACTCAAGCCTGGCAGATTCCTCTCCCTGGCCTTCCTCCAGAGAGTGGGGAATTCAAACACGCAGCCCTTCTAAGGGACTGAATTCTGTTCCTGGCGCAGGAATACAGCTTCCCACTGCATACTGGATCTGTATCTGTTTCTCACTAACAGCGTTTAGTTAATAATTCATTTGCTATTTGACAGAAAGATTGCAAAACATTTGAAAGGGTATCTTCTTATATTTAAAAGGATGTCCATGAATTTAATGATGCAACTCTTTAGGCAGACCTTGGTGATTATTTAGACTTGTAAATATCCAGTTACACATCCAGTACCAACACAACACTCACAACATTTGTGTTTCCATTTAACCATTAAGTACACAGAGACTCCCACTTCTGAAAATACAAAGACAAATTCACACCACTACCTGAGTGGGAATCAATATGATATAAATATGAACAAAAAAAAGGAGAAAAGACAATGAGGGTTAAAAATGAGGATAAAAGAAACAGAACAGCTTAAGCAGTGTAAGGAGCCCAACAGGGAGTTGTTTTGATCTCTTCTGGCCCCAAAATATTCCATGTAAGGTCATGAGGTAATTAGCAAAAGTATTCTAGAAGTTCCATTTTCTGTTTGTTTATTAAATTATTTATTTGTTTATTTGTTTATTTATTTATTTATTTATTTTAACTAAAGCCGATATTTTTATCAACTGCCCTCATTAGGTGTTTTGGTGTTTGTGAGAATAAAAATGCTCTACTGTAGGGGGCGGGAGCGAAGAGAGATACTGAACCCAAAAATCTGCACAAGACTTGGTATCATTGTGGCCATTACAGGGCAAAATGAATTACTTACTGGAAAGCAGCTGACAGGACAGACAGTGGAGAAAGAACAAATGATGCGCTTACAGTCACAAAGAAAAGAAAAAAAAGCCATTTACAGTCTTGATTTGCTTTTCTTGACAGCTGCAATACCGAGAATTGGAAACGATAGCAGTGGCTAACTTGTTTTATGTTTATAAAGTCTGGGGCAGGCCTTGTGTTTCATTGTTTAACAGGCACAGGGCGAAGAAGTCTCGACGAGTAAATAACAGCGCTGTAACGGGGAGATGGCTCAATGATGTACCACTTATTGAATCTCTGAGACAATCACTTTACTGCATAGTATTTTCCAGCACTCTTATTCTCACTCTATTCCTATGGGTGCGGAGCAGTTTTGCGTTAGAGCAGGGTTTTCAGACATAATGATATTACGGCTGAGCTGTTTCAAACAGGGAAGAGAACACCAGCCAGAGACACAGCCTCTGAGCATTTTCATTAATACATTAATAAGAGGTCATGTCAAATGTTCCCTGCAGCATAAATGGTGCGGGTCATAATTCTCTACACAGTTGTGTGTTATATCATCCAGGTCAGAAGAGCTTGTTCTTGTTAAATGTGTCCCGCACTACAGTACGTGTGTGCTGAAACGTGCCCTTGCTGTCACATATTTCTAAGGAAATATAGGGTTATACAATAGTAATAGAAGGATGGACCGGTAAAGAGATGGTTACTGGGGAGTTTCAACAGCTTAGATGCAGAGGCAGTGCTAAAATGGGCGTTGTTGGGTTTCCCACACTAGTGATTACTCATGGAGCAGCTTTTGTTAGTGGTAATGATTCTCACCCTGCTGGCTGTGGTGGGAGCGAAGCACCGCAGGGCTTTCAGGCAGGGGGCCTGTGGGAGATGGCCTGGCAAGTGGAGTTTTTGCTGGCTAAACCAGTTTCCCTACGTGGGAGAAGGACCCTGTCGGGCCAACAGGGCAGATGCCAATGCTCTTTTCATTTTTTTTCCCCCGTTTACTTACACAGCTATGGTCATGCAGAGATTTAGATGTTCAGAGGAAGGAGAGTGTTTTGCGTGTGGACGGGTAGCGTTGGATGAGGCTGAGAGTGGGCAGCCTGGCATAAAGACATGAAAAAGGGTAGGTAGAGAGATAGAGGGAGGGATGAGAGCGTGATTCGCAGCAAGCCCGGGATACCGCAGCAAAGTGGGTCAGGTTGGCTTAGTTTGATTTTTGCAGTGGGTGGCTGGAGGCAGCCCTCCAAAAGCAACTCCATCACATACGTTCTTTCCCAGGGTTCTCATCCTTTTTTCCCCCCTCTCTTCCCCTGCCGAGGTGTAGCTAAAGAATCCTGTTATGTGGGGTGCTTCAAAGCTGTGCATGATGCCTAACATTCACCACTGCTGGAGCCTGGCTGATAGAAAAAGAATGGCGTCTGAATGCGGCTTGGCCATCACGATGTACAGTAGCCGTGCCGAGTCTGTGAACTTTGGACCCTGTTGACCCAGAGTACAAATAACTTAGAATAACCGCAATAACCCAACACAATGGGCAAACACAAAAGCTTTTAGGAATTTAAAAAACATGAAAAGGCCAAGTACAACCTTATTATGAATTTAATTCATGAACCTCATGTGAAACAAACTCAGCACAGTATACATCTCCTAAAATTCTCTTTTATATGGCTAAACAAATAAATATTTAAATAAAAAACAAAATAATGAAACCCTGCCTTTGCATGACAGCACCATCGTATTTAGGTGCAGGAAGAGAGATGATAACCCCTTAAAAGGAATATTAAAGCAGGTATCAAAGCCTAACCTGATTAGCGTGTTGCTGAGAGTGCTGCATTGTGATACTGTGCTGACAGGAGAGGAGAGGAGAAGCTCGTACACACAGTGCAGATCACTTTCTTGAATTTGGCAGAAGTGCAACATATGGACGCTCAGTCTAGCCCAGTCTTTTAAGCTTCTCAAACTGATTTGTGAGCTGGAAATGGCTACCAAGCTAAGCAGAAGCCAAGCCAACACACATACACAAACAGACAGACACACACAGACACACGCAGACAGACAATTTGCTAAAGAATGTACTGTGATTAAAAATCTTACCTGAGAGTACAAAACAATATCTCTCATAATTTAGAAGACAAAATCTTTGGTATCTGTTACATTCAGTGTGCTACACATCATTAACAGGACACAGCCATGAAATCTAAACTTACAATAAAGGGGTCAAAATGATACCATAAATAATCTGTTTGATATGTTTGAAGCAGCTCCACTGAAAGATTCAACATCAGTGAGAGGTTTCTCCTGTTTGTCCACATGTTTTTCAAGCTGAACAGCTTTTTTATCCATTACATTGTGAATATACACCAATTAGTCATAACATCAAAACCACTTCAGTGTATCTACACTCTTTATCCATTTTATCAGCTCCACTTAACACAAAGGTGCACCTTGTAGTTCTACTATTACAGACTGCAATTCATTTGTTTCTCATTTGTTTCTCTGCATACTTTGTTAGCTACCCATCAACTGGGTAGTTTTTAAACACCTCAGGGTTACTGCTGGACTTAGAACAGTCCACCAAACAAATGCCCACTGATAAAGGATTAGTGGATGACCAACTCAAGCAGCAAATGAGTTGTCGTCTCCAACTTTTACCTCTACAAGTCGAACTAGTGGAAAGAATCATTGTTTTTAAAATAAGGTGAACTTCCTCTAAATCTAAAAATTCCAACAGCAAAACTGCTTTTTGGAAACGTTTCATAAAAGAGCCACTTTTGTTTTTTTCCTACCAGATGACCATTAGTTAATAAAATGTGTGTGAAACTTCACATAATGTAACATTTCAGTTAAAGGTTTCTTCTAGAACCACATGTCCCAAATGAGAAGCATTTAGGTGATCTTATCTCAAGAACACAGGTTTAACACCAGTGTTGTCTATTACATTCAGTATATTTAATCAACAAGACACAGCCACACATTCTATACTTAACAACTTGGGCACCAAAATAGTTAAAAGCAGAGGTGAAGAATCACTTTGAAGTTGAAATAACTTTCACAGAGAGGCTATAGTCAAGAGTCTACTTAAGATTATACATCATGATGCAGTCCTGCTTCAACTGGTTGAGAGAGGAGAGGAAAGCCTTGGGTACGGTTAGTTAAAGGAAGATGACTGGCGAAAGGTAGAGAGGCAAAGAAGAGGTGGAGATACTGTTCCAGAGGGATGGAGGTTCTAGGTTTCTCACTGAATGATTGGTGCGATTAGCACTGTGGACAAGGTGGGTTGGTTGCGTTTTGAAGAATGACCATCTAGCACGCCTATTGATGTGTCACAATGATTGAGTGCTGGAGAGGGAACGGCGTAATGGCTTCATCAGGCAGGCCTGGTGCATGCAACAATCTCATTCCCCTCCCCACAGTCCTGCCTGCCCAATCACTCTGCAAAAACACCCAAATTAAACAAAGTTGTCGGTCAACTTAACTTCTGCTTTCTCCGCTTTCTTCTTCCATTATCCTCCTTCCCTTCTGCTGCTCTCTCATTCTTCCCCTAACCCCCCTTTATCCTTTTCCTTCAAGGCCACCCTACTCAGCCAGCTCTTTCATGTCTTAACAAGCCAATTAAGGGGTTGATTTAGTTCGTTCCCTGTTTTTCCCCCCCGTCTCTGCGTTTCTGGGGCTTGGCCCATTTTCAGCTCAACTCTACAAATTCCACATGTTAATGTCTACCTTGACTTTTTAAATTCATCAACCTCACCCACTGTCACTGCAGTGACTGCAAATAGCCACGTGATTGAGGGATTTGGCTTTATCCAATGGCGTGTCTGGTTGCAATGCAGGTAAAAACGCATTACGTCCATTGGTATTCCATGCTTGCTTGTACTGCAATTTAACAGCACTAAAGCACGATAACAAGCTCAAGCTAGAGCTCAAACACTGGATGAATGGCAATGGGGGCAGCATTTTGGTCCCCTGAGAGAGAAGAAGGTGAAAGGTAAAACAGAAATCCAGGCTGGTTTTCGTGTGGAAAAATGCTTCTCAAGTAATACAGACTTTCAATGGCATTTGGATCACTGAAGATTTGTAATAAGCTGGCATGGTAAGGCTATATGAACAGGACCATTAAGTAAGACTGGAATGTGGCTCCTCAATAAACAAGGATGGTGACTGTCAAGAGCAAAAAAAAAAAAAAGACAGAAATACCACTACTTGCTGCAATTACAATTTGTGCTTGTGTTCAACTTAATGGCTGAATCTCACTTCAAATGATATATAACGCATTCAGCATATTAAAAAGGTTTCCAAACAATTTAACTTTTGGTTAATGTTTGGAGTCAGAAGGCTTTAACCTGAAAAATGTGCAAGCATGGCAAATTTATACAGAAAACTGATATCCTCCCTACAAAAATGGCTAATATTTGTTAGTTAATCTTAGCTTGATGGCAATCAAGGGAGCACGGAGCAAATCCATTGATCAAATTTACTATTTAGCTCCTAATGAAACCATCTAACAGTGCCAATACAGAACTCACGCAACTATAAAAACAAGGCAATTTAAGAGAAAGAGTATACGTGAGAATTACAGCAAGGCTGTGTGTGATGGTGCAGAATGTTGGCTACAAACAATTAGCAAAGGCTTTAAGCATACCCATCATACCATTAAAGCAGTTTGGAAAACAACAAAATCCTTTATCACAGTACCAGAGTGAACCAATGAAAGCTGGGGTAAAAAA
Organism: Prochilodus magdalenae; assembly: GCA_024036415.1. Classification (NCBI taxonomy): domain Eukaryota; kingdom Metazoa; phylum Chordata; class Actinopteri; order Characiformes; family Prochilodontidae; genus Prochilodus; species Prochilodus magdalenae. The sequence goes on from JAMWET010006274.1 coordinate 355,043, forward strand.
AAGACAGATAGGTATTTGGTTTCTGTGTTCTCTCAGTGGTAGAGTGTAATGATTTGATTTCAAGTTCTTTTAATTGGCAATGTTAGCTGTTCATGGCTGCTCATGCAAACCCTAATGACCAATTTGACCCCTGCTCTACTATGACTGGAAGCATGTTCACAACGTTGTTGGACCTTTACGATCCTCTGTATTAATTTTTCCCCATCTTGTACATTAGTTGATATGTGCCTGAGGCTCTACAGTGAATGGTTGAACAAGTGCAAATTTGAAACAATCCACAATGATTTATGCATAAATTCATAATGATGAGTTCCATTAGCAAGTTTCAAGTGTATTTATTGGTTTTGCTGTCTCTTATTTGAAGCAGCAGGATTCAGTACTGCACACCATGCTTGCAGCCATAATGACCAATAAAGGATGTACATATGGTCTGAATAATCCATATCAATATTTATTATCCACCTGTCACAGAGCACAATTAACTAAATCATGATTTAGCATCAGCTTAGCATCCACTCGCCCCATTGAGTGGGTGAGCTTAAACGCTGGCTTGTAGTGAACAAGATTATGAGGTTTATCATCTTATCAACACCTTTATGGAGTGTGTGACGGACAGAGAAAGGTATCACAGCAAAGTCCATTAATTTAACACAACTCAATTTATTTTCAAGTCACTGAGATGAAGCTTCAGTAATTCTAGTTGACCTCAAACCACTGCAGATATATAAATATTGGAGCGAGAGAGCCAGAGAATGACGAGCGAGAACGAGAAAGGAATAATTGCTTCAACTTTCAACTCATTATCTTGGAATACACAATTAGAGAATGAAGCCGTAACTTAATTAATCTTACTTTAAAGTGCAAGCCTTCAAGGATATGTGCGGGAGTTTTCCATGACAGATTTCTTTCCAATTATATGACATTATCAGAACCTGTGCTAAATGCACACCCCCACTTTTCTGGTCAGAGCTTTCCAGTCTCCAATTAAAGAACTTTCGCAATGCCCTGTGCAGTGATACATGACACTAACCTTTTCTTGGCTCTGTGCTAATTAAGGACAATTTCACTTCCAACATTGACTTGCGCTAAACATGAGGGAGTTGACTCTTTCCCATATGCTAGTCTTCATTCCAGTCCAATCAGATTCACCGTGTATCTCTTTCAGAGTCCACCTGAGTGTGTTACTACTGTGTTATACTACCCCTATAGCCTGAGGGTGCTAACAAGGCCTTTTTAGATGAGTCTGCAAATGGCTTACCTTGACAAGTTTCGCTTTATTTTCCCGGCCAGCATGTGCTTCGGTCCATCTGAAGGACTGATTGGAGACAGTGTTTAGTGGTCGGGTCAGCCTTCTTGTCTTGTTTGAAACTGTTTGGAATAGATACTTTGTCAACATCGTGTGATGTGTTATTTTCTTTCCATACAAATATAGGTGCATGTATATAAGTTCATAATTGAATCATAACCAGTAGCAGCATCAGAAAGCCTTGTGGGTAAAACACTGCGGCGAACAGCAGTACAAGACCCTCCCCTACACTGCAGGGGACATATCACAGAGGTTTGTTCCTGAACTAATTAGACCCCTTTCAGCACACAGTGTTAGGGGGAAAAACATTCTGACAAAGAGAAATTTGGAGGATCATTAGGACTTGAGAGGACGCGGCGGTAATGACGTCCTAACACAGCGATACACCCTTGAGAGAGAGATTTAAAAAAGCCACATGCAAATGGCCTCACTTGCTAAAATGCACCACTGCTTTCTGAAATGCAGCTCTAAGCAGACTTTTAGCCCGCTCCAGAAACGATCGCAAGGAAAGATCCCCAAAGGCAACCAACATGAAATAAACATCTGATGATCAAAACAGGAGAATTGCACTAGTTATGGTAAAGTAATGAAAAAACATCTCTGACAATGACTAATGTTGACTAAACGCTTTTTAGCTGAAGCAAAACGTGAAAGGCACACAGTGAAGGCTTGAAGGGGCCAAAGCATAGTAGAAGTCATGGTCCAGCAGTGCAATAATGTGGCAGGGTCCAAGTTCCTCCATCTACTGTGGCCAATCTTCCATAACCCTACACCTTCTGAAACTTGTTGTTGTGAGCCTGCCACTCTTTTCAAAGCCTTGCTGCTGCTCCTCTCAAGCGGCAAATGCAAACGTCAAATCGGATTAGCAGGGACACCCCACCTGAATGCAAACCGTGCCCCTGTCCACTGCCATCACCTCTGTTGTTTCACGGTGTGACAGCTATTCCATTGTGTTGTTTCTATGATTGTGAGGGAATTGTTTTAACCTCATGGACAGGGTGACACCCATGACTGTCATCTGCAAAGATCTTGCCGCAACTCTGAAAGTCACAGTCCTTTACGGTCAAAGTCTTTGCGGGATACATGCAACTAAAGCTGGAGCCCAAAAGGGGAAGGCAGATGAAGCCTGCTTTCTTCTCTCTTGTAATTTAATGAGACTAAACTCGTTGTATCTGAAACTGCTTTATATGTGAGCCGAAGTTGGCTTACCCCTCAGCAATTTCACCACAGCCAGGTAAGACACACTAAATCTTGTGTAAAAGGCCCATAAAAGTGAAGAGACAAGATCTGAATCCAAATCTGAAATGTAATCATCCAGCATGAACCACAGCACAACTCAGAAGTGGAGCCTCTCCACAGGCTCCCCTCAGGCAAACTAAAGGAAAATACTCGGATCGAGCCAGAGCCTCAACAGTCCTGGCAGGAGACTGAGGCTAATGCCCGCAACTTTTGGAGCGAAACTATGTGTGAAAAATGCTTGCACGGCATAACTTACACTCGTTCGTTCATGCTCATTCATCACTGAGGTAAGCTTTATAAAAAGATCCATCAACCTGCAGACTCTCAGTTAACAGCTGCCTGTTGTTTAGGGTCAAAAAGTGCCGGGTATCCAAATGAAATATTACGGAGGGCACGCTACTTCATCTGTTCAAGATTAATGAACACCAATATTGCTTAGGAAGAGCACTTCATTCATTTAAACAGACAGACAGTCTGCCTTCTGTAGCTACCAAGTGCACAGCAGGAGGAATTCATAGGCAGCAAGTATCAACAAGGGCACTAAAACTTAACTACTGTGGTAGAGAGTTATGGAAGGCAGTATGGAGCAGGACGTTAATTACTCACAGTGCAAGCATCACGGATCAGGGAAATTACAGGTCAAGAGCACCCAGCAGCTCCCCATTATTACCATCCACCCAGCCCACAGCAAGGAAACTGTATACCAAAAAAACTGCTACTGCAGTGAGGGTTTGCTTTCCTGTGCTTGCATCCACATACATACACACACACACACACATTTCATCCATGTGTTATCCTCAAAGAGTGCGAATAACTAGTGAAGTCTAACGCTTTTTCTTCCTTTTTTTAATTCAGTCCTTGTCAGAAGAGGTTTACCAAATAGGGTTTAGTGGAGCTTTTCCAGCCACTGCGCTCTCTGCTTGATTATGAGCTATGTTCAAGACGCTCAGATAATTCTCTTCAAGGTAGTTTAAAAGTCAGCACTTTGCTGCAAGCCTAGGTGGGTACAAAAGAAAGCGGGGTGCTGCAATACAGAGGATGTCTTTGGTCTTCTCACACAAGACATGCTATTATGCTTATTATATCTATACAGTGAATGCTAAATCAAACCGAGAACATCCATCATGTAAACAAAGATTCCTCTTTGCCTCTCTTTTTCTATTTCTCTCTTATCCTTCTTAAAGCTATACATAATATTCCAAAACACAAGTCTCAAGATCAAAGTTGAGCATAAGTTGGGATCTATCATCAGAGTTGTTTTCTGAAAACAGAAACAAACAGATTTCTTCTCAAAATATTACAGGAAAAAACTTTTCTGCGTAACACAATCATTGATATGTAAACCAAGTCATTCAGAGTGGTTTGATGTGAAATGGCTCATAGTACTAAAAGATACAGACTTTCTTTACCATGGCGTGGATACGAATCAGGGACTGGAATGTCTATGATTTTATTTACTACACAAAATGACCAGCAGACCTGTATATGTCTTCTGACACTGTATGTGTCATGTTGGTAATAGTAAAACAGTGGTAAACGTGAAAAAGTATGTTTATAGCCATTACACGCTTCAGACATCTGGTTCCTATCATCTCCACAGTGAACAATTCTGACTCTGAGATTTCTCTAGAACAGAGCATATGAGATCCAACAACTCTAAATGACTTTGTTTACAATAGCAATGTAATTATGCAGACATTCTGGAAAATCTGTGACCTTCCAGTTTAAGCCTCTTTATCAGGGATGTGCACATGTGCTTATGTACCCTGCTCTAGATGCCAATATTTAAAGACTGAATTCACTATTTGGGTATTTGTTACACTGCTTAGGAGAAAACATACAGGCCTACAATTCAGGGAGCCACCATTATTTTCTAACATACCTGTCAAATGCCTGCATATGACAATGCCTAAACATGAAAGTGTTGTCAAGCATTAATTGTAAAGGATGTTATTAAGAAGGCAAATGTAGAATTAAACTCGGGTAGCTGTTGTTAGCCATGACTGAAACAGAATAAAACTCAATGCTGCCTTGATGATGGCAGGGTTCCTCACTACACAAACACAGTGAACAAAACATTTCCCAGGGATATTTGAGTATGACATGTTTTCAAATGTTTCTGCCTTTTTATTCTTGGGACTGATTTTTTGTGCACTACTATATTGTGCCTGTGTCATACAGAACACCCATTTTATCTTGCATACTTAACCAAATATCTGTTTACTCACATTTTTTGTTATTTAGCCAAATACTATCAAAACTCAAATCGCACATTCTTAATCTTAATGAAGACAATAACAAAACTTGAATGTCCTATATTTAAGGGCAAATCATGGAAAGTTACTTTGACACACTTTCCACACATGTCAGATAACACAGGTTGATATTAAAGTCAAACAAAATTTTATCCCACCAACAAAATATACAAATGAGTGGCTTGCATTTTTTGTCTTGCTGTGAACAGACTCAATAGACCACAGAAAAGACTTTGAGGAGGCTTTATGCTCTTATTATCATAATTCAGTCTCTGTAGAGACAGCTTATCATATGCTCCCCACCTGTTTACTTTTTATATATGATGAACTAAAAAATAGTTCAGTATAGGTTTGGTTGAGGCCCCAACTAATGTTTTGACTGTAGCACCAATTCTGTCTTTTCTACTCTGTGAACAGATTGTACTTCATGAATGTGGCCCTTCTCATTTTCTTTCTTTCTTTCTTTCTTTCTTTCTTTCTTTCTCTCTCTCTCTCTCTCTCTCTCTCTCTCTGAACGGCCACTATGAGAGGTCACCGCCCCTCCTCCATCGCCAGCCTAATTAATCACTCATTAAGCTAATCATCGTTGGTGCAAAGGTTCCAGTAGTGGCTCTTGGATACCTCCCCAGCAGTGCAGACAGCATGGGTGAGGTAGAGGAGGAGAGAGAAAGAAAGACGCTCCCATGGCCCAGCTCCTTGCAGTGCATGCTAAACAGCTTGGTGGGCAATCACCTAGAGTAACAGCCAGAGGCCATGGCTTAGAATTGGCTCACAACTTAAGCTTCCCCTTCATGTGTTCCTGGAGCAGTCCTCCAGAACTTAAAAAGAACAAAACTTTCTCATTTGCATGAAAACAGGCCAGATCTGGCATGTGGAAAAATGCACATTGTAAACTGTTGTATGAAGTTTTGTTGTTGTTGCACTGGCTCTACATGTTAAGCATCTCACATTTGAAATGACTGAAATGACTAAAATGTGATTGAGGGTTAATAAAGTGGCAACATAACTGAGCAGTTCACATAGTACTGTGCAACGGTCATAAAGAGCCCTTTATACATGTCATGCCCAGTCAAACAGCCAATACAGATCTACAATATAAGTTAGTAATATTAGAAAGGGGCTAAAAGGGGTCTAAAAGTTTAAAAAAGTGAACTCCCAACCACCATACGAGACCTGGTACACCACCAAATCGGTCAGCATCAGATAAAGAGTACTTAGATCTTTCATCCCTCATGAGCCTGTCAAGAGTACACTACTAAGAAGCTGCTGATCTTCTTAGAATCATGGACTGCCCTGTTAACAGGAGAAGCTATACGTTTGGTAGAAGATGTTAATGAGAGGCAAACACTCATTTACAGATGTTTGCACAAATCACAACTTACATATGAGATGACTCAAGGTAGCTGTTAAAGAGATTTTATTGATTCTGTAAAAAGAAATTAGCTTTAAGATCAGAATATCAGTTTCAAATCCTGATTATTTACACCTATGAATGCCAAATCATTAAGCATAATAAACAACCTGGCAGCCAACTGTCAAAAGTGTATAAAAGGTTATGCTTTCTATATTTACACAGTATATATGTAAATTCCCTTGAAATATAGTCCTGCACTTTCACCTCACAGCCACTGTTGCATTTCAAATTCATTGTGCTGGAGGAAAACCAATCAACACTGTGTCACTGCCAAATCACTTACGGAATATGCTGTAAACTTAAATAACTGCTCTTCACTACCGCAGACAGAACGGATAACGCATCTGAAACCTTTTCCATTACAGTTAAGCCATGTGTAGGGGTGCAGGCCAATGAAAGAATGTGCGATCAGGGCCACTAGCTTTGAGAAGGCTATTTGTCGCCTTCAGAAACCTCCAAGGAAATAGAGTCAGGATTAAAAAAGGTTGCGTTTATAGACTTTTAGTGGGGCTTCCTTCGTCTGATGGCCGGTCACCTTTACTGTCACAGGGAACCCTTAAAATTAATCTGCACTGTAAAGAACAACCCAGCACACACTCATATCTCTGGAATCGCTTCCAATGAATCTCGGTTGTCATAGCACCTTCCCAATATCGCAGCAGGGAGGAACGCTCGGGTACAGCTTTGCTGCACCACAACTGAGAAACACTGTTTGCACCTATTTCTCTTTCTCTTCTCCATTTTCTTTAGAAGTTTCTCTAAAGCTCACGCGCACACATACGTGCGTACACACACACACACACACACACACACACAATGCAGAGATAATCAAAAGGCACTTTCAGCCGTAGAGATGGATGCATGCTTTATGGTCTGCGTTCACGCTACACCTTACCTCTCCCTCATCATTCCAGCGTGTGACCAATGCTTTACGAAAATACTATGTGCCATCAGCAACAGCAGGAGGACAGAGACAACACACTATGTGTACCCAGACTGTGTAAAACGGTGTAGAACAGAGGTTTAAAATCTGAAATGACATAACTGAAAAATAATACAAAGGGATGTTTACTACTTTTCATTCTAGTAGGCTACTGTTATATGCTTACTAAAGCAGAACTTTCCATTGCATACAGTACTGCAAAAGTTTTCAACAGCCAAGACAACTGCTTTATTTTTTATTTTACTAAGAAAAAAACACAGTATCAAATAAAACTAAATATACCTTTCCTAAATATAGTAAAACTTATATATCTGCTTAACCACTTATATGTCGATAAACAACTTGAATGTCACATCCATAACACAGTCAGAAGAAGCCATTGCACATATTTTCAAGTTCAACAGTAGCACATATGATTTAAGTAAGTGCTGGAAATGGCCAAGCACAGTTTATTGTTTATTAGTTGTTTATGTTTTTTTATTATTATTCAAATAAACATTCTACCTACCCTATTTACCACCCTAATAAATGTCCTTACATATTTTTTTCAGGTGGTTCTTATACACTGAAATATGCATGCAACCACTAGCATAAGGTAATTTGCATTCAACACCATTTCCAGGCAAATATGACAGCTAAATTCAAGCAATTCACAACATAATTAGCTAGCCAAATAAGCAGCTCATATTTTAGTGCACTGTTCTTGATGTATAAATGTGTTGTTTACATTTGTATATTTGAGATTTTTATTGTCTTTTTTATTGTCATCATTTTTCAACCTGTCAGTTATTCCACACGTCCACACGTCCATCCATTTATTCATCCATCCATCCATCCATTCAGTTCTAAAAGCACTAAAGTCAATCCAGGATCAAATCTAGCTTCCAAGTCTATAATAAATTTCCTCCTATTAGATCTCACAGGATATTATACATCATGACAGCAGGCTAACAAAGAACAATAAATGCTGACCTTTTAAACAGCTGTCAATGTTAGCTGCCTAGTTAATCCAGCTATTTACTGTCAATCAGAAGGATCTCGTCAAGCTAATAAACCCGCTTCGGTTTTATTTTCTCGTCTATTGATAGGGTCATGTCAATCATTCAAAAAGGTCATTTGACAGATCCAAGTACTTTTAAAATTAGACAAAGACAACCCAGGTAAACACATTTATATCTCTGGAATCGCTTCCAATGAATCTCGGTTGTCATAGCACCTTCCCAAATTTGCAAATCTAAAATTGGTTAAAAACGCATTGCTTTTTGGCAACAAACAGCGAGAGCCATTACAAATGGAGAAATTCAGGAACACTGGTGTTTACCACGAGAGCACTGATGACTCATCCAGGAGGACAAAAGAACCTAGATGAGCATCTAAAGAATTGCAGGTCTCACTTGCCTCAATTAAGGTCAATGTACATGATTTGACATCAAGACTCAGTATCACTGGGCAAAATTGGCATACAATGCATATTTTTTTACTTTTGGGATATTCTGTGCACTGAGGTGGACACAAAGATGCAACTTTTTGGAAGACATGGGTCACATTACATCATACCATCAATCGAACATGGTGGTGGTAATGTGATGGTCTGGAGCTGCTTTACTTTCGCAGGACCTCATAGTTTTGCCATAACTGGTAGATCCATGCATTCAGTATTCTAGCAGAACATCTTAAGTAAGAACATGCATCCCTCAATTTGTGACCTAAACCTCAAGCTAAGTGAAGCAAGACAACGATATGAAGCACATAAGCAAGTCCACTCTGAATGGCTTAAAAGAAATAAAATTAAGGTGGTTGAGACAAAGTCCTGTCTTAATTCCATTAAGATACTGTTGCAAGTTTATGGCAGTTTATGACTGGAAACCCTACAGTATTCCTGACTGACAGCAATTCTGCAAAGGAGAGTGGGCCAAAATTGCTCCACAGGAATGTACGATACTATCAAGTTATCACAAATGTTTGATTGCAGTTGGTATTGTGAAGGATGGCAGAACCAGTTATTAGGTTTAGGGTGGCAATTTTTACATGGGTAAAATAGGGTTTAAATAAATCTTAATATTCAATACATTCAGTGAGCATTTAAAGCTGAATTTTGTGTTTACTTATGTTGTAATACACCTTATACTAAAATTAGCTAGATAATCTGAAACATTAAAATGTGTCAAATTAGCAAAAATAGACTAAATCAAATACTTCTTTTACCTCACTGTAAATGTGACCCAGCCAATCAGGAACTGAGAAAGAGGAAGGTAGATCTTCCGGAAGAAGGTTGGAGACCACTGTTCTGCACTATGCACAGATAGAAATGGCATCACACATTTACTATTATGACTTAAATCTTGTAAAAATGTTTCTAAAAAACTAAATATACAGTACACGTAGCTACTTTAAATATCGCATTCATGAAGGATTGGATCAAAAGTAAAATGTTAAGGCAAAAGGATTAAGCATTAACAAACGTCTTGCAATTTTTCTTGCTGAACGCATTCATAATGCCTCGTCTGCATAATGCCACACACAAAACGCCATATGGTAATAAAATCTTAATCCAGACATAATTGGAGTTTTAATGTATGGTAATGTATTGCAGTTACAGGGGGCTGTAGTGTGGTTGCTCTGCTTATTGTGATGGGTTTTGAGGGTTCAGGTATATTGCATAAATGGTGCTGAAATTTGAGCATGTAAAGGCAACACTCCGAATGGTTATTGCATAAGCCCTAGTTGAGGTGTATGGAGATTAGTATGTGTGGGCAGGCCTGAATAATTTATGCCCACTGTTTGTAATGACGTGTTGTGCTTCATCCCTTTAGACAAAATCTCCATCCCACAGGCCATGTTAAAGCTCTGTGCAGCAAGCTAAGGGACTCATCTTCTACAGTGTAATATCTTACTTTCATCGTCGCTTACTTTTATTTCTGTGCATCCGCGTTACACAACTAAAGTATTGTGTATAAGTTAAATTTCACCTGACATATATACTGATCTACTTCTGCTGCTGAACAAAAACCATTTGGGAATGATGTATAATGCATTGAACTAAACGAAATCCTATCTATATTCAGTTATTTGTTATGCTTATTTTGTCCTCCTTTCCACTCATTGGTATAGAGAAATGAAAAAAGAATGAGAGAGAAAAATCCACAGGGAAAAACAGAGAGACAGAGACAGAGAGAAGGCGGGTGTGGGGTTGAATGAGGTAAAATCAGTGTGGACTGATTGTCTTTATGTAGGGACAGAGAGCAGACAAAAATCTCCTTCTCATTATCCCCCTCTGAGAATAAAAATCAAGCCATCGGGTGGAATTTGGGGGTAGATTAAATAGCTAGGCCTAGCTCTCTAATTGCTCTTTGTAAAATGTAATTACTACATGATTTATGATTAAATCTCCAAGATAAAGGTATAGTGTAATCCATCAGTCAAGGCTGAAGTTGTGTTTGACATGGCTCCAAGACCACAGTACAGCATTATCAATGAAGTCGAAAAAGAGTACAAACATGGATTAAAACACATACTAGAGGAAAAAAACTGATATTGTGCATCTAATGATCAGGCTGTTATACTGATTGAATTCTAGTTAGTGAAAGGGTAAATCTAACCATATAAAGTCAGTTTACTTCCACAGACCAATCTATTTTCAAATATCTGCTTTTGCAAAGAAAATTGACCCAACACCCAACATTCCAAGATTACTATTAGGAGACGGCTGCATGACACAGACTACAGACTAGTACGTAGACCATTATGGCGGCTTCCCCCTTAACACCACGTCAATGTTGCCAAAGACTGCAATGGTTTCATGCCAGACTGTCATAGAGTGACTCAGAATGGCAGTGGATCATCTTCAGTGACAAGTCCCACTTTTGTCTTTTTGGAGACGATCAGCGAATCTGTATATGGAGGGATCGTGGTCAGCGATCAGGTTTGTTGTCAAGCAACACATGTCCAGAAAGCCTGGTGTTACGTCCTCTCCACCCCACTGCAAAAGCTGCAGGAACAGCATTTAAGCTGCATGGGAGACATTATTGCTGGACACCATAAGAAATCTCTACAACTCTATGCAGAGGCGTCTGGCATGTTGCATTAGCATACATGTCGACCTTACGCTGTACAGCAAGACACTACTTCCGTATGTGTAGCTAAATAAATATTACCCATATTAGTCTAAATTTATCATTTATTTTTCCTGGTAACCTTTATCTCCCTTCCCAATACCTTGCAAGGCAAGGGTGCACTATTCTTTTGACAATGAGTGCATGTAGACAACCTTTCTTTTTGACTGACTGCCCTGTACTGTCATTCAAAAAGTAGTTAGGGCTAAAACATTCCAAATAACTTGCAGATGGGCACAACTGTTGAAAGCAGTGGATATGTTGATGGTCACTAGGTCCATATATGTAAATCTACTGGAGTTTCACAAAACAATTAATTTTAAAAGGTTTTTGCACCTACTGGACAACCAAACAAAAGCCAAGAACTGACAGAAATAGAAACCAACACAACTTACAGCTAGAGTTTTGATCATTCATTGATAGATGAAGCATAATAACTGTGATTGGTAAAGATGCCATTTTTATCATTCCATGTCACACTGAAGTATTTCATTTAGTTAATTAGCTTACCTGTTTGCTAGTTACAGACAGCTTATATATTGGGTGACAAAAACATGATATATACTGGTGTTATTTGCACATAAATTCAAACAAATGTCTTTGGTTATACACCTCAGTACAGAATCAAACAAAGCTCATATTTGTCCTCTGTTAATTGTGAAGATAGAAGCATTAGTAACAGTCTAATGGAAGTTACCATAAAAGCTAAAAGTGTTAACATTGGCTTCTAGCTTAGGCAACATTAGTGAATTCAATTCAATTCAACTTTGTCATTATACCAATGCAGGTTTGTACAGTATAACGAAACATAGTCAGGCTCCTTCTCCAGCGCAGTTACAGAAATGCATGTCTGTATATACACTGCTCAAAAAAATAAAAGGAACACTCAAATAACACATCCTAAATCTGAATGAATTAAATATTCAAATATTCTTAGTGAATACTTTGTTCTGTACAAAGTTGAATGTGCTGACAACAAAATCACACAAAAATCATCAATGTAAAATCTAATTTATTAACCAATGGAAGCCTGGAGTGGAAAATGGAAAAACACACTACAGGCTGATCCAACTTTGATGTAATGTCCTTTAAACAAGTCAAAATGAGGCTTAGTATTGTGTGTGGCCTCCAAGTGCCTGTATGACCTCCCTACAATGCCTGGGAATGCTCCTGATGAGGTGGCGGATGGTCTCCTCCCAGACCTGGACTAAAGCATCCGTTAACTCCTGCACAGTCTGTGGTGCAACATGATGTTGGTGGATGGAGTGAGACATGATGTCCCAGATGTGCTCAATCGGATTCAGGTCTGGGGAACGGGCGGGCCAGTCCATAGCTTCAATGCCCTAATCTTGCAATAACTGCTGACACACTCCAGCCACATGAGCTCTAGCATTGTCCTGCATTAGGAGGAACCCAGGGCCAACCGCACCAGCATATGGTCTCACAAGGGGTCTGAGGTTCTCATCTCGGTACCTAATGGCAGTCAGACTACCTCTGGCGAGCACATGGAGGGCTGTGCGGCCCTCCAAAGAAATGCCACCCCACACCATTACTGACCCACTGCCAAACTGGTCATGCTGAAGGATGTTGCAGGCAGCAGATTGCTCTCCACGGTGTCTCCAGACTCTGTCAAGTCACATGTGCTCAGTGTGAACCTGCTTTCATCTGTGAAGAGCACAGGGCGCCAGTGGCGAATTTGCCAATCCTGGTGTTCTCTGGCAAACGCCATGCTGTGCGCACAACCCCCATCTGTGGACTTCGGGCCCTCATACCATCCTCATTGAGTCGGTTTCTAACCGTTTGTGCAGACACATGCACATTTGTGGCCTGCTGGAGGTCATTTTGCAGGGCTCTGGCAGTGCTCCTCCTGTTCCTCCTTGCACAAAGGTGGAGGTAGCGATCCTGCTGCTGGGTTGTTGCCCTCCTATGGCCTCCTCCACGTCTCCTGGTGTACTAGCCTGTCTCCTGGTAGCGCCTCCAGGCTCTGGACACTACTCTGACAGACACAGCAAACCTTCTTGCCACAGCTCGCATTGATGTGCCATCCTGTACTACCTGAGCCACTTGTGTGGTTTGGAGAGTCCGTCTCATGCTACCATGAATGTGAAAGCACCACCAACATTCAAAAGTGACCAAAACATCAGCCAGAAAGCATAGGTACTGAGAAGTGGTCTGTGGTCCCCACCTGCAGAATCACTTCTTTATTGAGTGGGTCTTGCTAATTGCCAATAATTTCCACCTGTTGTCTATTCCATTTGCACAACAGCATGTGAAATTGATTGTCAATCAGTGTTGCTTCCTAAGTGGACAGTTTAATTTCACAGAAGTTAGATTTTTTTGAGCAGTATATGTATATATATATATATATATATATATCCATAAATAGTGTAGTGCAAAGACAAATAGACAAAAACAATGTGTGCAAACAGTACAGTACGTGTGCGAACAGTTAGAGCAATATCACTTAAGTATGTGGTGGTAAACAGTATAGATATATAAAGTGTAGAGTGCAGGTGGGAGAATAGTATCTTAATACACTGCTGGATATTCAACTCTTACAAAGTAATAAAAAGCCAAATGACACATCATAGAATTCTAATTCATATTCTGGTGCACTTTTTGGTAAAGTAATAGTAACATAAAAGTGACCATCATTACCTAGAACAGTAAAGAATTTGTTAAACTGTCCTAAGCTTAGCTACTTTGATATAAGTTAGTTCTAACCCTAATTAAGTACCAAAAACCAGACAACTGAAAACTGGTAGTGTACTGGGTCGAGGACCAATGGGAAGAGCCAAACTGCAGTTTTCTGATGCTGAAGGTTCCAGTACTTTGTGCAGCAAAAAAAACGCAATCAGTTCCTCTATATTTTGACAATGTCAACTGGTATGTGAATAAACTTTGAGACCTCTTTATGGTGTTTAATAGTGGACAGGCATGGTACGTTAAAACCCAGATTCAATAAAAAATCATATGTAGTGATTTCACAAACTTGGTTCAGTATACTCTGTATATAGTAATGTAGTAAGCATGACAATGTCAGGTATCATCCTTGTGCAGCATATCAATCACGATTCAGATGATCCGTATAAGTATGTAGGTGCACACTTATAATGTGCATATCATACATTTTATGTAATGTAATTCAGAATAAATGGCAACTTTATTTAATTTTCTTCCAAAGAAACAGTCAGCGCTTTCCCCAGCTTTGCCATCCATCACTGTCTGTCAAAGCTGGCAGGGAGAGGGATTATCACACCCAGATTCCAGTGCAGTGGGTGGGAGGAATCAGAGGGGAGTTCATTTAAAAAGAAAAGTGGAGGCCTTAATCTCTCCCGAGTGCACAAATGCCCTAATAGGCATGTGTAGTGTGTTCTGTCACACAAGTGTTGGGCAAACAAAGCCCAGCAGATTGAGGGGGAAGTGAATGAGTGAGCTCCTGCTACACACATACACGTGCACACACACACACTCACACACACATCTAAACGCTTAGCTGGAACTGAGCTGAGGCTTCTGAGTCACATCAGTGACTGCAATGGATGGGGAGGGAGAAAGGGAGAAAGGGAGAGAGGGAGAGAGCGAGGGAGAGCAAAGATGGAAGAGAGCAAAAGGGAGGGAGAGTGGGGAAGAGAGAGGGAAAGGGAGAGTGAGAGAGGAAAAGAGAGGGAGAGAGCAGGAGATGGAGAGAGAAAAGCGCACAAGAGAGAGTGCTTTTGTGTTTACATGGGTCTGGAGTGCAGTGATAAGATGGCTATCCTGGAACACGTGTTACCGAGACAATATGATGCCCCTTCGTCATTGTTGTCGTGTGAAAACTTTGAGACAGAAAAGGCGGTGAGCGAGAGCTTACAGCACAGAGAGTTGCCATTTCTACAAGAGCTTTAATGCACTATCGGCATGGATTTGAACCTCACATTAAAGACCAGTCATGGTGCGCTGCCAAGATATTTCCGGATTAGGTTTCATATTAAAAAGAACTTCCTCTGCTCCAAACAGACACTGCGCCTTTCTTTTCAGCATTAGGCGAAAGCTGACACAATCTAACAAAAATAGCAACATTTCACAGAGAATGCCGTGTTTTACAGCCAAAAGTACTTCAACAATATTAAACATGCAACTTTTTCCAGCTAATAACAGCAAGCACAGAAATGCAATGCTTATTACAGTTATTGATGGCATAAAAGTGGAAAAACAGATTTCACACCTTTTAGTTTTGAAGACTTCCTGTCAGCAATACATTTTTGTCAGCAATTATTTTGTGGCAATAAAGCATGTCATTTAAATGACAGTTTATTTTTATGTTGCATCGCTGGTATATGAAATGGCAATATGCTATGGAAAGATCATTTTTCCCCACAATATTTTTAAATGTCTAATACATTTTAAAATATTTTTTAATAATATTTTACAAATATAACGTGCTTAATTTAATCTATATTAACCATATTATATAGTTTTCTTATAACATTTATGTGTCATCATTTGTTTTTCCAACCTCTTTAAGACTTTAAGAATGATACGTATAAATGACATCTGCTCAGACTGGCTCCTGTCTACTGTGCAACATTTAAAAATCAGTGCATGCTCTAAACATCCTTATAACGTCCGAGAGAATAGGCTAAACTGCTTAAGACTGGGTAGGTAGATGTATGTAAATGGGTTGTCTTTTGTGACACGACAAATATAAAAAAAAAACGTTACTGGGGCACAGTTTCCATATATACACTGTGTTGGCTTTTGTGACATAAAAAATATCTAATAGAACCACTATTGCAGCACAGTTTCAGTATATATACTATATGGACTGGTGAAATGGTTTTTAAAGCTTTGGCAGGTCTTAAAGCTTTACTTCAAGTGAGTTGTCCATAATTATTAAAACTTGTTTTCTGTTTCACATAATGTCCTGCACTAAATCTAAACAAACTAAAATAAACTAAATAAATGATGCTCTCTTTTGTAAGTATACATGCAGTATGTCTAACTTTAAAGACTAATAAAACCCATAAGATAATTATGGTCAAATAGCTATGGTCACATTTCCCATCCCTACTACATACTGGTGATTAGTCATATGTAGTACTGTTACTCAATACATTTCCATGACATGGCACTTGCTGGTGTAAATTACCTGCAGGCGCAGTGGCAAAACCTGTGCCCACTCAGGTACGGCAGGGATGTAACCAAGGGCCGAGGTTTTGCAGCAGAAAGCAGCGACTGGATTTCTAATAAAGCTAATGGTGGCCCAGAGGCACAGCCACGGCCAGGCCTCTTCCTGGAATCTGCTAGGGACCCAGTAGTGTATTTTAATGCCCAGATGAATTTGTTTCTCCCTGTCAACTGTTTAGAAAACATCAGATAAATCAGGCCCGAAGATTGGTCCCCAGACCTGTGCAGAATCTCGATAGAGGCCCTTAACCACAAGCCAGGGCCTGAGCCAATTTTAGACACATCTCGAATTTTAATACAGCGCTAGCCGATTCTCCTGACAGAGCAGTTCTCCATGCGCGCAATATATTAGATCTGATTGGTCATCTGTCAGTGTTGTAGCTGCTTTGATTATAGTGTGTGGAGGTAGCTTCTCTTCTATGGATACCTTCAGCCTGACTATCAGGGTAAATCTATCAAAAGTTTTCACAGTGTTGGGGAAAACCGAGACCGACATTTAAATAGGCCTGTAATAACTAGAGCAAAGTTAAGCCATGCATGCTTTTCAAAATGATCACTTTAGCAGAGCCTAAAATTCAAATTTCAGAGGACACGGCCCCTGTCATAGCACAGATTTCTTATGCAGTGCTTCGATCTGCTTTCCTTAAGTCATTCTAATTCCTGGAAGGCAGCAGGTTTGTGAAATTAACATTCATGCTATGACTGAAGAATAAGGCCTAGAAGAACCAACTTTATTCCCAGTCCTTGTTAGGTAGGCATATGTGGCAGTTGCCTTGAAAGGTGTTAATTCACATGTCTTGTCAAATTAGTCTTCCCACGACCGCAACTATTCTTTAGGGCTGGTAGGAAAGAAGTGACATGGTGAGTGTGCAGAGACTAAAAAGTTTAAATCGCTGTGTATTTACTAATGGGGGCCTTGGTGGAAAAACACCCTCTTCTCCCCTGCAATCGTTCTGCACCAAGTCACTGAGACACCATTAACTCGATCCATGACCTGGCTCTGGGGAGTTAGCCTACCACCTTAAACCCCATCAAAAGTCCTGACACTGCTCTAAAAATATAAAAATGCTCCAGAGAAGAGTACAAAGAATCTACAAACTTCTCCGCACTCTGTTATGTGAGAAAGCATTTTAGGCAGACAGCTAGTTAAACAGGTCTCTATGGGTCCCTGGTCCTTAGGCACAATGGTGCTGGTTGAAGAATGGCGATTGGAGGACAGCATGTTAAGGCACAGAGCGGCTAGCTGGTATTAAAATGGAAAAGCCACACTAGGGAGGCAGAAGCTAAGTGTGTCTAATCGAGATGAATGAGTCTGTTCCCCCAAGCCTCCCAGCGGATGCGGCTGTACCCGCGCCCTCCACACTTCACTCATTAATTACCATGAATTAATGGTTTTATCCACACCGAGTAAATAAAAGATTGTCACCCGGCCGTGAATCGAGTGCAGCTTTTATTAAATACTGTGAAAATGTCAGGCGGTTAGAGCCAAATTAAAGGGACAAACAGATCAAACTCCATTCCAATCAAAAATAATCTTCATGTTACAAGATTAAATTAGCAACCGAGACTCAAGATTTATTGTGTCACTCCATTGTAATTCCTAGATTAGAATAGGCAGTCATTTGTAACCTGATCCAACAAGCACCTTTGAGACGTCCCCCTCAAGTCATGGCTGTTTGCAAAATCTGCCAAAAATGTGCTTATTGACTGTCAGCTCCAGAGGTTGCAGATCATCTTCTTTTAGTGACTTCAGTAGGCAGCCTTAACGAGTTCAAGAACAGCTTTAAGAGCAGGGAGTCTGACTGGAGAGCATGGGTCTTCCATAGTATGCTGCTCCCATGACATTTTCCCATTAATGGCAGAGGAAGTCGTGTCATGAAGTGTCTTCCATGTACACTCAATTTCCCCATGTCAATATTTACACACATACTGTGAAATATCCAACACTGTATTAAATGCTGTATAGCACAGTCTTCATCTATTTAGCCGGAGTGCCAGCACAATCATTCGATCTGTGTAATATTAGCACTATAAACCATCCTGTTCAAACTTCATTTATAGGTCTCAGCTCACGGTTATGAATTTTTGAAACAATAATGTGTGTTAATTACATTTATGACTGACAGCTAAAGAATTCCTTCATTTTAGCATGTTTACTGAGTTGGTTTACTTTCCATGCAGAGAAATGTAAATGAACTCAAATAAAACCAAAGTCAATTTGAAGTCATCATCAATACTTTGCATTCATTTGCTAAGTCCTGGTGTATACAAAGAAAACTGATAATGAATTGCACTAGGACACTATGCAAATTGAGCAGAAAACAAATTCAGGATTCATTTAAATTCATTTGTCATTTTATCATTGCATGGTTAAAACATTATATCACTGCACAGATCATTTACTACCTTAAATGTGAGTACCCCTCACTTCCTTGTGGACTCAATTTCCCCAAGTCAATAAATATACCAATATACAGTACAACGCAACATTCAACAGTGTATTAAGTGTGTTATGCACTAGGCCTAATACACAAGAAATACAGGCCATACATTCATGCATCTGCTGGAGTTATTAATATTAGTGCCTGAAAGGGGGTCATCTTTATCTCTGCATTGTGAGAAAAAAGATTTATTGAAGGGGATAGGCAATAGATTAGAGTATTGATTTTGCACAAGAAAAAAGCTCAATCATTTGCCAGTGAGACTTGTGAATGTATGAATGTTACACGGTTCAGCTTTCCTTTGACAGAGCAAGATGCACATGAGATGTTTCTCTTTTGAGCGATTGTGACAGACAACAGTGGATCCAATCAATAGGGAAGCATCCAGAAGAATAAATGTAAACATGTTCAAACTACCATCCAGTTTTTACAGTTGTAGGCAGGGCTGTAACTAGCATCCAAATTTTAGTGAGTTCTATTTTGCCTGCAAGTGACCTACATAACACAGAATAAAAAAATAACCAGCCCTTTGTTAACCATTTCACTCCTTTGTAGACATTCAGAATTGTGGAATTATTTTCAGCTAACGATACATGTTAAAAACCATTACATAATCACATTTAATTTAAAATACCTTTTTTTTTTATTTATCTCTACCTATAACCAGCTACTGAAAGAACAGGGTTCTCATACATATATTGAAATAAAATGGATTTCTTAATTATGTCAGATGCCAGTTAACAGAAGGATTAACTTTCTGGTTAGATGCTAGTTGACTTTCTTGTGCTCGCTGTAGTGTGTTATGAGTCTGTAACAACTTTAATCTCTCATCTAATCAGAGCTTGTAGCCTAAACTCAGAGGCCACTGGAGCTGGACTAAAGCAGGATGATTAAGCTAGCAAGGTTATGAGTGCTCTAAATAAAAGAAGAATAACTTTTAAAAATGCAGCCTAAAATAATCCTATCCCCTTGTGATGAGGCTGGTCTATGATACTGCATTATCAGTACACTGATGTTTCAGAATGAAATCCGAGGATTAGGAGATATGTGGGTGAAAAAAAACTTTTAAAACTACAATAAGTGTCTAACTACAGAGCCAGCATGCCACACTTTCAGCTCAAGGATGACAAGAAGGCAATGCAGCACTTAACGTTTTTAGAAACCTTTAAACACTATGTCCCTAATGGCTCTTTACTGCCTTTATAATGCATTATGTAAGTTATGCAATCTGGACTTCTGTACAAAAAAGTGCAGTATATATTCAGTAGGTAGTTGTTCACATGTTGAATGTCAAATGTCTTTTAGTTAGACATCTTATGCACCATTTAGGCCATTTTGTGCCATTATTTTAAGATCTACACAGTGCATTACAAAAGGAATACAGGAGACATTTGCAGTTCAGCAAACATGAAATGAAAGGAAGTCTTTGGTTCAGTCAATCCAGAGAGATTAGCTGTGTGAATGGTTGGGCTAATCAGGTTTTTGAAATATTTGAATTTTGTTTTATTCTGGCCAGTCTTCATGTCCATGCATGTCCAGTCCATTCTGTTTGTTGAATTAATTTCAATTAATTTCAAAAACTGACATAAAAGTGACTAAGTATTTAAATCTAATGCGGGTACTAAAACCTAAAAACTTAAAACTGTTTATCACAACATTCAACAATTTGGCAAGTCAAAAAGCATGCTAGTACTTCAAATTACAAAATAAATCATTTTGACATGGTTCTCGGCCTAAGTGTACATAAAACCTTATGTATTTCAACTAATTCTGATATCTGGGTATCTGCACATGAACCAATGTCTGTTAACTGCAGAAAGGTAGAATTGACTTCGGCTAAAAAAGGTCTACAGATTTACCTGTTTAGGTGACTGCAATGGTGCTACACAACAATGCTGTAGCATGCAACACCTTCAAAAACATTCAAAGGGCTTACAGAGCTAACAAGTATCATATTGGATCATATTGGATGCATATAGGATTCACTGTCTTCTACACAAGGTATATTTCTTCCTTAGTGGATAATGTACCTACATGGTATTTGTTTAAGGAATGTGCTTTCAGTTTTTCTGGAGCTAAAAGCAGCTAGAATAGTTAGCCTTGTTAGCCGTGCAGTTGCATTATCTCTGCCTGCTCATCCACGTCCTTAACAGCATGCACTTGGCAACATGTCTGCGTTCAGGCACTGTTTTTTCAGAGCAGCCAAGCATAACATAACATACTTCCTTGCCAATATGAGCAAAACCATAGCATTTAATCTGAATTAATAGCCTGTATATCTTCTCTGTTTTCCTGGGATGAAATACACGGAAAACGAGGGATAACATTTTCTGGCACCTGGAACTGGAGCAGTTAAAAAGATGATTTTTTTTACACAAATTATTTACCATGTTCTTAAGGAATCAGACTCTGAAAGATCTTTAGGATGCCCAAAAATGTTTTTTTCCAAGGCATCATTTCAAAGACCCCTTTTTGGGACCTTAATTTTTAAGAGCGTGGGATAGTGCCGTAAGTTGAATTCAGGTGGCATTTGTGAGTGAAACTTAAGTATTTTGACTCTTTGTGACTTTGTGCACATCTGAATGCAGCTTATCTCAAGCTGGTTTGATCAAGACATTAGAGACTCGAGAGAGCAATGTGTGGAGGAAAAGAGCTCTTTCAGACACATAGGGGAGGGGGCTGAACTGACAGTAGCATACAAAATGAATGCTTTGTCAGTGAGAAGAAATAAAATCAGTTGACATAAGCAAAAAGAAAAAAGCCCAATCAAAGTCTACACTGAAAGCTCCGTTCCATCTTTTTTTCATAGTCCTTTGAGGACAGACGATCGGAGGTTATGCTAACTTTAGTTTAATTTCTCAGTACTCACCCAGGCTGACACTCTTATTGAAGAAAAAGCTTAAAAACCTTTTTAAAAACTCTTTGGTCAAAGAGCAAGCAAAGAAAATTAATGAAAAGAGTTTTGCCAAGGACGTTTGCAATGTGGAAGCATGTGTGGTAGTAAGGATACAAATACTGTATCTGTATAAACCCTTGAAGAGACTTGGGGACTATTTGTCATGGTATATAAGCAACAACCTAGAAGCTCCTGTATGCATCTCATGAATAAACACTTATCATTAAAAACAGTTATACCCAGAAGTAATCAACTGACAGGAATGAAATTTGGTGGGTAGGTCTAGCAATGTGAGACATGTAAATGATTCATGTTTCATGCTAGGCTGTGGATGGAACGTAAGCAAGGACAGGGCTTATTACCTGACAGACTATATAGTGGCGTATTGTGTCTCATACCAGTTGTGCGGATATTACCATAGCACGCTGTTTGCCACAGTGAATAGAAGAAGGCCTGCACCAGCGACTTGAAGGATTTGGGAAATCTATTCAAACCACAAAAAGAGAACCGACATATTGTCCAATATGCATGGAATGACCCAACTGCCATGATTGCGGACATTCAGCATGCAGTGATGCCCTCCATGAGTCATGCTGTTGGTGCTAGGACCATTGGCAGATGACTGCACAGCGCAGGACTACATGCACGCAGACCATTACAACAACCTCCCTTCATACCACGTGATTCCTTCTAGGTGCAATTATTCTTTTTGATGATGACTGTATATCTACATATGTATGTATATTAATATTCTACAATTTACTCTGATATTGTACACTTTGGCATAGTCACTGTTTCATTATAAAACTGTTGATCTACAGATTACTGTTACTAATATATTGAAAACATATTTCTACATGTTTTCATAAAAAAAAAAAAAACAGTATTCGATAAAAAAGGGAAACATTATTAGTAACGTAAGTTGATCCTAAAGACAGTTTCCATTAATCATCATCACAAAATGAAAAGGACAGCTAGCGATTTCAAAATTGAATAATTAAATAAATATGTTATACTTACTACATAAATCACCCATGACTGAAATGTACCTGACAGTGTGAAATCCCTTCACAACCATGAATAACAGCTGTGATTTGATTTGGCAGGAACTGGACAAGTTTCTGAATATTGGAGATATCAATGCTCAGCCACTTCTGCATCAAAGAATTTCACAGTTGGTTCAGATTTGGTAGATGCCTTCCCTGGCACAATTCTGAGGAGAATTTCCTGTAGACTGGAATTTTTGCCACTCCTGGTAGACCTGAAAGATTGCACGTTTCCATAGACCTGCATACAGCTACTTCCTTTGACACACCCCTATGCAATTTTCCACACATCCAATGAAACATTAACTACACTGGACTGCCTCAAGCTAGGAATCCCGCCACATACCTTGCAGGTATTTACAGCCTGATTGTCCTTATTCAATGCCATCCGCGGGAGCGTGAAATTACTACCACCTTAAACAAGCAAGGTGGGTAATTTTTGGTCCCGTTAGCTTTGATTCATATTATATTACATTAAACACTATGTATCTTTGCAATCTTGCGACGTGTGTGTAATTGCGTTAATGTGCGCAGTAATTAAGATCGGAGATTCAGTTTTTGCCTGAACACGGGACATTTGAAATTTGAGTGATGCTGATCAATCTGTACTGTCCAAGTTAAATAAACAAGGTCTCAATGAATATGTGGGAGGCGGCAGGACTTTAAGACGTCGCTCATCTCAGGAGATGCTTAGGCACGCCAACAATCAGTCACTCATAGGTCATTCAGTCAGTCATTGATTCATAGATCAAACCACTGCACAAAGAAACAGTGTTACAAGGATTTAGCATGCCACTGATGACAATCAGATTGTATATACTGTATAAAGTTTGTCTGTAACTCTGTAACTTTGTAAGTCATGCTGAACCCTATAAACACACAAAGTTTTAACTGCTGTGAATTCATACTGCTGCTGCTGAATTCACAGATATATCTGCAGTATGCATGGAGCAGGTCCAAAAGATAAAGTAAGCATTGCGGGCATCTAAAAATTCCATCATTCACTTCTCACCCCAATCCCAAGAGACACGTAATAACGAAAAACATGCCCACAAAGCACATACGTCCTGTCCAAGTGCACACAGCATCAGGTGAAGTAGCGCACACAGGATACGCCCTGCAGTGAGGCCCGGCTTCTCATGTCAAATAGAGGGGAGGACTACAATGTAACACATCCCGCCTTCTCCCCTCCTCCCTCTATCCCCTCCCTGCTATCCCGTGCCAGCCGGCCTGTGTGCCAGGCCCCCGATGCCCATGGCAGATGGCAGAGTGGGCGGCAGGTACCAGCCTCCTGGCACCACAAACATCTGTTATCATTACCAAATGCTAATTGCCATCAATCAGGACAGCACCTCCATGCATTTGTATGCAGGGTTCATAAGTGGCAGTGTCTAAGGAGGGGGTGTGGGGACATAAAAAGTGATGTCTAAATTTCCCCTAGAGCGATGGCAGGAGTGTAAACTGCAGGAGGGACAGCTGAACTGGCCAAGTCTTACCCTTGTTAATGTGTGGCTCAGGAGCGCAACTGCAAGCACGCGTTCTCCCTTATCAATACCGCATGTCCTTCTGTGTAATGGCATCTGCCCTGAGCACATGCCAAGTCCAGCATAAAGAACCAAGGTGACGCTCAGCAGATGTAGAGAACACTACAGTGCAAAATGGCTGCCACAGAGTACAAAGTACACAGTTGGAAGAGACAGAGATTTGGGAGTTTAAATAAATTAATGTGTTTAATGTGTGTTTCAGTATTAAGTAATACTGGTTCCTGCAATGGCTTTTATATGAGTGCTTGCAAAAAGGCATTAAAATAGCTTATAAGACACTAAACTCAATGCAGCTGAATTGCTATCTTTAAATCAATGAATTGCAGTTCAACTGCATCAGTACAATCAGATATAATCAATGTTAATACAACATTTTAATAATTAGAATAATATTCAACATAGTATACACTTTTTTGTGTAGAGGGGCATTATAAAATAATGCTGTCAAGCATTTCCCAATGGAGCCAAATAACTAGGAGTTCAGAAACCACCACTGATGAATGCTTGTAAGGAGATTTTTGCTGGTCACTGAGAGGAGACATTGCTCTGCTCTGTTGTGCAGGTGGGTGTGGGTTGGCAGTGTTAGCCTGAGCCCTGTGTGAGGGCCCTGGGCTCCTCTGGAGAGAAAGTGGGCTGACTAAGCAGCACTCTCTTGGAAGTGTCGGCCTAAGGCAGTGCCATGGTGCCACCTGTGCCAAAGAAGAGCGCTGTGGCCGGCGTCTGCTTGCATGCTCTCACTGCCTGCTCACAGCCATCCATATGGCTCA
Organism: Prochilodus magdalenae; assembly: GCA_024036415.1. Lineage (NCBI taxonomy): Eukaryota > Metazoa > Chordata > Actinopteri > Characiformes > Prochilodontidae > Prochilodus > Prochilodus magdalenae. The sequence continues at coordinate 380,175 of JAMWET010006274.1, forward strand.
GGACCCAGGAGACAGGGTTACCAGGCAAGGGAATGGGGTGGGCTTGAGGTGAGGGTGTCCACAATGAAACAATGCAGGTCTTCTCACATAAATCCAATACTTTGATTTAGCTTTTGTATTTCATAATCTTGTATCTGGTTACAGAGCACTATATGAAAAATAGGACCTAGCCATTCAATGTTTTATAACTGTGAGGATTTGACTGTGTTCAACCACAAAAGCATTAGTAAGTTCTGGATCACAAACATTGCTTCAACTTATCTTAAAGGTATTTGTCAACTCAGGTAAAGGTGATTTATCTCTACAAAGGACTCAGAATTAGGTTGTGGAGCTTTATATGCGCTTGCCTAGTGCCTAGAGTGGCATTAGTAAGGATTATGGAAATTATGTGTTTATTAACTTTGTTAAAGCAGACTTATTAAGTTTGCTAACCTCATCAATATGAATCTAAAAATCACCATTATATCATGATAATGTGATCTATTCAAAATGTATGGTCATTAGATTAGATTAGGCTTGTTTATCAATACCTTCCAGCACTATTATGGGACATATCTAGCATTAGTTTTGTTGAACTACATGTCTCTTACAATAGTCCTATGCAGCTTTTTCCCAGCCTGTTTGTTGGGTCTGGCTCCCGCCAAAGGCACATCTGTGCCCACTTAAATTACTCTCTGCTGTGCGAAAAAGTGAGTATGTCAGTCCTTATATTGCACATTCTGTTGGAAGACTCACCTGAAAATTGTCGTCATAAACACTTGTGCTCGTAAACACAGGCTATATAGTTGTAAAAGGGTGCATAAAAATGGGGCTGTGAGGACTGCAAACAACACTCTAGTCAGAACATCTGTTAAGTGACACACAACGACATGATTCTGAAACACACAACAGGGACTTCATAAACTTCCAATGGTTTAATTGCTCCCAATCAGATTCCCACTTAGAAAATTACACAAGCTCACACCACTGCATAGTTACATAATATTATTAGACAGAGCCTCGAGTTTACCAAAAGTGTGAATTTTACTAAATAAAATGAGTTAAAATAAATAATGTAAATAATATAAATAAATATAAAATAATAACAATAACAATAGCTAACTCTGGTTACATAGCTAACTATGGTACACAGCTTATATTGAGAGCAGACTCTTTTTTTGGGCAGTTTTTAACAGCCACATTCTCATGTTTCAAATTAGTTTCACATTACATTGAACAAAAAGAAGGCTTCCGCAGAGGCATTGTCTGATATCATATTTGATTACTTGAATCAAACAATTTTCCAGATTTACTTCACTCGCCTTGGAGCTAATCACAAATAGTATTTAATTCTTTTTAGCTCTTTCCAATTGACCGTTCCCAATGCAAATAGCCTAAAAAAATATGAATAAATCTACATATAATAATGCTAGAAGCTCTTCTATACATATGACAGTATCACACAACACAATACATTCTCCTCTAAATAAGGCCATTCCACATTTTCCATTAAATAAAACTGACATGCCATAGTGTGTGGCACCACATATAGTACTCAGTAAATCAAAGCACTGACCTAATTTCTAATTACAAGCTATAAAATCACTTCATAAATTAAGTTTATCTCATCATGAAAGAGTGATCCTGAATTAAAGTTGAGAGATTGCAAATTAAAAATGCATTTTCAAAGCCTGTAGGTGCAATTTAATTTTTAATATGTTTACAACTTACCGCATAAGCACCAAATGCTGTGGCTTCATTTTTTCTAATGAGTTTTTGGGTTGAGGGTGTTTGTTAGAGGCAGCACATATCCCTGTTACATCTGGGAGGCTTCGAATTTTGTATCGTAATTAAGGAAAGAGGAAAAAAAAACACAATGGACACTTTTTTTCCCTCAAAACATACTTGTTTGTTAAAGTTGTGTGTCCGTACAGCAAAGTAATAATAATAGGTTTTTAATTAACTGTATACAAACCACTTAAACTTAATTACAAGTATCATTAAGGGTGCCTGACATGGCATGGACATTATATTGCAATACTTGTTTCAACAAAACATGGACCTCCAACAAGATACCTGTTACTCTAAAGTTCATTGATTCATTGATGTAACCGATAGGCTCTCGGTAATTGATCTAAATATGTCTTTTAAAGTTTGTGGGCAGTTGCATAATGCTCTAGAAGTACTAATGGCATCTATAATATTCTTTGACCAAACTGTGACAAAATCTAGCACGATAATAAAAACATACCAGAGGTGCCCAACTAAGTATCGCGGTAAAACCACTGACTTTCGACACACACAGAAGGTAGAAGATTAAAAAGTGAAGGTGCAGGCATTGCCTTCTTTTCTCCAGTCCACAAACCCCTCTCTGAGGACTAATGTGGGTGAGGTGTGCCAGCTCCTCAGCACGACTGTGCTAACACAATCACCTTCATCCACAAAGACAGGTGACGGCGTCAGCAGTTGGGCTGCCAGTAGAACAGGCTGTGACTGCGAGCCACGCTGGGTTAGCGGGCCCGGGCTTCATAGGAATGTGTGTGTATGTGTGTGAGGTTGGTGTATCTGCTCTGTGTCTAAGTTTCTGTGGAGGAATACGCTCAAGAGGATCTTCTTGGCAGGGAGCTGACAAAGAATATGGCCACATGGGTGCCAGTGAGCCCCAGCCAATTCTACACTCCACATTTAGCCACACATCTGGAGCCAAACTCCGTGTTTAATTGCCACTAATGCCTGAACATGAGGCTCGACAAGTAGGGATTAGCCACAGACAGTCATTGACCTGGACAGAGACAGTGAGGAGAACAAGATCTGTTTGCCATTTAGTCTACAGATAGCTGGACGAGAACACAGATGAGACTATCGGACAGTTTCATGGCTTTCAGTACATTAAGTCTAAATATAATTTTTCAAGGCATACTCCTGGGTCCCTCTGTGCTGGATGCACAGTGTAATGGGGAGTGTAATATGGTCATTTGACAGGTGTTTATTTACATCATGGTCAATACTTAAAATGGTCCTGCATTGTTTCTGTATTTCTAGGGAATCATTTTTGCATTACTGTGTTATATATGACAGTTACACATCCTTTCAGACCCAGAAACACCTATGGATATTTTCAGATCCAATACAATAGTGGAGGCTGATTTCTTCCCATCTCTAAAAGATAAAAGCTTTAAGTTCTGTATATCCAGTGATGACAGCTGTGGTGGCCTGCTTAGTCCACATGATCGAGGTCCAATTTTTAAAATATATTTTAATCACTTTTTTAACTCTTTTAATGCTTTCCCCTTTTTATGCACTTGGGTTATTGTATACATAGTCTCCTCAGAAATATCTACTGAAAAAGAAAAGAATGTTTACTTAACGGCTGTTTTAATTTTAAACATAATGGATAAAAAGCTGCCTATTTTTGTATAGTACATTCACATATTCACAATTTAAGCATGATACGAACGGCATTACAGTTTTGCTGGTGCAAATTTCATGACATATCCTGCAGCATGAAAATGTGTTCAAATAACTCGATATTATATTTTTGCTGTATTGCCCACTCCCATACCATTATATCATCATAACATCATACACATGCTTCTACAGGTTGTCAGTGGTGCTCAGTGACAACAGCACATGCATTGTGTGGGGATGCAATCATTAGAAGCAAACCATGTGTATCTGCAATAGTATGCCCTCAAGGACCCTCCACTATCAACAGAGAGCATGCTGTGACAGAGGGAGCAAAAATTCTGTCTTTATGAGATGGAGTCAGAGTTTTTGTTCACTAGATGGCACATTGAACAAACAAATGATTATGGATGAAATGTCTCAGAGATACAACCTGAGGGTGTTTCAATCAGACAGAAGCAGATTTCAAAAACGAGCAACCACTTTAGCGTAAAAAACGGGCGGGGGGATGTAAAACAGGCTCCGTTCAGTCTTTTTCCTCCCACATATACAGACTGCCTGCATAGGCATGGACAGGTCAGAGTCTGTATGACAGCAGAGATGAGATTTATGCCTCACCATCCACTTATCAACAGTGTCATGTCTGGGGGGGGGGACTGATAGCATTACTGTTCTTTGAAAAAAAAATGTATATATATATATATATGTGTATATAAATAGTTACTAAAATGGCTACTTTCTGAAATAAATCTGCCTCTGAAAATTAGACATATGACTCATCTAAACAATTTGTTTACTTTATTACCACTTTCTAAAGGCAGCGTGTTGTGTGCAGCAATCACTTCTTGCTGGTGATTGGTCACTCAGTTTTGGGAATGGATGGCAGTTTCAGTCGCTTACTTTAGATAGCCAGTTTTAGGGCTGCTACTCCGAGACTGTCTGCTGTGCGCTGAATTTCACCTGTCCTGATGGATGTCACTTTAACAGCCTTTAAAAACATGCAGACAGGTCTGGGGGAGATGAATAGGTGTCAACTGCTATATCCCTGGCTGCTGATGTATAGAGGGCATGTGTCATCTTTTGGCAAGGGTGTGTGGGAAATACACATTTCACACACCGGCTGTCTCCCTAAATCACGTGCAGGCATGCATAGACTTACCCAGAGTAATGCACGGCCCTTCTCACACACGTGTGGGACAAGCATACATAACACTATGTTACTGTGGTAAGCAGTTTCTGCTATGACTGCACCCTACCTTTCTCTACACATTTCTCTTATCCTACAAAATTACGTAGATAAGAAATGGTTTACTGAACCAAAACAGCAAATCACATAAAAGATATCATCGTGAAAACTGAAGGATGTGTTTAAAGTCACTTTTTGAAAATAAGAAAGTTTTAAAAAATGTGTTTTAGCAATTATGCCATTTCCTTCTTAAGGAACAAATGCTTCAGCTCATGTCATCCTCAGTGTCAGAAAACTTTACTATGCCGAGTAAATCTGTCTCCCACTGAATCAAAACGCAATACAAAAGCAGTCACACCAAGAACAAAGTATGCGGTGCACTAATTTTCCTTACATAGACATTACACACTCTCAGCGCACACGATATACTCACTGATCTCTGGTAAAATTAGGAAATTCCTGATTGTACAAACTAAATGCATTGAAATAACAAAATATTAAGTATTAATAGATAAATAACTCCAGAATGGGCGTATTAAGCTACAGTATTTCTTTTTGGCATTATTTGACATATTTGTTCATAATAAATATACCTCTTATTTGAGATAGGAACGGATAAGTTTGTGTGCTTCTTGAGTTGAGACAGCGTTTGGTACAGAATCACTGTGGTTACTGCATATGATGAACAATGCATTTTGCTTAAGTCTACTCTAATAAGAAAATTCTAGTTATGGCAGTAATGATGCTACCACAGTCAATGTGCTACCATTGCAGTGCTGGTATAAACATTACATACCTACTACTAATTCTGCAGAATATACACGTTACTTTAATTAAATAGCACTGAATTACCAAATTTATCCAAAACATATTCTGTATTTGTTAACAACCTTTGTTCTGACTGGCTGTTCTTTTTTTGCAATGCAAGGAGCAGTCTTTATAAATCTTCAACATGAATGGATGGACAAAACTGCTATGGGCTGAACAGGCATACAGTATATAGTCACTGTCCAAAGAAAAACATGTATCTCCATTTTTGTTGATTTTTACTTTTATGCCTTATTTGATCACATGAGCTGCTATTTACACTGTGTGGGAATTTCATGAAGAATGGACCTACAGAAATGGCCCAAAACAGCTTGGAAATGCATCTGGTTCCATTGACTTCCATTCAAATTAAAAGAGGTTTCGGCCTTTCCTGTAAAGTTGCCATTTTGGAGATACATGTTTTTTTTTTGGACAGCGACGATATAATGTATGTAGTACAAGAGTTGCTTTTTGGGAAATTAGACTAGGAATCTGCTTGCATATTACAATAACCACTTTAATTAAAAAAGGGGCTCTAAATATGGGCCCCCTAAATGCACAAAAAACACATAAGCACTAATAACTGCTTAGACACAAGGCCTCAAAACAAACCTATTTCAGTGGTCGCAGAACACTGTCTATCATGTTTATGTTTTTTATTGTAATGTGTTTCTTTGTGTGTGAAAATGTCCACTTAAACAGAAATGTGCTTGGGCTTGTAGCCCCTTGCCTTTCTGTGAAGCACAGCTGGTGCAGGAGAGTGACCAGTGCACCCATGTATGTGGGAGCAATACAAACGTCTGACCTCTCCCCCAAATCATCACTCATGCTATGGTGCCCTTGGGAGTCTTTGCTTTGGTATTTTTTTTTTTCCACCTCTTTCATTGAGTCACTATGCTGTCCCTCATGCTGGGCTTGGGAAATGAGCCTCCCTGTGCCAATTTGTCCTGGTCTTCCAGCCCGCTGTCCCCCCATAGACCACCTGCCCAGGGTACTCATTGGAGTGCAGCCTGACGCATGCTCCCAGCAGTGCCCTCCATGGGCCCTGACCCCCAAACCCAGCTGCCTTAATGGCCACTGTGCTGCCCTACCGTGCCAAGCAGCCAAGCATGGCTCTGCACCACCAGACGCCAACACTCCATCAGAATCCTAATGACCTTGTCTCACTCCATCTCCTGCTCCTTCAGAAACACCCAGAACTCAGTGCCATGCGCATCTTCTGCCCCTTTTCAAATATGGACATTTCAGCCTTTATCTGGTCTTCTACAACAGAGTACTTCTACCACTGTTTACTAGTATCCATTAAACATACTGCTTAAAAAAAATTACTAATGCTGTAAAAAGTAACCAGAATCAAGAAGTTATTGATGTTTTCGTTAGAAGAACATTAGTCTGGTTCCAACTTCTACATAATATGAATATTTTATTGCATGAAATTGTGTAACCTAAATAAAGACTAAGTGTAGTTTAGGTGAACCAGGAATACAGGAATTGGACGAGTGTCTGGTTATCATGCCAAAAAATATAGGGCTTCAGAAAAAAAACTTTAGTATAAATGCATGTTTGTATGTGTATATATATGTAGGTAGGTTTGACATCATGAGACATGCAAATGATTCAAGTTTCACGCTTGGTTGCAGCACATGTGACGTGGCTGGGCATTCTGACTCGTCCTTATAAGAGTAAAAAAGCAATTTGACCAGTTGGAGGAGTTTAAGAGGCGTCACACCATAGGGCCCTGGGAAATGGGAAGTTTCAACTTATTGTGCGCTATACTGGTCATGTGAATATTACAAGAGCACGCTGTTGGTGGCAGTGGACAGAAGGCACACATCAGTGACATGAAGGATCTGGAAAGTCTACAGGAATCAAGGAGATAGAGAACTGATCGACTGTTATCCTGTTAGTGCAAGGACCACTGGCAGACAGCTGCACAATGCAGGATTACATGCACGCAGACCATCATGACAACCACCCCTAACACCATTTAAGGTTACTGCTAATATTGTATATACTGCACACAATAGTTTAAAAATGTATTTCAAACTAATTGATTATTCAATTACTAATACTAATATTACTAATACTAATTGCTAATAAAAACAATAAGATATCAAGCAAACATATTGCAAATCCACACAGTCTGAAGACAGAAGTCTAATGTTTAGCCACGTGCGTCCCTGACTTGCAGTGGCACTGGCCTGGCTCAGCAACTCAAGTGCACTTATGGACACCCTCGTCCTCACGCACGTCCCCCTCCATACTGGCTCTGAACAAGCAACCAAATCCTCTCTGGCGCTTGTGTCCCCTCGAGTGGAGCACATTCATTCCCAGGGTGACAAGAGCAAGTGGGGCTTAGGCCCTGTATTTTCTTTAAATGAGAAACAAATTTAGAATTGGACGAAGAAAATATGAATTGTAACCAATTCCAAGAATACTTTCAATATAGCTGCGGGATTTGGGGAGCTCTTGAAATTATTCCAAGAGGCTCCCAAAAGCCGAAGCATCTCTGCCGATTTGAAACCCAAATCAGTCATCCGGCCCTAAGTAGTCCTCAGGACCTCCTGCTGCTTGCAGCCCGATTTCTGCCTCCCAGTGATTTCCCATTGTGCACTCATGCAGAAATAACCCAGCAAATGGGGAGTCCCACATCCACCCTCAGTCCTAAGGTCCTATTAATTACATTAATCTTTTATTTTTGTTAATATAACTTCATTGTACCAGAAACCCTATTATAATCTTCTTCCACTGAACGGACTGCTGTTATAGGTGGCTTAATGCCATGTTGGAGTCCTCATGACACAGCAATTGTTTTTTAATAGATAGATAGATAGATAGATAGATAGATAGATAGATAGATAGATAGATAGATAGATAGATAGATAGATAGATAGATAGATAGATAGATAGATAGATATAATACAATAAAGATGCCTACCAGATCAGAGGAGTCGTTTTTGTCGTGGCAGGACACTGGATGCTTTCCACTGCTTCTTGGAGCTAATATTCAGCTGGCAGCATTGCTCCTTGGTTGGATGAGATTCTAAAGGAGACATGGACAAAGAAATTTAAAGGAATCAAGCCAGCTATGAAATGGCATCAAAAAGTCTTACTAAAACACGTAAGAATAAAAAAAAAACAACACATGAATCGTAATAACTCCACAGAAGAGTTTTTGAGTTTCTCACATCTTTTCTTCACTTTGCCTTTCATAATTTCCAAAGCCAGTAAGACAGCCTGAGGCTCCAGCATCACATGGCACAGTTCCTAGGAGTTCTGAATACTTCTACAACAACCTTCTCTTTCTCTCCCTCACGTTCTCCCTGCTGGAGGTTACAGATGATGCTGACGGAGAAAAACAGTGTGGTAGCCTCGGGGAGCAGAAAAGGGTCATCTCTCTGCCACTGAACCATTCGTTTTGCCACTGCTGCTGTTGCATGCACCTAATGTTATATGCCTCTACTTTACCTCACTCTTCTTTGTTTCTCTTAGATGTGTCTCTTCTCATACTTGTCCTCACCACAGGTTGGCTCTTGACACCACACTAATAGACCATATGTGAAATTCTAAGAAGTCATGTCTCCCTTTCAAATTTCATGCATTCAAACGTTAGTTTAAGCTGCTTTGGTGGATCTATAATGCTTGCCTTAAAAGACATCTGAAACTTTTAATCAATACACTGGCTTATTGAAGATAGAAGGTAAGGCCTACAACTATCAATGTAGGCCAAGGTAAAGCCAACAATCATTTAGTCACTCAACGTGACAGGTTTTCATGTCTAATAAGGAGAACGTTTACGCAACGACGTAAAAGTCCTCCTTATATGCAGGTGGGCTAAAACTAAACCTAACACTGGAGTAATGTTAGAGGCTGACAACGCTGTCTGTTAGTACCCATATTTCATACAAGGTCTTTCTGTACATTTCAATGAAACAATACACAGAAGGGCATTCGTGAAGTGCATTCACATTTATCTTTACATGATATGCTTTAATGTCAAATATAAGCACTATAGAGTCATGCTTAATCTGAAAGGTACTATAGAGTCATGCTTAATCTGAATGGTTACTACTACTTAGCTAAATACTCTTAACATTTTTCTATCGTTAGACATGATATTCAAGATTTTTTAGTAAGCACAGTAAGCCAGATAAAGTTTAGTTATTAGTCAATAGTGCAGCCTGTTAATACCTACTATTGTCATTGCCATGCTTCAATACAAAACCTTCTCAGCTTCAGAAAGCAAATACAGGGCAGGCATACATAGCCACAACCCCACTCACACCTTAGCATCTCCAACTTGGCTGACTGCAATTCTTCGGACTGTGGAGGGAAACCCTTGCAAACACCGGAAATCTTGCAAACTCCACTCAGAAAGACCATGTCTGTCTAGCTGGGGAATCAAACAAAGGCCCCTCTTGCTGTGAGACAGTGCTACCCACTTAAAACCTAATAATATTAACAGAAAAAATACATAATTAATAATTAATCCAATCCACTGTATTATATGACGTAAGCTCATTAGATTTTAATTTTAGTGAGGAATAATTGTTTTTTAAAGAAAACAATGGGCCTGTACTGATATCAGCTAATATTCCAGAGTTAATTTAGGCGTCGTTATCGAAATGTTAATAAGACCAGATCCTTACTTGCATAGTCCTATACAGATGCTCCAACCATAAGTAAACCATTTTGTAAAACAACTGATTAGTAGCAGGGTTAAGCTTAGATTTGGACTGATGTTAGAGTTAGTGAGGTGTGTAGACCGAGTGTTACATTCAGGTTTGTAACAAACTGAAGTTAATGTTCATACATACCGTATTGAGTTGAACTTAAGTTCACAAGAGGGTCTACAAAGTTTTTACAACTGATCATCCCAGTACCACCAAATATATGGTCAGATAACTAACCATCATTTTAAATGAGCCCCTTTAATACTTGTACTAAGAATACAATAATCCAGATGGAGCTGAATTTCGATCAACTCTGTTGTACTAGCTAAAATTAACTCAAGGGTTATCTGAGAAGCTTTCTACTGAGGAAACGCACTTCTTCAGCTGTAAACAATCTTTGCTCGTCATAAATCTCTCTTCAATCGCCTGATCAAGGTACCCATTCTCCCAAGTGCTTCAAGAGCCAGCAGCTCTGGGGCAGACAGCTTTGAAGCCCCTGGAAACACAATGCCAGCGCTGAGAAAAGCTCCACTTTAGCTCCCTGTGTCCGCCCCTCGCTGCTTCCTGGCAGCTCGTGCAATCCCTCTCCTCCAACACGCCATCCAAAAATAAGGACAGACGTTCTCTCGGTTCTTTAATGAACTGTCAAGCGCTTCAGCTCCAGGCTGTACACAAAAGATAGGCATCTCAGCACAGTCCAAATGTACTGTACAGTACAGGGAAGAGCACAGGGAGAGAAAACACTTCCACTACAAGATTTCAAGTCCAATGCAGTGGGCTCTTAGCACCACAAAATCAGTGAGCAACAGCGTTCTCTCAGTAATAGCTAGTGTATTGCTTTGTTCAAACTAGCTTGACTCTTACAATGCTCTCCAGAGCATTTCACAAAACGCATGTCTTCTACTCTCCTTTCTTGTAAGGTGAACAAAACACTGTAGCCATCAGCTCTCACCCGAGTTCAATGCAGCTCACAATATGTCAAGGATGTTAGTTCACCTTTGAAATGACTCAAAACTAGGTCTGAGTTCCTGTTTTGTTTAGTTGGGCATTCATTCCTCCGCCTAATAAGATAAGGGACACAGCAACAAAACAGTTGATTACAGACAAAAGCCGGCTTATGAAACTAAACATTTATTTCATGATTGACCGTGCACAGGCCTCCAAATGAAATGCAACGTGCAATTACTTTGTGAATTTTGCATCTACATTAGCATGATAAAGAAGGATATGCATGTTGAGAACAACCATAATGATAGTGTGCTATAAATAGCGACTCACTCGTTTGGATGTACCTGCCAGAGCCTATAAAAACAAACCATCTGTGTGTGTGGCCACGTGCACGTCAACAGAAAGAAATAAAACAACCATCCATGAAGCAATGTGAGGATAAATTGGTGTAGAAAATTGACATTCTTTCTAGCCAATAGTCACAGGTGATAACAAACTGAAACGCTCTTTTGTTCTCCCAGCAATGCCAGTCTGATATGTGCTGATTTTTTGCTTTTGGGAATCTGACAACACGCTGGGAGAAACAATTCGCCTGGAAAATGAATGCAGAGGTTACGCACGTGTCTTTTCTCGAACCGTTGCTCATTCCATGACAGTTGCTTGACAACAAGGCCAGTAAACACTGCAGCGGACTGTGGAAAGGAAATCTATCCATGTTCTTTCTCCAGCAGCTTCTGTGTCTGGGTGCTGGGGGGGAAGTGACCAGCAGCACAGTCACCACCGCATGACTGAATGAAGAGCCTGGAGACCGCAGCAGAGACGCTGTAATTGTTAGGGTGTGAATGTGTGCTGAAATCTTTTTTTTTTCCTTTCTTTTTTTCTGTTTTAGGAGGGCAATCAGTTCCGTGCCACTGCCCACTGCCACAGATTGACATGTTCTCAAGTGATTCCCGCAGCCATGGCACACTTTGACCCCCCCCACCGCCACATCTCCACCCCGCTTCACCCCCTCTATATCCCCCACCAGTCTGCTGCTGGAACCCATTGGAGTGAGACCGCAGTGAAAATTTCATTCCCTCGGCCTCTGAAAGCGCTTTGATTCTCAGAGCCGCAGCTCAAAGCTCTACTGTCCTCACATAACCTACATCTAGAAAACCCAACTTCATCTGAATACAGTGTAACATGTAGTGAAGAGAGCATGCACTCAGTTAATGCTCTCATACGTATGGTACCTGCCTTTCGACATGCACAGACAAAAGGATTAGGAATGGATTCGGTAGGGGGAATTAGTTGCATCTGCCCCCGCTGCATCCAGTCACCTGCTGCTGCTCCACCCAATCATGATAACCCTCCACACCTTAACCAGCTTTTCACCTCAACACCCCCAAAGGGAAAGAGCAGAAACATTTTCAGGGATTGCGAAATTCACAGCAACAAGTAACATACAAAGACAGTTTTTATGCCAAGGCACAAAAAAAGGTGCAAAGCATTTGCATGGGACATGACCAGTATATTAAACAATTACAACCTGATTTTGTTGGTAAACAATTTTCTTCACATTTCATCATTACATGCTTGTTTTTCCTCATATTTCACTTTCCGACTGGCACACTGTGTATTGCTCATAATGAGGAAATAGGAAATTTAAAGTAAGCCGAAGGAACCACCTTACCTGGTTCACCTATTTTGCAGTTGTGATTTAAATCTCCAGTCTGAAACTACAGCAACATTCTAGCTGAGGTCTTCAGACCCTCCTGTGCATGTGTAAAAGATTTAAATGTAATAAAATGTGGCTAATTAAAAGAGTGTTTCCATGGGATGTTAATGAGGTTTTTGTTCCACTTGGGTGGATGTCCTTACATGATGTAGGACTAATCCCATTGAGTCAGTGCTCTTTGTCCCTTCCTTAGCTGCCAGCTATAATCCGCAAACTTCAGTCAAACATAATTACCCAGCATTCGCATATGCACATACAGAAAAGTCACAACATTTCTCAGAGCCTCAGTATCGGTATTGCTGTTACAGCTTCAGTCTAAATAAATCATGGTAGGTATCTTACCTCTTTAGGCATTTATTTAGGTCTGTGACCATCATGTACATTAGTAATAAAGGGTGTATGTGCATATACACATATAACCAAAAGAATTGTTGCACAAATAGTTGTAGGAAGCAACCAACAGTAATGAAACTTAGTGGCTTAACATCATTCATGCAAATGAATCAAGCGCCATGCTTGGCCCTTATTGCTGTACTAGACTGACCCAACAGCCATGACTGCAGACACTGAAGGAGCAGTGATGCCATCCATGAGTTATCCTGTTAGTGCCAACACCATAGACAGATGGCTGCAAGACACAGGACTACATGCACGATGACCACTGCGACGACTGCCCTTAACACCATGTCAGTGTCGCCAAAGACTGCAATGATGTTGTGCCAGACTGTCATGGGGTGACCCAAAATGCCAAAGGATAATTTTAAGTGATGAGTCCTGCCTTTCTCTTAGCGGAGAGGACCAAGGATTCTGAATGTGGAGGCACCATGGTCAGATTAAACGCCAAATTAAACAGTTTGAGTTACATGTCTAGAAGGCCTGGTGTAACTCCACCCCTACCACAACATCTGCAGGAACTGTGTGTTAATGTTAAATCTGCATGGGATAGGAAGGGAACACCTGCTGCGTTAGCAAACATGACAGACCAACACCATGCTAAGAGACACTCCTTTTGTATGTGTAGCTCAACGAATATTACCATTATTATCATTTATTGTTCATGGTAACCTTTATCTGTAGAACAGTACTGAAAGTCGACACTTCCTTGTGGGTGCAACTATTTTTTAATGATGAGTGTGACACATATATAAAATCTACTGAGGTTTCTGTCCATTCTTTCATTGTGAGCACAGCAATTATACATGCTTATTAACGGCTTCTCATCTTTGAATGTTCAATACAGCATCATTCACCTGAATGAGGTCAGAGACATTATTAATGCTGCAACTTCAGAATTTTTGCTTAGGTCAACACCTCCATGGAAAGTTTAGTAGAGGTCAATTTATAGTAAAAATACACTGGTCTACCACTCATATAAAACCATACTGGTCTTTTTTGAGTCTTTTATCTCTTTAAACAACTTTCCTTGTAAGATAATGCATGACTTTATCCTGCATCATTTTTCTTTTGGGCCACTTGGCATGAGATGTTGTCACAATGTAAATGGCAGCTGACATTTTGGAATCTGTAAATGTTAATTCATTAATTAATTAATGAAGACAGGAGGTTTTGTTTGAAGGAATTCTAACAGCGTACGCATACATGCAAGATATGATGTAAGTAAAAACACGACACAGTTCAATCAACACACAAACAGCAATGTATAGTAACTTAATATGATGTCTATAGGACGGTGAGGGTACCACTCTATTGGCAGTTTGGAACCCTTTTTCTGAGTGTATAGCCTATTTAAACATGTAGTGTGGGACACACTTAAAAAGTGGTCACTTTCTGAGAAGACTGAAACACATACCTCAATTAGGTCAAAATGAAGAGCTGCCTTCCTCCCCCGGCTGCTCAATCATAACAGTAACGAGGTGGGTTAGGGAAAAACGCCTACGGGTGTTTTTTGTGTGTTTTTTTCCTGAGCTTAAAGAAATGCTGTTTGTGTGTGTGTGTGTGCGTGTGTGCATGTCTGAGTGGATTTTGTCCTTGCTATCAAGCACACAAACTGTGTTTCTCCGTTACCGAGCCAATTACTGAGATAAAGTGGACTCTCACGAGTGGGAGATTGTGTCTCACTCTCTCTCTCACGCTCTCTCTCCCTCCTCCCAAATCCAACATGACACAATGAAGCTGACAATTCTGTCAAACAGGCCATTATCATACTCACAATGCTTAGGCAGTGTGGGAGACCCAAAGTGTCTTATACAATCACACCAGCCCATTTACAGAGTGTTACACAAAGCAGCAAGGTCCTATTCGATGTTTAATTTAAACTAACTCAAACACACCCACCCCGGATATCACCAGCACTGTTTTTCAACAGCATTATTAGGCCTTGTTTAACTAAAGTTTTATAAATAAACACAACTGCAATCCAGTGTAAACTGATATGCGCAATCCAGTGCAATAGTGAATGATTTCCTATCCATCGTTGCGTCCCATTAATCCTTGGACCAAAATGAGATACTTCCAGCTCATGATAATACAACCTCCCCTAACTGGGGCCTTGGCAATCTTTGACTCTTTTCCTCCTCAGTGGTCAGCAAGGTAAAGGCCCTGCAGTGGTCAGTATGATGAACGGTGAGGTGTGCCAAAGAGCAAGACAACTCTGCTCCAGAGCACAGGGAATCCTGCAGGAGTCCAGCAGCTGATTGGTCGTGGCACTTCCTGAGTGCCGGGCAGAAAAGGATGTGACAGTGTGAAGTGATGGACTCAGGGGAGGGATGAGAGAGACAGTGCTACTAAATAAAGTCACAGGCTGTGTGTGTGTGTGTGTGTGTGTGTGTGTGTGTGTTCTGTTTTAAATAAGTGTTCTGAAGGATGCTAGTTAGACTGATGACTAATGTAGCGCTCAAACAAAATGTTAAAATTCTAGCCCTTCAGTCTGAAGGCCAGCTAAGTAGAAACAGCTAAGTGAATTAATTGAGTGAATAAAGTAAATGGGGAAGACAGGGCAATGGTCTGGCCCTGTGGGAGACAAAAGAGAAATATAACTGTTGTTACTGCAACTGCTATGCTAGTGCTCAGACTGAAACAATGGCTTATGATTAAGCCATCTGTTGCCATAGCTTTGATTGCTTCAAACCTCCCTTCCAAAATCTCCTTCAGAATAAAAATAAATTTCATGGACATCAAAGGTGGGTTTCCTAGCCTAAGATTAAGTCTAAGCCTAGACATTTTATTATTAATTTTTAAAATAAAATATATAAAGTATTCTGAAATGGTAAAACCCGCAGTGGCATTCAATTTAATCTAGAGCCCTTTACACTCCCAGAGTGATTAGTTCATGTGACGTATTCAAACAATTCCGGATCACTCAGAAAACAAGCGGTGTCTTGCAGACAACTTGAATGCAGTTTTACCAGATAGCCAAAATGCAACATTATTTCATTAATTATTTCATGTTTGATTATTGTGACCTTACACAAGTGACAGGAACTTACTCGACCACTCGTCACTGCTGTCCCTGGTGTTTACATTGAGACAACCAAGCTGACAAAATGGCTGATGCCAACAACGAAAACTTTTTAGAAACAGCAAAAGCAAAACTTTCAAAACAACCAAACAAGCTCTTTGCATCAGTGTGTACAGATTTTGTTAAAAAAAAAAAAAAAGTTGCAGCCAAATATTCTGCATTTTTTCGCATTGTTTCTCATCATGATGTTCGGCCTGTCCTTAAAACTAGGAATACACATCAGTGAAAACTGTTTAATTACACTGAGTGATAGGAATATGTCTTATTAGTTCTACCACCTCACAAATAAACAGAGAACCCCATGTACACATTTGTAAGCCTGTGTGTGAGAGAGGGAGAGAGAAACACACTGTATGGTGCGGTAAAGTCTGGACTGTTTATTATTGTTTGCAGCCCACTTGACTCCTGACAGAGACAGAACGAGAGGGGGAGAGAGCAGTGTGTCATTAATCATGTTCTGGGGGCTGGGTTCCGGCAGCAGGGGCAGACTCATCCACATCATCCATTTCCTGTCTGTCCTTCTGCTCTGTACCACAACGATAGGGGCTAGTGGACAATCTGGTGCCCATGCAAATGGTTATTCCTTTGCTGAGAAGAAAAGGTCAATCAAACTGAAAAGTTCCTAGTAGACAAGGAGTTGTTACTTTTTCAGCATTGGTTATGCATCATAATGTGAAGGGGGAATCCAGTGACTATATATTAACAACTTGTCCGCTATACTCAGGATGAAGAAAATAAGCTGGAAAAGCTTAGATTAGTATAAAGGTAGGCTAAGTAGCTAGGATGTTAACTGGTCCTAATATTTGGAAACATTACAGGATTGCTTAACTTTTATGCATTCAGTACTTTCAGTATTTGCGAAGTCTGCAGCCTGAACTTAAACAAATGTAATCTGCAAAAGGCATATTTATAGAAATACAAGTGAGTATTTTACCGCCTTTCTGCAGGCCCCTGAGTGGCTGATTGTCCCATCTGATATTTGTATTAATATCAGTAATGAATTAAATTAGAACTAAAATGTAAAACATTTCAATTCAAGGCTGAACTGTGGGGTCCCAAAAACAGGCTACATTTTATAGTGAATAGGGATGCTAACCTAGAAGATTTCAAGGTCCATTTATAGGAGTTGGTTACATTGAATCCCATTCACCTATGATAGAACACTGCGGTATGCTACATGAAGTTCATGACATTTTAATACAACTGCAACTGAACAGCTAATCACAAGCTTCTGGCAAGTTAGGGAGCCAGCTCCAATGCAGCCAACTATTTTGCCTTGTATTCAAACTCCACAACAAAGAAGCCATCTGATTAAGGCAGAGTAGAGACACGGATCAAGTATCAATCTGAAAAAAAAAAAGCGGACGTGTGAGACATTGTGACTAACATACACCAGTATGTAATCAGCAAGGGAAACATCATCTGTGTCTGCACCACCCAGATGTAGGGCTCGCAGCTGCTGGCCAATTAACTACGTTACTCTTCATACCTGTGTGGATAGGAACCGAGACTGACAACCATTGTGGGCCGGCACAGGGCCTAAATATCTAATTGCACAACAGATGTTGCAGCATTTCACACTTTGTTGAACAAATATTTCACAGCGCTGAAAACAGAATGAGACAGCTCGCCAACATAAAGAAAGCACGATACCTGTAGCCTGCTGTCTTCCTGAAGATGACCACAGAGAATCTGAATTTCTATGTTGATGGTGGTGATAAGTTGAAGCTGACGAATGTTTACTTACAGGGCTAGCATTCTTTGATTAAACTTTTTATTTATTTATTTTTTGGGGGGTTTTATTTATTTATTTATTTTTTTGCTAAGGAAAGTAACAGCACAGAGGGATTTTAATTAGGGAGCCTGGGGTAAGACAAGGAACAAAAATAATCATAATCCCTGGCGTTGGTTGAGGAAAGTCATTTTTCTTTCATTAAAAATAAATAAATAAATAAATAAATAAAGAGAAGCTTTTCCCCCCATACTTACAAAGTTACTGAATTAACTGTAGTATCTAACATTGTAAGGCAAAGAATATAGGGAATTGAATATCTCTGGGTGTATTTCATATCCAAAAATGTACTTTTGGAAGGATATGCCATGCAGCGTGTCAGCGTTTTGCTCTGTGACAGGTCCCTCTGAAGGCTGTAGTTGTCAGAGGGACTGAGAAAGATGTGGGGGAAGCACCAGTCTGGCACTAGGCCCAGCACCCTGACCTGCACAGAGCTCAGCCCGAGGGAAGAGAATCACAATGCCTGGCACACCAACCACTGCATTCAACTTCCATTCTGTGCATGAGAACACTGCTCATTAGGAAGAGCTATAAACGTAGAGCTATTATCTGTAGAACGCTCTGAAAATTGGAGCACATATTCGGGTACATCTTGACCACTTTGTGCGAGCTCTTTTCATCACCTCTTTTCAGATTTCTACATATCTAAAATATCTACTTTCAACTGAAGTAACTGAAAAGTATGTAAGAGCTTTAAACCCCATTTAAGCAGCAAAATCCTGATAAAGGTAAAATACTGCTTTCAGCAGAACTGCAACTTCCAGATGGGAAAGCTATGATATGTCTGGATAATATGAGGGATCGTTACGGTCTTCCTTGAGAAAAGCAAAGGCAAAACATTGCAGTATACATCGGCATAGTGTTGGCAAAGTTCCTCTCTTTCATGTGCGTGCTGCGGCACTGCAGGGGTAGCATGTCCTCCTGCAGCTTTCTTGCATCAAAAGCCCAACTGACCTCATTTTCTGGGCTCCTGCTGAGTTGTGCCTGCCTGCAGATGGTCAGACATGGAGAATATTTGTCCTGTTTCAGTACACAGCATCTTTGTTTCATTGACTGCGGCAGACAATATCATTTATAATTGCAGAGCACGTCTGCAGCAGGTGAACAGGACCTGCATCGGGGGAATCTCTGAGCCTAAAAGGAAGTTGCAAAGACAGTCCGACTCCATGATAATTAGTATCAGCGTTAACTTCCAAAGGTGATGCAGATGTAGATGCAGCAATAAACCTGAGTCCTAAAAATAAGGGTGCCAAAGGGTGTTGGCATGTTGGCTCTTTAAAATGTATTTACAAGATGCGAAGTGTGAAAATCTCTGTACAAGCCCATAACAGTAAGCTTCTATTAGTTGAAGGTGTTTCCTTGAATCACATGTCCAAGTTCTGAACCATTTAGGGACCTATGTATTTAAGACTGCATGACATTCCTTGACCAATAGTACTAGCACCAACTGGTTTTAAGTGGCTTGTCTCTGGAAATAAGGGCTTGGGTTCTTTAAGAAGAATCTTTAATTAATTTCAGGTGTCTTTAATGTTTAAAGTGGCATACTAAATGAAGATAGCACAGCAGGGATTTTATCTTAACTGTAGTTTACAAAAACATTCTATAGTCTGGTTATTGCAGCATGAATAAAAAAGGGACTACATAACCTTCTGGTTTCCACCGAGTCAATCAACTGGTGTATTTTTATGGATAGTATTCTCGTGTCTCTGCTTGAAGGTCAGCTGTGTTCTTTAAATAATTATCAAAAAAAGCCTCTACCATCACAAACCAAAATAAACACAAACACGCAAGACACCCTTTGAATTCGCCTTTCTCAAACTCTTATAAGGTATTTCCATAAAATGTGCAAACCCAGTGAAAAAAGTTGGGGAAGAAAACAGGTCGTTTCTACGTACGAGACATCTCATTTTACGCCATCATATCAGTGTCTGCTGGCGAGTTCTGGGTGTGTATGCTGAGGCACTGGTGTCAAAAAGAGGGATTGTATCATCTGTGCTGAGTCCTCCTCCCGTGTTCGCTGTTATTCATGCCATTCAAACAGCCTCCCCTCCAGTGGCTTGCTCAAGCTTGAAAGTGAAGGAAGGGAACCATGCAAAGCATGTTTTTTCCTCTCCTCTTCCCTGCCATAAAGCGCTGAGAGAGGGGCGATTAGTGTCTGCTGCCTCTCAGAAAGTTCCAGCTCGTGCACCAGGAGACACACAATGTTACCACTGCCTTGACAGACAGAAAGAAGGGAAAAAAGCTTACCAAGAACAGGAAGAAAACACATGATGGAATACACATGAATGTACACCTCAGCTGATGCCAAATAACCTCAGGAATTATTTTCAGATTCGTCGTTAAAACACACAGTTTGGGTTCAAATTCACACCTCCTCCACTGAGGTTGGACATTTAATGACTGTTGTGACCGAATTCTCGAAATAAACCTGATGAAGCGCTACGACGAAGGCCCCTGTGACACTGCACAGTGCAGTACAGAGTGATCTTTACTTAATTTAAGGCTTTCTCTGGCCAGCAAAACTGTTCAGCGTCTCTACCAGCACAAGTGACATCTCAGTCCATTACTCCTCGGCAAGTGGCAGGACATTAAAAGCCAGCAGGTGAGGAGACTCAGCCCAAAGTAGAAAACCAACAAGGACTGGTCAAGCTCCTCAGTGGGCTCTTCCTCCTGCTCCTTCATTACAGAGCAAGCCAGGCCTAATTAGCCAGACCCCATGCCATCTGGTAATTACCCTCAGACACCATTTAACCCCCCAAAAAAAGAAAAAAGGAGCTTGAGAGATCAGTTACTCCTGCCTTGGAGGCTCCTTGCAACATTATGCCAACAGATGTCATGCATGGCCACCAGCAGTCTCGTTGTAGCAGGGGGAGGCCGCCAGGACGGCAGCACTCGCAGATGAATGGAAATGCTTGCTCGCCTGGGGTTCCGCTCGCCGTTTATTTTCACGGTCATAACAGAAGCAAAGTTAGGGCTTGGGGCGAGGCATCAGTGGGCAGCATCGGTACGAGAGAAAAAGGGCACATTAAACAAAAACGCATAAACACACAAAGCCAGCAACATAAACATAAAAGGACAGCTTGGACCCTGGCACACAGATGGTCTCTTTAAGGGCATTTCATTTCACAGAGACCACCTGATGTCCTGAAACAAGGTCTGCTCAACCTATCAGAGTGACCTTTGAGCAGAGTTGGGCTTCCCAGCAGCCCTGTAAAAGATCCTTCACACATCTGCCCCTCTTTGGCAGCCCACATTCTGCACTACATTCACCAACCAATTCCGGGAGATTGAGCTATCTCCACATACCAGCCCCATCTGTCGCCTTGTACATACGCAATGATGTGGGTGTTGCATAAAAGCCTTTGCAGCGCTAAGGAGGAAATGATGAGAATGCTCGCGGATCGCCATACAGAGCAATCCTCGTGCAATTGCTCTGCGCAAACAAAGCAAACCCATTGTGTCCAATTAAGAGGCTTGGATGGGGGCTGTTCTAGCACAGCACCAACAAATGTCCTCAAAATAGCACAGCAAAGTCCATGTAGTGACTACACAGCAGGTTCAATGATCAAGGTGACTTTCCAATCATAATTTTAACGCTACTACATCAGCGGGACATTTACACCACAACGTAGAAGCAAGCTCAACTTTTCCGTCAAGCACAGGCTAGAAGTATGCTTGTGTGGATTGTCCCCACCCACTTCAATATAACTTTACCATGCCATTTAATGTTCTACACAGAGTGATGCTAGCAATGAAATAACAGTAAAAAGTAAAGGGCTCCAATGAAACTTAAATGGCACAGATACAGGGTGGGTCCTAAAACTCAATTCATTTCCATGCCATGCCTAGCAGAGGTTCAGGCATTACCAGCTGTGCTTTACAAATTAAGCCAAAAGGCCAAGATCTAAATCTCCCTTAACTGGAATCTCATCACACATATCTGTAAAAGGAAAAGCTGTTAAAAAATCAAGGAAAGGCTGAGCAACAAGAAGCATTACCATTCTTTACCCTCTCCTCTATCGTCAACAAGCTATAAAAGTTCTTCCATAAACATCAGCAGCTCACTACAACAGACCAAACAATGCTGTAACTGACAAATGCCCAGAGATTTGAGGGTCTGTTCTTGTAATGCATGCAGTATAGACATGGGTAAAGAGAAAAATACCCTTAGTGTGACACTAGCTCTCCTCCTTCAGAACATCGATGTTAAAAAGTGTTCAAGTGGAAAGAATAATCATGGCGTTAGCACTTGACCTTTACACAAGTACAGTGAGAGAAATAAAAACTGGATTGCTCCTGAGGAGAGAACAAACACAAAAAAAAAATGAGATGCTTGGAGTTGTTACTGCATGACAATAACTTGGAATAATGCAGTATAAAAGCACAGGGAAGAGACAGAAGTTTCCAGAAGTAAACGACTTCTATTGTGTTGTGTCTATGAAGGAGCCCCACTCAAACCATATTGTTTCTCAAGAAACCTTGATTTCAAATATCTACATTTATTACTGAAGTACCTGGCAGCACTGACGTTACACCCTGGAGGTTTCTTTTCTCTCTCTCTTACACACAAATTCATATATAACACTCTTATAATTCTTTTTCAGCATCGAGACACAAGGAGTAAACTTTCGGTGTGTTCAATCTGGCCCTTTATCATTATAGGCTATTTTCTTTCTGGCATGCTTTCAGACTTTCAAAGACATTTGCAAGCATATCTTTCCGCATATCCAAATTTCAGTCTTAGACGTTGCCTGCACTTGTCTTTCTCTTATTATTCAAGCAACACAACCCTAAACACAAAAAAAGTTGGGGAAAGATCAGGATTATTTGAATAGTCGATATGGAAACAACAGCAGGTACATCCATTTTTTATGGTCAGTTTTCTCTGGTCTTCCCTCTAATGGAGGACTCCAGGAACACACATGTAACACACTGGCAAGTATGTAAACAGCTACGTTTACGACGCAGTTGGTTTTCTATGTGAATGCACAGCCAAACAGCATGTATACCTCTTGCTTCTAATCCTATTTGCCAGGCAAATGTACTTTACTTCGCGAGACATCTTGTATCATCTTGTATCCAGAAATTTTCATAAATACTGTGGACTAAATGTGTTAACTAAATGTGTTTTAAGTATATGCAGGTAGCCTTCTGATCAAGAATTGTTTTTCATACAGTCCATAAATGTAGAAACCTGCAGACAGATTGTGACATGAAAGAATCCAGCCAAACAGAATACCTGGATAAGATGAAAATGATAGTGTCCTCCCAAAGAGAACTGAGACAGAGTAAGCAAGGGTCAGAGACTAGGCTCATTAGCCATCAAATAAGCACAGTCTTTCTTTCCACAGGTGAGTCTCAACCGACCGTACGCTTAAAAGAGTAGCAGCTATGAGTCCACACTAATGGACCACTGCCCTCTGAGTACAGAGGGAGCCAGGAAGCATCCTGCCCAATTGCCCTCACCTACCAACCAGACTAACTGTAACAAATACACGTCTACATTAAAGCATTAGCAAGGTTAAACTAAAAGGAGATGAGTTTGGCCACCAGTTCCAACCTGCAGATACAGAATGCATTCTCAGCCCGCATGTTACGCAGACAGCAGATGCAGAACGAGACCTCCAGGCACTGGCTCTCAAAGCTGTTTGCATTAGCATGCAGTGGACAGTGCTGGGTCTGGTAATTAGTGGCAGTGATTAACCGGTCAACAGTGTGGAGGCCTGTGTGGAGGCAGGTTGATCAAGCCGCCCCTCCCTGACCCCCCTGGTGGCTCCGCTGCATCCTAAGCAGCAGCTTGTGATTAACGTTGGCACAATAAGAGAGGGCTGGGCAGTACACAGAGTGTAGAATTCCATCCCCACCCTAACAAGCACACATCCCTTCTCTCTGCCTCTCAGGAGACTTACGTTTGATCAGGTTCAGGAGAAGGTGGATGAACCAGGGTATGGCAATAAAACAAAACAGAACAAAAAAACCCCAGCCTGCTATTTCAAGACATTTATATGATAAACATTGTTTCTAAATATGTCTTGTCTTGTGTTTTTAAGAGAGTTTTGCAAACAAGTCAGAATACACAAAATGTAACAGCAAAACAGCAGCAACAAAACATTACACACCTTTTGTTGTTCTTCATAAAATGACAGCAGATGATCTAAAGCTATTTCATTACAATACATTCAGTTGTAATAGAAGAAGACTTTACACACAATATACTCTGGAAAGTTTACTGTGACTGTGTGATGTATCACACCAATGGTAACAAACAGTCATTCTGCCCACCACTACTTAGAAGATGGCATCACTAAAGTTGTTTTTAAATGACTGGCATATTAATCACTTTTCCAGGCTGTGTCATACGTGTTAACTATTAGCAACATAAGAAGCAGGTGACAAACAACCTATATAATTCAATGGTCCATTTTTTCGAAAAGACCCGTATTTCATCATTTTTACCGCATCCTAATAATAAGCTGCGTTAAATACAATTACAGAGTAATAACATCACAATAGATGCTTATATCACAATAGATGCAATAGATACAACTTATGTATAGAAATATAGAAAATGCTACTGTGATTTATTGTTCTATCCAGAATGAGCATTACGGAATCAAAACAGAATTTCGCAAAAGTAGGCAAAAGAAGTAGGTGTTTTTGCCATTTTCCATTTTGCTTCAACAAAAAAAGCACTTCACTGTGACACATTCGGAATTCTGACCTTACAAGTAGGCGAAGCAGGATCTTCTGACTAGCACGTTAGTGCAGGTTCTCCAATCTCACATAAGCTCCATGTAACTACTGCAGCTATATAAGAGATATCAAAATGTTGCTGTAAAGTGTCACAGGATTCAAACACCTTATTTTAGTTTCTGCACTGTTGCAACAAATACAGAAAACAGGAAGCGGATGACTGAATGAGGGGATAAACTTTAAACACTGATTTTGGTGTGGTGCTTGTGAAAACCAGGGATGGACAGATCTGAGATCAGAATCTGACACAAAATAATGATATTGTGTTTATTTATTCAGTAGGGTGGATGTATATCCTATCTCTCAATTAAGAAACAGCTGGTGTAATATAGGAACTACTTTATAAATAAACCTGGTGAATAAGAAGCCACTGCGAATGCAATGTACAATAGTGAGACTAGGAAATTATAATTGGTAGGCGTCCCTGAAAGAATTCTACAAAAAAAACACTCAAAAGCAAAAATCCTATAAGATTTAACATGGCTCTAAATAATGTAGTACACATGGCGTACTCTACAAAACTTTTTGAAAAAAAAAAAAAACAATCTCTGATTTTTTTTGTGTGGCTTATTTTGATCATGTTTACCTTTCATTAGATATTTTTAACCCTAGCCCTTGAACTTTCAATTGATAACTATTCAGACATTAAACATTTAAACACACATTTAGTTGCTGAATTTTCAGTTTAAATGCAAAGCATGAGTTGATTTGAACATTAAATTTGAATATTACTGAGCCCTGAATGGAATGTGGTAAATTGAATTGATACTATTAAATAAAATACATGTAATTGAAATTGCAAACTTTACAGAATCTGTATCAGGATCATGATATCATCCTTGCTATTACTTGGTATTGGAATTATTGGAAACAGTAATTCCAATGTATTCCATTTACAGCTAGCATTTTTCACGAATTACTGTCTGTAGTGATATGTAAATGTGTTAAACTCTATTTAAATACATACATGAAGAACAGATAACCACATTAAAGGTCCAATAAGAAATGTGCTTGTATGTGTGTATGTGTGTGCACATCGCTCTCAGTCCTTTTGTTTCTCCAGAGCACTCCCCTGATGCTTATCGAGATGAGCAGTTCAGTCGGACAGAGAACATAAAGCCCATCAGATCAGTGCGTCTTTGCTAACTCCCTCTCCGTTGCAACTAGCCACTCAATCTGGCTTCCAAACACAAGCATACAAACTACTTCCGACTTCAAAGCAGGCCCTGAGAGAGATACTAAAGCACAGTTAGCACGCAAGTGAATGTAACTGGAAGTCAATTACCTGGACTATAAAGGTAATGGGCATGATTGTGCTGCCAGTGCTCAGTCATTGCCTGTGCGCACCTAGGTTACAGCTCTGTCCCTTTGTCGCTTAAAGCAGAGTTGTAATGAGACTGAAATGGAGATAGGTCCAGTAAAGCAGCCAGTCAGCTCACCGGGCTGTCTCATCTGTGTTCATGTCCAGGCGGATGAACATGTTGAGATGATTACAGGGAGGCAAAACACACCCACTTTCTTCTGAGCTCTCCACGTTCACACACTGCAGGTTGCATTGACTTCCTGCTTCACACACATTGATCTATGTGTGCGCTGTCCAGAGGATTCCATGCCAAGTGGACATAAATGTTTTGGTCAGATACAAGAGTTGTCAAGGTGCTGGACAACAAGCGCGGCAATCTAGTCGGTAACAGCAGGATGTTGATGGGCCAGGCCAGTGAGAATATAGACACATTTCTTTTGTTACTCAACTCTCAAGTTCACACTCATTATGTTTGACTGGAGTTTCAGTAAACATCCAAGAGGTTCTGGCACCGACTGAACCATCAGGGAAGGTTCCTTTGAGAAATGCTTTAAGGATTTATTGGAAAGTGTTCAGGAATGCAGAACATGACTGAAAAACAGCTACATAACAGGGAGACCAACGATGATGCCTTGGCAGCATACCATATTTTAGCGCCATCCATTTTCCACCATTTTGGTACATTTTCTCTCAAGAGGCACTTAAGGGGGGGAAAAAAGGAAAAGCCTTCAAAAACTCATGTACTTCAAATAGACCTTTTGAAGTTGTTTCAGGTAATGTGCAGAGAACAGAAATGACAAAAGCAGCAGCATTGAGATACAGCAGGCAATTTGACCAGGTGAATGCAATGCAACACTCAAAAGGCCACTCAGTATGGGGAAAAAAAAACAAAAAAAAACAATCTATCTATCTAACACTATCTACCATAGAGGTACTTTTCAGACTTTAATTAATTTGGAGTCACTGTAATATTGCAACACAAAAGTCCTTCAACAAACTGCTCACTGTATCTGCGAGATCATTAAACATGTCAGCAGTGTGGCCACTCTTGGTGCCACTGTATTTTCTCGATCTAGTCCATTGTTCCTCTATAGGTAACGCGCATAGCAATACACAAGTGACTCAAGTATAGTTGGCCTCTTTGTGATTAAAGCCAATTTGCAGTAATGTGGTGCAAATGGCCATTAATAATTGCTATTATACCATGTTCACCATGCTGACAGGCACACGGGTAGCGGCTCCCACGTAGCATATAAGGACATAATGGCCCATCTTAACCCCTGCCCAAAACTGCAGTTCACTTATTGTGTCCCTGCCTTTTCGCTCTTTCATTCAGCGTCTGATAGCATCGATTGGCTGGTCTGAGCCAGGAAACTCCAAAGAGACCAAAATAATTACAAGGAGATAAGGCTATCTACTGTAATTAACCACTCTCGTCTGCCGGCATGGGCCAGGCTCCCTTTTAGGCAGGAAATAAATTATCCTTCAGAACTTGCCACCTCTGAAATATAGGAACAATTAAAGCAGAATTAGTTCTAATTCATGCTCCTTCCTATCACTAAAAGGACATATTTCAACCATAGCTTTATAGAACTATTAGATTCGGCTAATTGTCAACATCGTGGGCTATAATGAACTGTGTCAGATGAATTGTGTGAGCAAATTCACTCATTAATTATTACTTTTCTATTGATACTTGAATAAAAATAGGCACCTTTGCTGGTGAAAAAGATGATTCCTATATTATTTTATGAAATGTTAATATGTTAAAAAAAAAAGGTGGATGCTATCAGACGTTCATAGCTATTGGAAGAAAACAGCATACTGCAATTATAGTCCCTTTCCTACCTATCAGTGCATAAATATTAGCTGAAAGCACTGCATGCTGGGTTTCCATAGTTAGTTGGGACCTCCACTTTAAAATGACTGTGCTTCCTCTTTTTTGCAGCATCAACAATTTTTTATTATTCAGAAACAGTTGCTGTTGATCGTCCGCTTGCTATACATCACAAATTCTACCAATTTTACACTGAATTATTCCAATGTCAGGCTTCACATCCCTGGTGGACTTTTCATAATTTCCTAGAAACTTTCAAGACACTTTGCCTTTGAGCTCAGCTATTTGTATGCCTTTTCCTTCTCTTCCATGCTGAAAACAACTTAAAACTTTTAGGAGAGAAAGAATTTTAATAAGCATACAGTAACCCCGGAGGTAATTAGCCAGGGGATGAAGAGCAGCCCCAGCGTTTGATTCTTTGCCCATTTGAACCGCCGTTACGGTGCAGAGCTTGGAAGTGTTGCATTAAAGACAAGCCCAAAGCCAGCCTATGGGGAAAGAGGACGCCGCATGCCCTCTTCCCAACTGTACTCTTCTTAAACAGAGTACCTTCACCTAGCATTTCCAATCCATTTGTCCATCTTGTTCCCTTATTCTCCTATTGGGACAAGACAACTTTTTACCAGTTTGCCTTCAACATCGTTTTCAATTGCTAAAATCTGCTATGGCATGCAGAGAACTATACTGTGGTAAACAACAATAGAAATCTGCTTTGAGGTATTCTGGCATTTCAGCATCAGCTGAAATGCATGAGATGACACTTAGGTGAGCCTTTCTATTCATGGACAGAGTTATTCTAAAAGGAACCTTGTTTGTAATATAGACAAAAGTAGGTAGGTGGACATTAGCACAAAATAAATACTATTTCTGTCATTTGTATACTAATGAATACAATTGTGTGCAAAAAATATACCACTCAAAGATATTGGAAATATAACAGTCTATTGTAGTAAGGGGGCAAACACCTGTCTACAAATAAGGAAATAAACTGACAGACAGTGATGCAACTTTAGACACAAGCTGTCTTGAATACCACCATCTTGGGTTCAAATTCATTTTTATTTTTTTTTAAATGTGAAGGAAGATATGTGACACATCAAACTGATTTTTACCTGGAAAACACTGCTGTGGTTCAAGTTAATGTAACTTTGTGGTCTCATGCTAATACAAATCAGATACAGATCTACAAATTGTGTTTAATATGCTGTCCACCACTTGTGCGTGTTAATCCTTTCCTATTCTTGATTAACTTTCACCAGGACATCTGCCTGAATGCTGCAGATGCTTCAACAGTTCTGTCTTCAAGATGAACAACATTCTGGGTCTTCACAGAATAAGCAAGTACCCTCACATGACCCCAAAGATCCAAAGACGTTAAATCAGAAGAATGTGATGGCCATTCGACTGGACCCCTACGACTAATCCACTTTTGGGGAAACTGCACATCAAAATAGTCTCTGACAGCACATCCATAATGAGGGGGAGCCATCTTGTTGAAAAAAAAACAGGGAATGCATCATTCTCTGACAAAGAAAAAAGAAAACGTGTCTTCATCTCACAACCTTGCAAAACGGTCTGCACTTAATGTTCCATCTACAAAGAAGCGTCCCACAATTTGGGTATCCCAAAGCCACACCACTCCCTGATTTTAGATGAGGCAATGTTGTTAGAAGGATCAGTCCACTAAGGATTTGTGTTCTACCAGTATTGGTGATTGACTGTTGACCTCACTATTCATGAAGAAAATTGATTTAGCACTGAATCACCTGAAAAGAAAACAAAGTTGTTGTGTCACCTATTCTGCAAATTCTGTTTGATGGTCTGGAGTGTTGCAGCATCTGAAATTTGTAATGGTGCCACCGTGTTTGACTTCCTAATTGGTTTCCCACCTTCCCTCATAGCTTGTGACTAAATTTGGACCACTGTCTGCCATTTATATTTTATATTTCTGTTTCCTTACTTTTGAGAGATCCTGTACAAAAACAGAACAGGAAACAAGAAGAGATTCTGTTGATGTAAAGAACACATAACAACCAACATATGCTACAGTCAGGTTCACCTAAGACATGCTACATATATACCTTCTGTTGACACACTGTTGCCTTTACTTATAAAAGTCATGTTAAGCGCCAGCTCATAAATTGCATTTTCCTACTAATAGAAAACTGTTGCATGAGCATACCCTTTACAAAGCCAGGACTTAATAACACCTCCTTTGGCCAATATCACAATTTGCAAAAGCTTTTTGTACCCATCATTTTTATTTTGGAATTTTTCACCCACTCTTCTTCGCAGAATGCTTCTGCAATTTCCTTGAGCTGCCTTGCATGCACAGTGTACTTAAGATATACCCACATATTTTCAAAGATATTTTAAGCAGTACACACTGAGGTCTAAAGAAAAGCTTCAGAGGTTCATGATGGATTTTGTGGTATGTTTTAGATTGTTCTGCATCATTTCACTCTGACAATAACTGACAATTAGTCAGTGTCTACCAAGTCAAAGTTTTTGTGCATGTGCCACAATTACTGTTTTATTCATCTATTTATATGCCATGTTATTTAAACACAATGTAATCATGCATGTTCAGCTCTACCTACAAGCTAGGCCACATCCTCGATCTAAAGGTTGAAGCACAAACGTGTCTCAGATGTTAAACTAAGGTAGAGAGTGCCTGAGAGCTACTTAAAGAAACATTACATTGACTCAGAAACAGAGAAAAGTTTAATGTAATGATATGGCCTCTGATCTGAATGCTACATTAAAGGAAACTTGCACCAGTCAAAGAGAAGGAAAATTTGTGGGCTCATAAAAAATTACAAATGAATAAATTAAGATATAAACCAGATCAAGAGAAATTGTCATATGTGCTTACTAGGAAAACAGGTGCATTATACTACTCTCAAACAGCAGACCTCCACCTACAACAATGCTGTAAAAATATCCAGGCAGTCTTAGCTAGTGCAATTAATTAACAGAGAGAGAATACCAAAGTCCTTTTCTCCACCATAAACCGACTAATTAACCCAAGCTTTCCTAGTGTGCTGCATGGTGATTTATCTACATTTGCAAAGAGTCTGCAGTCTCTTTTTAAAATAAAATAGAACAAATAAGCATATCTTAGCCAGCTGAAACAAGTTCCAATATCCTTCCTGATAAGCCACGCACATCATTAACATCTTTCTCTATCAATTACCAGGAACTTACAACTATTATAGACAAATTAGATTTTGATCTTGACCCTGTTCCTAATTCACTTCATAAATGCTTTTAAAAAGACTGCTTTGGTAAATCCTCTCCCAAAATAAAGTAAGTTAAACCAATTGCAAGAATTCCTTTTTGAGTTAAGGTGTAGAAAGTGATTAATTAAATTCATCTCTAATATCAATCAGATTTTTATTCTGACCATAATACTGTTCTCTTAAAAAAAGTACAGGGTAAATGATAAGTCCAACTATTATTGACAATAAGCATTGGATGGTGCAACATTGCTCAGCAGTCATCAGAATTATCAATTAAATCTTCAATTTAAAGATCATTTCACCACAGATGTTTTACATTTCTTGATTTAAAGCTAAAATTTAAATAAGTAATAATTTCAATGTGTACGTAAAATGAATGACAACACAACAACACATGTTGTGACACCCTACAAGGTAAAAACACAGTAAAACACATGTTGGGCATTGGTGTGGCCATCCTGTATGAGTTAGCATGTGTGGCACAGAAACAAGAGGTCAGAGGATGCTGTGTGGGTGGTAGCATGACCAATCACACTCAAGAGTAGGACAACACATGAATGTACCTGACAGCTGGACAGCAGTGGACAGACAGGCCCAGCGTGCAGGCAGAAGCCTTGCTAAAGGTCACGTTAGGCGAGGTGGGACAGCTCGCTGCTCAGGCTGCTCGGGACAGGGGGGACGATCAGAGCAAGAGAGGAGCCGAGCCGTCAGCCCGTTCCGCTTGGCCAGCCCTCCAGCAGTGCAGACAGAATATTTTTAGCTGCGGGGGGAGTGTGACAAGCTGTTAATCTCCTTCAGGATGGCCGAATGACAGGAGCTTCAGCAGCACTGGGCCCTGTAAAGGACACACAGCCGTGGGCAGACAGGGTAACAAGCACTGTCAGCTCCGGTCAACATGCTCCGGTCAGGTGTGTCACAAACACAGAGTCATTCTCCGCTTAGCTGAGGAACGGCTATTTTATCACTATTAGCATGGCCGATCATAGAGAACTCCATTTGGTGATGGCACCTTCCAGCAGTTCCGTTTCACCTGCTCCAGGATGGAGAATGATTGCCAACCCAGAACGACCACCCTTGCACATCTAAAACTGACCTTCCGCCAACACCTCGACCTGTAATAACATGCTATCACATCCCATCCCCACTGAGACACACCGTCAGTAATAGTGGACCTAGCTGGGTTGGGATGAAGTACCTACTACCTTATACATTCTATACTAAACTACTTGCAGAATGGAATGCACCTATAGGTTCTTTATAATGTAGTTTTTTCACCTCGGGGTGCAAAAATTGTTTTATACATCATGATTTGGGAAATTTTAATCATTTTAATAGACTTAACCTGTCCGAACCAATTCTGATTCTTTAGGTTTGTGTCCTACACAAGCCACTCTTATGGACATAAACAGCCATTATTCACAACCTGGAGAAATGTGGTACATTTTGCAAGAGATCTGGAGTACTGACTACTTTACAGGGGATAATGAAAATGTATAGTATCTGCAGCGCCAGTGTTGTATCTGTGTTTGAGTAATAGAGGTAAGTGATGCAGCAAAAAAAATGTAGTGATACATTATAGAATAATATTTTCACAACACATGATGTTACAATATCCTTTTTTTGTCTGATTAGTTGGAACTGAGAAATTAAACCAGTAGTGCCAGATAAAAAAAATGTCATTACAAATGGTGGATACAATAATTTTATTCAATATCTGACAACTGTGTTAGATAAAGACTTATTTTACTTTCCTAATAATAAAACATGCAGCTGGTCTACAAGTACTGGTGAGATAAATGTTCAGAAAGCATACTGTAATGTACAATAATTTATCATGATAACAGTATATATTGTCATACTTCCAGCAATGTTTTGTCTAAACACATGTGGCTATCATGCTTTCCAGCATTTACTGTATGGGACCATGGGGCAAAAACGAGTTTGGGACATCCTTAACCATCAAAGGTCCAAGTGCGGAGGCACTGTGGTCAGTGCCAAAATTAAAGGCCTGTTGTCACAAGTCACATGCCCAGAAGGCCTGGTGTCACTTCACCTCCACCCCTTCCACAAAATACAGGTTTCATCAATAGTTCCATATCTAGATTGCATAATTCAGATGATAAAATTATCACTCTGTGTTTTCAAAATGAAAACATTAACAATTCTAAGACAATAGTGACATCTTGGTGGCCTGAAGACTAGCAGTTACACTGCCCCAAAACCACCATTTATCCTCTTGTGAAATTACTTCCAAAAAGAATCACTTACACCCATTTCTCTAGCGGGACACATAATACCTTTATAATGTGTGTTCACTGACTTTGGCTCATAAACATCATCTGTTTAACACTCCTTGATTACTGTTCAATTTTCCTGCAAAAGAACCAGCTTTACTGCACATAAAAGCATGCTATTGATTTTCTTTTTCACCCAACAGCACTTTGGAATGAGACGTTGACAGAAGACTATGGAACATTACCTGCAGCAGAGCTGGTTTGATCAATGATTCTAATTGGTAACAGACCTCAATGGTTCCCAGAGATGAAAACAAAATTTGTACAGCTCCTGAGCATAGATCCAAACAAGTTTAGACAAGGATGGATATTCGTGTGCTTGCATATGTTAGTAGATGTGGGCAGAAGTATAGGAGTGCACAAAACAAGTGCAATTTCCTGTTTATAACCCTGAAGCAGAAATGCTGGGATGGCACATAGTACAGAAAATGTTAAATACAAAAAAAACATACAGTATTTTTTACATTTACTTCTATTTCATTGCAAACAGTATTAAACAAGAAATATAAGAGATTTTTGTCCTGTCAACTTACTTTTATTTGTTAATATATATCCATTCCTGCATTTCAAACTATTCCATAACCTCCGGAGACCCAGATTTGCTTGGTGTGCAATTTTAATTTCTCCTAGCTATTTGTAATTAGTAGGACCTAACAAGTATAAAAACTAAACATTGTCTTTGTACACAAAGTTGTTTTGGCAAAAAACAATGTCCTCATATGAGGCCAAAGGGTCAACATTTAAAAAGTTAAAAAGTATCATGGTGCAGAGAAGCGAAATGTAATGTTCAAATATGAGAAATCTGGGGTCTCATGAGGATAAAAGTTAGGATGGAGCATTTTAGGGTTATTGAGTAAAAGAAATCTAAACAATGATGTGATTTCAAGCAAGTGTTGGTAATCATGATTTGACACAACAGCAGTATCCATGAAAGAATTTGAGGAGTCTTTGAGGAGCAAAGGTGGGTAGAGGATCTCCAGTTTGTCAATAAATTCATTTAAAATTAAAGTTAAAATGATTGAAATGTTTAAAATGAATGTCCCTCAAAGAAAGATTGAAAGGAATTTGCATATTTCTCCCTTGACAGTGCATAACATCAGTGAATAAAGCAGGAGTCTGGAGGAATATTAGTGCATGAAGGGCGTAAGCCTAAGCTGAATACCGGTGAACGCTGATCCCTCAGACGGTACTGCATCAAGGATAGTCATCCAGCAAAAGCTGATACAACACAGTGGCCTGGGATTACTCTAGCAGATCTTTGTCAAGCACTACAATACAGAGTTAACTTCACAAATGCCTTGTAAAACTTCACAGAAGCCTTATGTTAGCCTTATGTGAAGCAGCGTCAACTTCTCTGGGCGCTGAGGCATCTCTAATGGACCATTACACAGTGGGAATCTTAGCAAAGGTAGTTTACATTACTGTGATGCACTTTTAACACAAAAAAGTACATTAAGATCTTGGAGCAACATACACTGGCTTTAAGAAGACGTCTTTTCCAGAGACATCCATGTATTCTTCAAAAAGTAATGCAAAATCACATGCTGCACACATTACAGAGGCATGGCTGTGGAAGAAGGCATGGGGAGAGAACGTATGGGGAATTTTGAAATGGAAAAAAAAAAATGTCAATGAAGATGTTTGTAAGAGGAGTGGAATAAAATACCATCTGAAGCAGTTTATCGCTTGGTATCCTTGGCGCCAGAAACTCTTTTAGATGTTGTAAGGAGAGGCAGTATTCCCAATCGGTAAATGTTTTACTGTCCCAACTTATTTTGCAATGTGTGGCAGGCATGAAATTCAGGAGAGGATGTATGTTAACTAATGCAATCAAGTTGACCAGATGAAACAGGAAATATCTTAGGTTCATACTGTCTGCAATGAAATAAAAGTCAAAGTAAACATAAGTAATGCTGCATGTTTCCGTACTGTCCCAACATTTTCTGATTTGGAGTTGTATGTGCTATATTGTATTTTTATGATATACACTTTCAGCAAAGAGGGAGCCTTGATCCTCTAACCTTGCTCCCTTCTAAAATCACAGGTGTCCAACTAAAGCAGACGTGAGTCACCCCACTGGTCTCTAACTCCATTTTTATCCAATCATTTCCTTCTTTGCGGTAAAGCTGGTGTGTAAATATTCCAATCAGAGAAGCCCCTGCTCAACCAGATATCCAGGCCCTCACCTAATCAATAAGGGCAGAGCAACGCAACCTGCAACGAATGCACCTTGACAAGGCCACATTCCCCAAGGTCTAGCCCAGCGGCACAGTGCAATTATAGCAGCATAACTCACAATGACAAACAGCTGCCCAGAATGCAATGTGCGAACTACCCGGGCCTCAATATGACATCACTGACCCACAGTGGAGACACTTAGGTATGAGAGGCAGCAATATCTAAGCACTGAGGGGGCATCTGAGCCCCAGAATCTTCAAAGTAGCCATTATGCAGTCCACTAAGCATATACCTGGTGCTGTTTAGTGAGAACAAGAAGTACATTTTAACAGCCATCATTCCTTTATATCTTTAACAAAGCATGTGAGGTAGAATGGATTGCAATGTTTTAACTTCCATCTGATGCCTACAGAATGATCGGGCATGCACAGACATTACTAGATCCTAGTACAACCTCCAAAAATTGACATTCCTAGAAAAATTAGCTGGAAGCCCTCCCGTCCATGTCAGAATATTTATTCCAAAATGATGATTAAATTGATGTCTGAATAAGTGGAGTTATAGCAAAGCTACCAATAACTGCCTCTGAGCTATCACAGCTATGGGTCAGACATATTTATATTAAAATGCTACAGCAGATTTTGATATGCATTTATGTAATTTTGTCCAAGGGCTGCTGTGCTAATAGAACATTCTGACATTCACTTTCAGATTCTTGCAAGAATTATACTTCCAGATGAGGAGCTGACGGCATTACAATCTGGTCACAGGCTTCAATATCCATTTGAAATGGTACAAATTTGCCACATATTTAACTTGACATTGGAAAGGGAGCTATAGCATAGCTGGAAATACCTGCCTCTGATATCACTGCTTAGATATTCTCTTTTGCCTGCTAATGACCCTTCTTTCATGACTGATTCTGCCAGTAATGCATTTTTGCAATGGATATGCCTCATTTTTTAGTGGCCAAGCATGAATATCATGAATGGGTAGCATGCTGCTTTTACACGTTGGGGATGTTTTTGCCGAGGTTTTTTAATTTCACAGTACATTAAATCTTATACAACACAGGCGTGAGTAAATAGTTTTGTGCAATACCCTCTCTGTTGGTTATCTAAAAAGTCAGGCCTATCATAAAATTCCCACTTAAATTTGTTTATGCATGGGAGGGTGACATTTTATCTTGACAAAGAGGCTTTACTTCCATTGATTCCTGGACTTCACTCTCTCCCCCCCTCTGTCGCTTTCCATAATTTCTGACAAGAAAACAAATCTCTAAAGTAACTTGCTAATACACATCACCCAATTATTGGTGTGCAACCATCATCACATCAAGATGCAATCTTCTTAATGTTGCTCCCTGCTCCTAATAATCTTAAGTTCTATAGGTCAGACACTTCCCTGAAGGAAAAAAAAGGTGAGATGTCACCAAATCCCATTTAGTGCTGGTATCAGAGAGCTTCTGGAAACATTGTTTACCAGAGGGCTAACAGAGATGGTGATGATATTGACACACAACGCCAAAGATAAGCCACTTCACATCCTCATTGATCAGTGCCTCTGACAAGCATCGGGAGTCAAACACTACTCTGGTCTGACAAAGGCATTGTACGCCTGCACGACTCGTGCACACACATACACAAACTCACCGCTGACCTGTAAAGGGTCTGTTCAAACTTTTCATTCAGTTTGGTGGGTGCCATATACATAAATGCTCATAATGGAAAATCTGTCAGATTGCAAACCAGCATAAGTGCCAATATTTGGCAGCTGCTAGTTTTTTTAAAAAGCATCATTAAAAAGCAGTTATAACATCAGTAAGAAGGTACTGTCTTATTCAGGTAATTTGCTATAAGATATTTGCAGAGCACCTGTACAGGCAAATCTGTATTAGAATAAAGTGCCGAGTGCATGGTGAGGAAATTCAGCCATGGTTAGAGCTGCACTAATGTCATTTTTGGCCTGTGCACCCTTGTATCAACACATTCTTAACAGATAGGGTATGAAGCATGCAGACACTGCATAAGTGCGGTACCTTCACGGGCATCATTTTGGGTGAGTCAGGACAGTTACAAACTGCAGGATTTTGGAAACAACTTATTTTACTGTACCCTTTTACTAATGTGAGATTTGTATTTGAAGGAGGAGACAGAAGTGCTTGAGGTTTATGATATGTCATTTCTGTACTGCACTCACCTGATTCAAGTATAACAATGTATGCACAGTTTTCCATTCTTTTATGTACCTTTAATGAGGGTAGCTTCACTAGCGCTGGTGGATTCAAAGCTGAAGCAAATTTTTTATTTTTTTTAAGTTTAGGTTGATGCTAAAACAGCTTTTCACAGTTCAACGTAGTGAACTAAAGCGGTTGGTTGTTGGTGCAGCATTTGGGGTATTTAGCGCCTGTAAAACAAGAACACTTTAAATTCTAGATCAGGTCTAAAATAACAACATACCGGTGCTCGGTGTGCACTGTTTACTCAGCATCAGCTTTCTGTACTTTATTATATCTTGGTTAACATTACATCTGTTGATAGAGTAATACTAATCTAATACCAAGCATGATTAATGACAATAAATCCCATTCACTAGAAAAAATCAAATACAAAAAAAATATATATTTTGCATCCTTTATTTATATCCAATTACCGCATGGAAGATCCATCCAAACAATAAAAATACCCATAGAAAACCTCTTAGTGGTCACTATGTGATGCTGCTTTCCTGCCACTTTTTGGCTGGCTTGTACAGCTCTGCAGAGGAAGACACTGCAACCTCACCACCCCACAAGCAGACACCAGCATATTAGTATTGGGAACCACACCAATCTCTGTCAATTACACTGCTGTTTCTTTCCCCTTCTAACCAGCTCAGAATTAAATAAAGGGGTAATCATCAATTTAAAGGGCCCCAAACCAGCCCTTCCCTATTCAGACAGTGCCAAAGTTCTACATTTCATAATGGCTGTCTCTCAATAATAAACAAGAGAAATAAATTAGATTCTGAGGTGCAAGTACATTTATGCAATTTCATTATGTCCCTCCTGTGCTGGGCCGCTTTCTCCCACCAAAACAGGAAAAAAAGGATCTCTCAGCAAGATTCATGCCGAATAAATGAAATAGTTTAACACCATAACAAGCAGAATAAAAGGCCCAGAGCAATGTCATGCCC
This sequence comes from Prochilodus magdalenae, assembly GCA_024036415.1. Taxonomy (NCBI): domain Eukaryota; kingdom Metazoa; phylum Chordata; class Actinopteri; order Characiformes; family Prochilodontidae; genus Prochilodus; species Prochilodus magdalenae. The sequence continues at coordinate 418,941 of JAMWET010006274.1, forward strand.
GCATTCACACTTTCTCCTATCTAATAACATGCAAGCGCACCACATGCTAATGCCAGACGTTTTCAGACTACTGCACCCATGTCTGATTAATGAAACTGTGACCATAATTCACACCGCGCAGTACTGTTAGGCGAGAGTCATATGAGCTGCAGTTTAATATAATTTTCATACTAAGCAAAAGGGCATATTCATGGACTAACTTCACCTTCCAACAAGGAAGAGGTCTTTTATGGTCTTGTATAAAATAGCATACATGAGGATACCCTGGATGTAGAAAATGCCCTTCTTCTCTTCTTGTATACATACCATTTTTAGCTGAGCCTCAAAACCGCTAAAACAGTAATTTATTGCATACAATACGTAATCTTAAGAAATCACATGCTTTTTTAACTTAAGTGCTCAAAAAGGTCAAACTTGCTGACTAAAAAAGAGCAATGTGCAAGTAGGGAAATGAGTCAAAGGTGTCCTTGGTTGTGGTCTTTCGCCATGCCGCTCTACTCGATTGGATTTACACAAAATTAATTTTGCCCTGCACAATTTTTCAGCGTTTCTGTGGATCATTAACAATGAAGTCCATTTTCCTCTTGAGCACTACTGGGCAAGTCTTAGCTGTAGGCAACATTTGAACCTTTGGAAAAAAAAAATCCCCTAATTTATGAAAGGACTTCTAAAAGCCTGCTCTGCTTAACACACCAGAACAAAATGAGGACACCAAATTATTCAAGAATAAACATACTTACATACACTTTGCATATTCATACTATGAAATAAATAGGGGTGTATGAAACTATAAAAATATACAGAATATGCCATGCTATGTTTTGTGATACTGTATCGATTCTCAAATAAACATTACTGATGTTTAAACAACAGTTTCAAAGATTTGTGGCAGAAGCGGTTCATTCCATTTAAACCTCCGAATGATAGATAGCAATGTTCTTCACCATTAGAAAACTCTTCCACTCCAATGTTAACAAGAAGGGCAAATGTTTATTGATAGCATTAGCATTAATGTGTGGTGTGCTTTTATACTATGGTAGAATCTTAAAATAATATTTAAAAAATCGCAATATGTCACCTTGCTTGAAGTGTCACAGTATAACATACTGAATCTTAACCCCTGTATCCTGAGACACTATGTACACAATATACACTATGTCATATTGTTCCTGCCAATACACAGGCCTAGATATAAATATAGACAACTTAACTTTTAAAGGTAAAAAGCAGATAATAAACCACCGAAGTTGTGTCATACAGTGGTGTAATGCCCAAATTAAGAGCTCTTTTTATAAAAAAAAAAAAAAAAAAACATTCTCAAACATTACAGTTATCAAAACCTTTACTAAACCAAAGCGTCCAAAAAGCGATTCATTTTGTCATGCATATATATTTCTCCTCAGTGTCACTCGATCCTTCAAACCACAAGGTCGTATAGTAGTTGAAATTTTAATTTTGGTACATGCTAAAGGCTTCTTTACTTACATACCACTATATAATAACACCAGTAACTCACACCGTAACTCATTATGGCAGAAACCACTATACTGGGCCAAGCATACTGATAGGTGTCAATTATTTTGGTCAGTGATATCAATTCAATGTGCAGGACAATATGCATATATTCAGTGACATGTTGAGCATTTTTCAGATGAAGGCAGCAATTGTCTAGAACATTATGTAATTCCCTTAGCTGAACATTTTTAATGTCTACAAACTCACAACATATCCTCAATCAAATCAGGCCAGAAGAAACATTGAGTGTCCGATGCTTGCCTGCTTTCATGCCAATTTAATCTACCATGGAGCTTTGCTGTACTATGCTACATGCAAGCTTTGCCTGCATGCTGCTGATCCAGTTTATTTAATCACTTTTCTTTCCTGCTTTACAAACTAATCACACGTCTTTCTCTGTCTCACAAAACACTGAACCCTTCTTATTATTCTTACAAACAGAGCATCATGGTAAGCGTTTAGCAGGAGTCACAAACGTTCAAGGTTTTTACTGTAATAAACTACTTATAGCACAGATCACCGGTTTCACTGGTAACAGTGACGGAGTTTCATTCAGACCTGCTCTTTCACATTGCTACTCTCATTGGACTACAATAGTTATCAGTTGTTCTATATTCGGTACTGCATATAATAGTAAATTCTTAACCTTTTAAAATTGCTTTTGTGTTTATTTTGCTATCCGGTGTCATCTCGAGCAGGATTCTACTTTTGAGTTTTTGTTTCTCTCTAGGTTTCTCCCTCTCCCTTGCTCTGAGGGAGTGTTTCCTTGCCACTGTCGCCCTTGGCTTGCTCACTGGGGGCTTAGAGCTCGCCTCTCTGTAAAGCTACTTTGTAAAAGGCGCTATATCAATACAGCTTCACTATACAGACGTATTGCAATATGTGTAATAGTGATCAAACAGAAACATGTTTAATCTGAAATAAACATATGACAATGCTTTCCTGTGTTGGAGACATTTTTAATTACCTATTATAGACAATAAAGCAAAAGCCATGAGAGGTCAAGCATCACTGCAATTTTATCACAACGAAGGGTAAAAGTAAACCACCAAGTTTTACTGGAGCTATGCATTATTTGCCACAATACTTGTTCATGTCGATTATTATTAAGCAGCTTAAATATTTTTTCAGATTTTTTATTTAACTTAAAATTTAATATTTGGTCTCTGTTTTTAACTTAAACATTTGGTCTCCTACAAGCTCATTAACTTATTACGTTGAAGCATTAAATAACATTTGATTATATGACAATACACTCATTATCAAAAAAACACTTGCACCCAGAAGGAAGTGTTGGAATGCAATACTGATCAGGATGAAGAAAAGGGGTACCAGGAACCATAAATGATGATAAATTTAGACTGACGTGGGCAATATTTATTGAGCTACATATACAGAAGCACTGTCTCTCTGTATGGTATCAGGCCGCCATGTTTGCTAATGATGCGCAGCATGGAGTTGTAGAGGTCCTTAATTGTGCCCTGTAATAATCCATTCCATGCAGCTTGAATGTTTTCACACAGTTCCTACAGATTTTGCAGTAGAGTGGGGAAGGTATAGTGACACCAGGCTTTCTGAACAATACGTTGTTCTTGGCTCTGACCTCAGTGCCTCCACACACAGACTTGTCACTAAAGATGACCCGCTGTCACTCCAGTCTGGAACAAAGGCAGTCTTGCAGTCTTGACATGGTGTTAAGGTCAGTCTTGGCAACAGTCTCCGTGCATGAAGTCCTACATCGTACAATTGTCTGCCAATGGTGCTGGCACTAACAGGATGACTCATGGATGACACCATTGCTCGCTAAATGTCCGTATTCTGGGTTGCTGGGTTAGTCAGGTGCAGCAATAAGGTCAATCTATCTGTGCAACTATTCCTTTGATGATGAGAGTGTATTGATAAATATCACTGTATTTGATCAGTCCCGCTAAGGGCTATCAACATTACTGAATAATTGATGTCATATTAATTTAATTGTTTTATTAATTTAAAATTAAATCAGATGGCAGTTAAACTGCAGCAATTGAAATTTGACCCATGCATGGATTTCTGCACCAGCTTTATCACTTCAGTTCCCAGAGTACAGCAACAACAACTATATATTCATTGAGAGTACTTGAGCAGTTAGCCTGTCATTTCTTAATGTATCTGCAGCAGTTGATGTTTACTTAGCAACCACAGTGTAGACTGAGCACTGGAGCACGACACTGGAGTGAAGAAGCTACTCATGCAGATCTCACTGTGAGAAGCAGCAGCGATGTGTTTTTCCCTTTCATATAGCTTGTTTATTCATCTCCTCCAGTTTGTGGATGTCGAAACATCTCCCACAAAGTTTGCAAAGCACACATCATGAATGTTAACCCCTATCTTGCCAAGATTAAGTTTGTAAGTGTTGGTCTGCATGCAGATACATTAGTATTGATCTCTTTTGGGTGATCTAGACTCTTCATGCTTTAAATGTAATGTAATGATGATGAACTGTAAAGCGTCCAGGAAATTCCCTAGTTTTTCCAGCACTCGTTCCAAAACCTTTCCAGGACTTTCATCATAGCACAAACATTGTAACTGGTTTAGAGTCCTACGATTATGTCTTACGATCAGTCATCTCTTTACAAAATGGTTCTTTGAAGAGTCATCTACTGACAAGTTCTCTAGGGTGTCTTATTCTGGTACAACATTACAAGATGTTTGGCTAATACCGTACAGCCCATACCAAACCAGTAATCTAGTCAACGAAACTCTCAACACAAAAAACAGCCTATTTGGTATGCAAGACTGCTTTCTTGGACTTTGCAAACAGATGTCTCATGTTGCTCTTTTTGCTCTAGGTTACTGAAGGGCAGGTTAACCTCCACTGAGAGCAGGAAAAGGAAGCCTGGGCACCTTCCTCGGGCCACTCCATTTAGACAAATTCTACAGCAGAACGATGGCCATCCCTCCAGAGTGCTTATGGAACAGCCAGTCTCCACAGTTGCAGTCGTGCTGCCCTTGTGTAGCATTGCTTCACTCTGGCACCAGAAGAGCTGTTTGCTCATCTCGACTGGGGAGGAGATCTAACAATGGCCAGACTGCCTGACTGACACATCAAAAAGTTCTCTGCATCCCCTCACTCCTAGCCTGTGCAGGCTGGCTCATAAGGGACTTCCCCTAATCCCTGCCTCTCTGAAAGGATGTTTAATCAAGCCCTGATTAGCGAGACGCTGCTAAACGTCGCTGGAGAGCTGTACCCTCACCACTCTCCTGAGCAGGAGATGGGAAAAAAAAAACACAAATGAAAGGGGGAAGACGTCCTTCTTCTTTATGGGGCTCCCTGCTCCTATTTGACTTTCACTTGAATTATTTATTTGTTTTCGCCTCCTTGGCCATCCCCCTCATTAAGTCAGTCCCTCTTTCTCCATTCCTTCGCCTCCGAGTTGCTTTCCCCTTAATTCCACTCACATACAAATGCTGAGGGGAAATAAGCAAGGATAAAATCTTCAGGCCTCTAATTTCTTTATTCTGGATTTTTCCATTGTTATGAGTATTGTCCTCTGGCTCCAAGTGAATGAATTAAACATCACACAAGGCTTGTATATGCAGAGGGAGATTTAAAGCATTTAAAGCAGGAGATTTCCTGATGCTGTGAGTTCGAGCAGAGGAGCAGGCAAACTGAACAAACCATATAGATGGAGGAAGCGTAAAAGCAACTCTGACCTCCACTGTGTGTCCTCTGGCTATTCTTAACTCCCTCTGTGTCTGACTCTGAGGAGCATCATAGAAAGACAAACTTCTTTTTCAGATCTCATCACAGGTGGAGAAACTGGCTCTTTTAAAGAAATGTCTCTGTTGACATTAGAAAGTACTAAAGCAGTAGCCCTCAAGCCGATCCGGGAGGATCCCAGGCCTGTATGGTTTGCTCCTTTGCTGATCTAGCTCATCCGCTAACAAGGTAATTCATAAAGTCACCGAAAGCATGATAGTAATTGTCTGTTAAAGCTGGGCAATGTAGGCATGCATTACTGTATTTAAATGTTATGCTGTGTACCTTAGAACTGGTACTGGAGGTTCCATTAAAGGTTTATGTTGTATTACCTGACGTTATGAGAGCTTTTTGAGTTTAAGTAAATCAAGTTTAAATGAAAAGGACAACTGAAGCGGTGGGAAATATGATGATATTGTGTGTCACAAAAGGCTTCCCACAGTATTTTTCTGTAGTAGTTTTCCTGTAAACCACTGAACAACTGCATTTATCAAAGCAGACTGCAAGATTTAGCAACATGTTTTAAATTAACACTTGACAGTTTTTGTAAGAATTAAAGAGAAAGTATAGAATCAAAACTATGAAACAGATAACTTATAGCTCTACAGGATCTGTGCAAATACTCCAGACACAACACAATCTAAGGTAACTAATGCAATGAGACATGTGTCAATTATTTTCAATTACTGAATAGAAATCCAACACTCAATTATAGTAACAACTACCAGTAACAACTACCTAATTCTATGTAGGTTACTCAGTACGGTATCAGCATCTATATCACAAAGTCCTCAAAAACTTGTACTCATACTTGATCTGAAAAAATATATATAATAATAATAATGGTATTAATGAATCACTAGCTCACTTATAGGATTTATTGGCATCATCATGAAGGAGAATACATTTGGCTTAACACATTCAATTCAGGGTGGTGGGTCTTTTTGTGGCCTGCTGTGAGTGTGTGTGAACAAGATTGTGTATCATACATAGGCCAACCACTGCACCTGGCACTCAAAGCCAGGTCGTCGATGTGCTCAGGCACGAAGCATGGTGACGGCTCAGCTGAAAGCGGAACAGTAACCAGAGGCTATGTGAAAGAGGGGCCCTCGATAGGGCATGGATCACTGGGGGTGGGGTGGGCGGTTGTCGAGCATGGGGGGGTTATTGGAGGGATTCAAATCCTTTTCCCTCACAATTCAATTCTTCAAGGTGTGTCCTTTATCTGCAGCAATTTCCAAAGGCTCAAGCACTCTCCTCTCTGATGAATGAAATGCTTTCGAGAGGTGTCATCGGTGCAGCACCAAGGCCACTGCATCCACCCTGTTCCTTTTGTTTATTTTCCCCATCTCCTTTCTTTCCTTTTTCTTTCCTTTGCCTTGTCCATCTACAGACAAGAGCACGCCAAATTCAAGGGGAACAAGGACCATGGAGCAAGGTAAGGTCTTGTGTAATAATGGATACAATTAAAGCTATTGTTCAACCACAACAATATACAAAAGGAAGGTGATGATAAAAAATGCTGATTAAAAAACAAAAAAGAAAACATCCTCATTTTGCTAACCAACCACAAAAATGTTGATATACTAAACGAATGCTGTAAAATTTGTTATCTACTTCCACACTTGCTTCATCCAACTGAATTACTGAAATGTATAATATCTGTAATAAAATACTTTGAATCCAAGTTTAGCTGATGTAGTAAACGTTTAAACAAACAATTAAACAGTTAAAATAACAGGTCTTCTTTTTCACTCTTATTTATAAAATTACAACCAGTAGGCTACATATGTGTTAACAGGCCTCAAAAACTGAACACTGAACATATGAAACTACTAACAGAGACAACATTTTCTACATCCCAACTAATTAATTTTGGTGCAATCTACAACTTGGGCTAATTCCAAAGAAATAGAAAACGATAGCACAACTGTCCTGCTTCTTTGTAATAGTGCTTGATAAATTCAGTGCTACGTGAAGGACACAGCTGTGTCACAATGTCAAACACAATGTCTATGTAAGTGTAGACCGGCATACAGCAAAGCAGACCACTACTGGCAGCAACTCACCAATTAAATCTATAGCCAGAGCACTGCAGTGGTGAGCACGTTCTGCTACACATACCTGACATGCAGTGATGCCCTCACCATCCACTCTGCTGACAAGAGGAATAACAGTACAGGGAAAGAGAGGGAAAGAGAGGGAAAGAGAGAGAAAGAGAGATGGGGGGCAGAGGGACAGAGAGAGAAAGAGAGAGAAAAAAAGATAAATTAAGTGATTGATTGAATGTCTGTGTGTTGAGTGGAAGAGTAAGTGAGAAATAGACAGAGGAAAAAAGGGCGAGAGAAGAAGACAGGGAGAGAGAAGGAAAGGGAGAGTAAAAAAGAGAAAAACAAGAATGATTGTGTGTGTTTAAGTAAGAGAGATCGAGACAGAGAGAGAAAGAATGCTTGTGTGTGAAGCTAGAGCGAGAGAGAGAGAAAGCACAAGAGAGAGAGAAAAGCGTAAGACAAAAGGAAGAAAAGGAGAGAGTGAAAAAGAGAGATGAAGACAGGAGAATGAAAGAATGATTGTGTATGTGTGGCTTAAGTGAAAGAAAGACAGAGGGAGGATGTCTGTATGTACTGTACTGTACTCTACTGTATGTCTATGGTAGAATGTAAGAGTGAGTGAATTAAAAAGAGAAAAGGACAGAGAGCAAAAAAGAAAAAGAGAGAAAGTGTGTGTGACTTGAGTGAGAGAGAGTGAGAAATCTAAATATCAATCTGTATTTCTAACTCTCTCACTCAAGCCACACACACAAGCACTCTTTCTAAGAGAGAGAGAGGAAAAAGAGAGTCAGAGAGAGGGGAAAGGAAGAATGGAAGAGAAAGAGAATAGAAAGTGACAGAGTGAAAGAGAGATGTAGTGGGGAAAATCCTGTTGTTTCCAAACTAAATATTAAAAGAATTCCAACTAGGCCACTGACTATGTAACAGCAGCTACTTTCATGTCATGCTAACAGCATGTCTCTCTAAGCCTGTTCATCAGAGTTTTTGTGATACTGTGTCCTTTTTATTTAGTTTGGCTGGTTTTATACTGCAACAGCTGAAGTGGACCAACTAACTAGATTTCTGCTTCCTTCAGATTAACACTGTTACCTTGTGCAGCTCCTCTCACTGAACAGCAACTCATAAAAGTTTTACTCTTAGCAAAATGATCCGCCAGTTGAAATCAAATGGTTTTGCCCGCAAGTTTGACTCTCTCTTTGTTCATGTCTGCTAGTCAGCTTGCAGTCTAGTTTGATTTCTTTTTGATGTGTCCTGATCTCAATCAGAGGGCAGGGGCCCATCGCCCCAGTACTCTGAAAAGTTGTAAGTCAAAATGCCAGCTTCCCAGTGTTGTTCCTGTGACCCTAGGAGCAGGAGTGAAAAGGGAGTAATATAGAGAGGAAAGGGAAAAAAAAAAAAGAGAGAAATTTTAAAAGACAGAGTGATATTGAGATAGAGAAAAGATGGGACGCCAGAAGAGAGGGAAACAAGACAAAAAAAAAAGTTCAAAAGAAAGACAAAGAAAGACAAAGAAAGAAAAAGTGAGGGAGATGGAGAGGAAGAAAAAGGAGGAGAGACAGAAACAATTGTGTGTGTGCGAATAAGAGAGAGAGTAATAAAGTTATTAACAGAATACAAGGGAGAGAGAGAAAGAGAGAGAGAGGGAAAGAGGGAGAGGAGAGAATGACTGCACGAGAGACATTGAGAGCGTCTGTGTGGTCAGCTGTCTCCAGATGTCTCCTGAGAATCCTCCGTGTACACCTGCTATCTTGCGAGGCCAGGTGGGAGAAGGAGAGTGAGTCACAGGCTGACAGGACGACATGCACAAGACAAAGTAGGGTCCAACCCTCTCCTCCACCCCGGCCAAGCCGTGTGTGAATAACACACCAGTCTTCTCACACAATGCACCACGCAAGGTAGTGAGCTGGCTACCACATACGACCAAACGTTTCACATTTCACACTGTTATGTGGTCAGTTCTCAGCAACCTTCTGAGGGATTACAGCTGAGCGTGACGTGGCACATTTCTCACATTTCGGCAAAGCTAGATCTGAAGGCCGGCAGCCAGAAAGAAACGCTGTCAGGACATCGTACCATTACAAAATAAAAAAAAAAAGAGGAATAGAAGATGCGTGCAAGAATGCAATGCTAAACATTGCTTTAGTCGTAAGCTTCTTAGCACTCTGAAATCAATGAACAGATTCCTGAGCTATTATGAATGCAAAGCCAATGTAAAATTAAGTGAGGAAAACAAATCTGATGGAAGATTTACCTTTTCATCTGTCAAGAGGCTTCGTAAGCTTACTTGCTCAACCACAAGATTCCCCGTTCCAGACTTAAACCGAGTCCCCGACCAGCAATAATTCTCCTAAGTATTGCTGACATTAGCCTGAGAAAGATTAACAAATGATTAAGCGGATCTGCTCCATTATCACATGATAAGACTTGGCAGAGCCAGAAGCTCCATCATGCACAGTAACTCAGCAGAGAGTAGAAGGGCTGTATGAAACAGTCTCGTAGAACATCTCTCATTGGTATTAACTCCAGCATTGCTGTAATGAAGCTACTGTTGTTGTTTTCCTATTTTCACATTACTGACATCACTGAAATGTGTCCATTACTGAAACTCTCTGTGCCAGCAGATGCCCAATGTAATCAACACTAAATTTTCAGCAACGACTTTCTAATCCATTCTAATTTCAGTTTCAGAGATGGCAACCAACATTGAGGGTGGACAGACACACACTCGGACGCATACACACTCGTAGAGTCCAATACTAATTAAAATCTTCCAATTCAAGGACTCTTTTGATTGACCGTAATGGTTTAGTAATCTTGTCTCTGTGCCTTGACCTACTCTGTCGCTGTGCACGATTTATGGCACCCAATTACAATTTGTGTAAGCTTTGCCAGGCGAATGGGCCCCAGTGAGAGAGCGCTAGGCCTTTTGAGGCCTCATAATGTGTGTCTTTACCACAGATTCAGTCAGCTCTACCCTTCAATTGCTCACTCCAGTTCTACCCTTCAATACTTTATTCCTTTGCTTTTTTTTTACCAGGTTCAAAATTAGCCATTCCTGGAGATTAAAGTGATACCTACATTTCTGTTTGTCACACTCCTGGAGACTCAAGTCATATTTTAACACTGTTAAAATATATTTCATTAACTTAAACACAAGTTTTACAGCAGATATGTGTGTTGCAAAGAAATCATAATCACAAGCTCAGTACTCAGTACAAGTGCAACTTTGCAACTACCACACCACAAAATATCAGCATGTTTGAGTATTCTTTTTAAATCTAGTTTGGAACTCAATAGAAAGTGGGAGTGTGTGATTTGACTGAATCTCTGTGGAATTTACGCTTCACTCATGCTCAAATGGGGAAAAAGGAGTCAGGCTGGAATGGCTTATGTTTTGATAGACACAAGACAGTGTGGCCTGATACCGGATCACCCATGAATATATCTGTTATATAGATATATCACTAACATTGGTGCATTGATTCAATTATTATCACATAATGTAATACAAAATACCAGGATAAAGAATCTATTAACAATGCAATGTATAGTACATGGTGTGTCTACAGGCAGCACTGCTCTTAGATTCTCACCATTATCTAAATTGCCCAGGATTAAACACAGACGAGAGAAAACAGCATGAACTAAACCACAGCTGCAGTCCCGTCTCAATTAAAGCAAACCTGAACATTTCTGCCTTCGTTTGTGATGCCTCTGAGCATATCTGAGCCCTTCCAGGCCCAGAGAAGCAGGAGGATGCTGGGTAGTTTGCAGGAAGTCAATCTTGATCAGTGTAACTGCCAGAGCCAGGCTGCCAGGGGTTGAGGACAAGCCTTTCGCCCAATTCTGACACAGATAGCACTTGTCAGCCAAAAGTAAGTGCATCCTCATCCTTCTGTATTTGACTTGCATAATCAGTAACCCTAAAAGCACCATTGCAAACTAGGGCAATACACTAGTAAGCATATACACCATTTGCACTGTACGTTGGCCAGCCCACAAAAACCTTGCGTAGTTATGCGTGTTAGCTCTGTGTAGGCAATGAAAAACATTCCTACACACGACACATCACAGATGATCTACAGCCGTATCTGTAACTGTCTAAATCTCTAACACAATCTCTAAAACCATGTTTCAGAAAATAAATCTGAATCTGAGTTTTTTTGCCTGAATTTAAATAGATGCTACATTCTCTAGAATGCATATCAAACTCTAAAACACTTTTTAAATAACTAACAGCTTAAGTAATTAAAAGTGTAAATACACCTTAAATTTAGTTAAAACCAATAAATCCAATAAATAATTTTTACAACCAATTGCAAAATGTGAATTCAACCTTCCATTTAACTCTACAGATAAGAGTGCATAAGAAGCACAACAATGTACAAAGTGTTTTTTACATTTAATTAATTGCAAAATGTGTATTCAGAAACTACTTAACCTTCCATATAGCTCTACAGATATAGCTCATATATAGTTGTTCTAAGAGCATATAAGAAGTTCTCAGCAATTGGTTGAGCATAGGCTGGATTACAGACTCAATTCAAGATGACTAAAGGCTATTGCAGTTAAGCCGAACGATTAGATGGGAAATGTTTTTGTCCGTTAGTTCCTCATGCAATGAAGAGTGAGCGTAACAATTAAGTGAAAATGAGCTGCAATGCAATATATTAAATATCACGAGTCATTTGCCAAAGTGAACATCTCACAGACATTAAAATAATTAATGTGCCCAACAAAGTTGTCGAGTTCTATTAAATGCTTAAGATCCCAGTGTCTCATTGGGCGCAGACAGAACATTAGGCTAAGAGACTTTGTGGAAGGGGGTGGGTGAGAAAAAGGTCTTTATCTGATGCTGCCAGGCCAAACCATACACAATTACATAAATGTCATGTCATAGTATCGTTTCGATAGAGCAGCATCAATCACTGAGCCTCGAGGATTTCCTCAACGGTTACACTGTTGAGAGTTTGTTTTGGGGTGAATGCTTATGGGGAAGATTGTATTGATATAATTAAATCTCAAGTTTTACACAAAAAAGCCTTTTTTTGTTTTTTTTTTGCTTTTCAGCTTTCACTTTACTGATATGAAGTGCTAATACTGAGGACAGTTAACAGACCTAAGGCTTATTCGAACTAAAAATGGAAAATATGAAACAGAAATGCATCACATCCTTATTAAAAGCCTGATTATCAGCAAGCTTTGCCCACCCTCACACAGCACAGATAGCTTAAAAGATTCAAACTTAACCCTCTGAAAGTCTGGACCTGTCTCCAGTCTAGCTTGCAAAGGTGGACTTGATCTACCTGAGTTTGAGGTTGGAATTCTGTCTCAAAATTGATAAGGTAGAATGATGCCATTGTATGAGTAGCCACAGCAGTGTGGCGGTGGGATTTGAAGCAGGATGCTACAAGGCACAGGATACAGGAACTTATACAGATTGCTTTAGACAGGGGGTGAATTCTGCATTAGAGTATTGTAGTACAGTACATCTTAGTAGACCCCAAAATAAAATTACAAACACAGACTATGAGCATAATAGGTCTTCTTAAAAAAACTACATGTCTGACCGCAACAGATCGTTTATGTCATTTTATGAGTAAATAGGTCTTTAGAGGGTCAGGAATCATGGCTACAGAAGTGCTACATATGATGTTGGCTGTTTGGTGGACCTGTTCCCTGGTGTGTCTTGGAGAGGACAGTATGGGCTATGTGCTGTCTATCCTTCAAAGAGAACTTGTAATAACTAACTAGCGCTTAGTAATTAACATTTTGCATTTGTAAGCTTCATGTGTAAGACAGTGATCAGCCATTGTATGATCCATAGCTTGCTGTTCTGCCATCAGAAACCATTTTTCTCTTTACCATGTTTACATATGTGCGCCAGAGAGCACTCTGTCCTCCTGCTAGTCAACATCAAGGAGCACGCTGTAAGATCTGACACGCTAGACTTGCTGAGCAGCCCAGATACCATGTTGCTCTTCTCTTGATTATACAGATTGCTTTAGACGATGCTGGGGTGAATTCTGCTGAATTTGTGCAGTCTAATTGAATAAATTAAATAATAGAGTGAATCCTGCAAAACGTTCAAAGTATTGTAGTACAGTACATCTTAGTAGCACAATAAAAAATATTCACATTTTTATACACAGAGGCATTCACCTCATCTACACCATAAAATGACACAACAGATCAGTAAAAATTGGAATAGGAAATTGGCAGAATGCTGACTGGTTAAAATAAAAAAATCTGTGGATCATGATATTGTCCAATTCCGACCGTGCATGCCTAATATTCAACAAATAATAAGAGACTCTTTATTTAAACACTGTATATAATTTGTAGAATCACATTCTGTAATATAAAATTAAAGCATGCGAATTATTATTACCTTAGAAACTCTCAAAGTTGATTAAAACTGTAATTATGATTAGCAGTAGAAATTTGGAATCACCTCAAAGTCAGAAAGAGAGAAAACAATCTTCTGTCTCCTCATGGGATGAATAGACAGCTATTGCTTCTTGTGGTAAAAACTGAAGGGAGGCAGAATAGTCTCTAATGCTCTGGTACTTTTCAAGAAAGAAGAAAGAGAAGATAAGTCTGCTTCTCATTTTTTTTGTGATATTGCTTGCTACATTTAGGTTTAATATATGTACAGTCTCAGCATATATACTGAAATATACTTATCTCACTATCTCAGCCTGTGACTGAATGTGCACAGAGTGGTTTTACGAAACTGAGGGCTTGTCATTATGACATTAAACAACTGAACTAGAGTGCATCTGCTGGGAGGGTGGATTTTATTAGTTTGCTTTGTGCTCCATCGCCATAATGTTTCCTAGAGCACGTTTGGCCTGCACTTCTTCACTGATTTTATGGCTTCTCTCTTTCTGTGGAATATTGAACTCCTACTCCATTAAAACAGTACTGCGGCTAACCTTCATCATCACCAGCAGCTGGCCCGGGTTTGCCTTTATAACTTTCTTACTGATACGCTGACCGTGGCGTGTGCCGTGATATATAGGGGCACATTTTTCAATATAATCATGCCATGCAGGCTGAGTGCTCCGCTGCACTGATTGTAAACCAAACCATGTGTGCACTCCGCCCCAACAAGAAAACACACACACACGCACCCTCCGAAAATGAGTGCATGCCCCTGTTCTGTTGTTGAACACATATGCACCTTAATCAGGCCTCTGTCATTGGCTAGGTTGGGAGAATAGATGAAGTCCTCAGTGACCTGACCTCCATTAGATCACTTATTCACAGCTGATGAGGTGTGATAACATCAGCTATCGATTAGGAGATGGAGAAAAAATGATGAGAAAGGAGAGAGGGAGCGGGAGAATGAAAGAAGAAGTGAGGGATGAAGGGGTGGGGTGGTGTGAGGGCTTGCTGTCTAAGCAGTTCAGAGGATTGATCAGGTCTCTGACTCTGGCCCTCGGTCTCAGCTCAAGACCAATTCACTCGTCTTTCCAAAATATGCCATACTTACTTCCATTCTAGCCCAGAAGGGCTCCTTCAAATCTAAATGCAAATCAGCCATTTAAGGCAATTAACAACCTGCTCTACATGATCTTAACACAATCTGGAAATAAGGCAACATTTGGTATAGAGCTCCAGCCTTGGAATGCAGTATCTGATATCTGTCTGTTTAAAAGAAGCTCTGATTTGTCACGTGTGTATATGTATTAAAAACAGTATTCATTTTTAATATGATGACACGTTATCATAAAATTACCACAATGAACCTTTCCAAATGCATTAATCAAAGAATCTACTCTACTGACAATACATTTTATCAGTTGCAACTTGTTCATTAACCTAAAAACATAAACACTGAAGCACATATCATTAAATTACCTTTAAGTACCATGATGTTACATTTCACCCCCTCTTCTGTAGAGGTGAAACTTGAAAGAAGCAGAAGCTAAAGAAAAGGCCATGCCTCGTGCTGTTAACAAAAAAAAGCTTGAGTCATCACACCCACGTCCTTGATGATAAAAATGATGAACAGGGCATATTATTCATTAAACACTTGCCAGATGAGATTTGCTAGATCAGACATTACTATTGGTATAAAATGCCAAAGAATATTTTTTGCGGCAAGACACAAGCCCTGCCCCCTTCAGCAGAATTCCATCTGAGTCCTGGCTCCCATTGATTTCATCTTGGGCTTTACGTTGACTTTTTTTTTTTAACAATGCCCTGAGAGGAGGTAAAGAGAGAGTGAGAGAGAGAGAGAGAGAGAGAGAGAGGAAAAAAAAAAAAAGTATCCATCGATGACTGACATCAATGATGTACAACCACTGTGGTCACCCTGACAGCACCTGGTTGTCCTGACCTGCAGTAAGGCATGCAGCCACTGCTGGCCAAGGACAAAAGGAGGAGCGTGGCTCTGGAGCTTGGCGAGACTGAGCGCTGTAGCAGGTGCAGGCTCTCCTCTCTGCCTGCTGGGACCGTGGAGCCAGGCCGGTGGGGTGCTTCCTGCTCCCCACACGATGGACCCGTCCCACGGCCGGCTATATGCCAGACCATTGCAGAGCCAGAGGACATGCGCACAAGTCCATGAGTGAGAGGCAGAGAGCGAGAGAGAGCAAGAGAGAGGGAGAGTGAGTGGGAGTGCAAGAGAGAAAGCAAGAGTGAGAGCAGGAGAGAGTGACTGAAGGGAGGAGTGCATGGGGGATTAGGGTAGTACTGCCAGACATTACAGAACTCATACAAAAGTAACCTGATTTACTGTGATGTTCACTGATATATTAGATTATGTATTTCCTGAACTCTGTTAGAATAGACTGTTTAGGTGACACTGGGCTACGGTGCATTTGATTTATTTTACTGCATTCCCAAACGCTCATGAACATGTTGCATCTCTGTCATGGCAATCCAGGAGGATCTAGTTCTAATTTGAATATACCTGTTTATGTATCAGCCCACTATTCCATACATCATTGTATCCCTAATCAAAACTTAAACGGTCATGTGACGATAACATGTAACAAAAAAGCCTTACATAAAAGCAAATGACGACAAGTAAGAGATTATTAATAAAATTTAACAAAACCATTATGTTCTCTTCTGGTTATTTAAGAAATATGACGACTGAGAACTGACACTCATGTATGACGATAACATAAGAAAATTATATCAGGCTGTAAAAAACTTTGAGATTGGTTGTGGTTTGAACCCATACAAGTGGATAAATCTGGTTTATTTGACTTGAACAGATGGATAGATAGATGGTTTATTCAAAGTACTCTGCATTTAGAGCTGGTCTGTCTGTGAAATATTCAGTACAGATCATTGTTTTTGAATTTTCATTTTTTTTTTTTTATGTGGCACTTAAATGGACATTTCAGCTCATCAAACCTCAGAAAAACAATCCATCATGCATCATAAAATAACTTCAACAAGTATCGCAAAGTTTTATTTATGCCATACTATCCTCCTCTAAATGTAACTCCTATGTAATACAATCTGGTGACCTTAGCGATAAATTACTCAGCAAGCACTATAGATTATCTAGATACTACTACAAAGCTAAAGGCTTAATGGGTAGAAGTCCTTTAAAAGTGAACAGAAATAACTAGCCCGGCTCTGCTGAAAAAGTTATAAAGTTCAAGCAAGTCTTTTTCTCTGTAGTACATCTATTCAGGAATGGATACATACTCTGAGTGTCTGCATGTGCGTTCATACGGAAGGCTGTGTGGAAGCAGGTTATTTTGGAATCCAATCTACTCCACCAGTCTGAGCATTGAGAGTGGGCTTTTGTGATGGATCAGGCTGTTCTTTCTGACATGCTGATGACAGCCTGCGCGGCTGAACGCTCAGAAACATGGCCGCACTCCTCCGACACGTCCCTGCACTGATCATCCACAGATAAAACTCCAGCAGACAGCAGACTTGTGAATTACTGATCACACAGACGGCCGGTATTGCATTACCTTCCGGTCTGCTCTTAGCACTATGATTAGAAGCAGTATCTGCTGGGAGATTTGATACTCCTTCAATTTTTTTTTTCTTTTTGCAGTTGATAGTGCTTGGCCAGCCAGAGAATCAAACTACTATTTCACAGTACGCACAAAGTATCACAGTTTAAAGTCTTGAAATCATATCTCAAGTGCAAACATTAATTGACAATGGAGTCAGGATGAGGCGAGAGCAAACAATAATGCCAACCCTTGCTAAAAAAGTGGAAGCACTTCGCGTACCCTTGAATAAGTTGGGCAGGTTATCTCAAGGTAAAAGTCTGCTGCTGCGAAAGGGAAACTTAAAACGTGATCCCCTGCAGAGAGGGTCTCAGCTGAGACGGCACAACGATTTGTATTCAGACCAGAAGACCACATGCAACAGCTTTATGGAAACACTGGACTTAATGTGCAGAACAGCTCAACACATTCGTGGCACCGAGCTGCTGCATAAACATTTGCCTTTATGCGGTTCATCCAAAAGCCTGGAGATGACTGAAATATGACAAAGAGGCAGAGAAGCCTCTGTTTCTCTCTTTCTGTCTGTGTAGGGTGTGTTTGATGATTAACCAGCAGGCTAGCTGACACAGTGGAGGTGGCTGGCCTCTAGTGGGAGACACTCTAAAGCAGAGCTTTCCAAAGGAGCCATCCTCAGAGCCACACTCCTACATGTTTTCTGTTTATATCTCACTGGGATGGAGCTCGGTTGCTAAAAAGTGCCGCTATGGTTTCGCACACGAGTGCTTTCTCCAACTGTATTTTTCTCCAGCGGAGTCAAAACATTTCATGACCTTTTCATCAAACTAGACAGGCTGGTAATAGATTGCTATGGAGGCTCTAAGTGTACGGGAATAAGATGGAGACTACTTCATTGCCTCAGAGTATGACACTTACGGACACACACCCGCCCGCACACACATGCAACCTACCCACAGCAATCCACTGGTGCAGTATCTCGCCCCTACAGCTCTACCAGTCACTGTATAGGTTGAATAATACTCCTCTCCTTGCTTGGAGAGCACCCATCCTGCTCTGCTACATTCTCACTTCACTCTCTGCTATACACAAATATAATGCCAAAGGACTGAAACTTGAGGCCACAACCTGACTCAGTATTATTAAGTTCCAATTGCTCACATACTGTATGTGCTTACAGCTGAACATAGTGCATCCTAAATATTGGGAGTATATTAATAATACAGGCTGGTGCCCTAGATTAAGTTCATCAACAAGCAGGGGAATAAATGAATTAGTGTATAGCAGTAATAAACATTTTTGTTTCAAATAAAATCAGTATTTTTTCACGTTTGATGAGACCCAGGTTTCCTCAGGTGTGAAATGCAACTACAGCTAACTAGAACAGAACTGGTTGCTGATGAGGACTCTTTCTTAACCTAGGTACTTTCTCCCAAGTAGATGACGTGGCAACATGTTTTTTTTTCTTTTTGTGTAACAAAGAAACATATTTCCACAGTTTCTGGACCTAGCTAACATCATGTAGAGTGGTCCATAACCCTGAAACACCAAGTCCTGTACATTTTTGTGTTTTCCCTGCTTCCAATGCACCTAATCCAACTAGCCCGCTAATTAACAAGCCCTTCCTGAGTTAAAGTGGGTGTGTTTTGGCTGGAAAACAAAAATGTGCAGGGCAAGGGGCATGATATCTCGAGGGTCAACATACACCTAAGCACCTGTATGCATCATTAATTTTGTTTCTCCTGATGTCCACTTAGCATATTTGTGTGGTTTTAGGAAACAGAGATCCCGCTGTCCCACAGCCCCCAACAGGGATTTGGCCATGGTTTGAAAAATGTCATTAATTATTGATTTATTTCTAGCAAACAACAGAAACACACTAGTATTCCCACAAATAGGCACACTTAAACATTTAAATACATTGCATGAAGTGAAGATGACACATAGGCCACAGCGCTGGGTTTCACATAGACAAAACTTTAAATGGGTCTCAGAAAACAAACACTGTTCTGTCTCAGCTCTTGTACAATCAGGCTGAGCTAAGCAGCTACAGCCATCACAGCACTGAACTGTAAACATTGTGTGGCATTCGTAGTTCTGTTCTTTATTATTAGATTAATTATGCTTTCATGGCTAAATTCAAGATGACAGTACACTGTTACCACAACTATTACTAAACTGCGCAATTATGCTGATTCACTGGACAAAGTTTAAGCTTCCACTCCTATGACTCACATCCACTCAAGAGCTGGGGCTGACTTAAAATTCAATTTGGTGAAGTAAGAGCACAGTTCAGTAAAGGTGGGCACCATTACTGAACTGTGCTCCTATGTGACAAAAGATGATTTAACTGTTTACTGCAGTTATTGTCCACATGGCTACCTAAATAAAATACTGTTCTGCTGTTCTGATTGCTTTTTTCATATTGTGCCTTTAAGCCACAGCATAAAAAATATATATAAAAAAACTTTTTTTTTGTCATATTTGCTGATGAAACATCAGTGCATGTCTAATGCCATTTTGCTACCTAGTGCTCCTAATGCCATTTTCAAGAATGCATTATTTCCAGATCAAAACCACCAATCAGAGTCAGGAGGTGTGTTCAGTACCAATACCGTATCAGTACTGGTGCTGATACTGGCACTTACATGCTGTATTATTAATCTGTATTGTATGATATGGATACTTATAATCGACAAAACAATTTCTGATGTGCACATGCACTAACAAAAGACAGAAAGTAACAACAAGTCAGTTCTGTGGGATGACAAGCAGCAGTAAAAATGCTCATAGCTAAATCTGTAACAGCAGTATTTTAAAAGAGCCTCTTCACTCCAACAACCAAACTGGAAAAAATGTGCATGACTGCTACATGTACTAAACTCCAGCGGAATCTGGCAATCAGACATGTAAATGCAAGTGAGTTTTGTTACAGGTTTATCATCACTTATAGTAATGACTAAATACACAAAAATAAATAAACAAAATAAGGTTTCATAAGCACATAAAACATATAATTGGACAACAAGTACCAATAATATAAACCAACAAATAAAGGCTATTTAGTCATTTACTTTATGTTTTGTTTGTGACACAGACTATTTAAAACATGTACAGGTATAAATATGAGGAGTTGCAGGTAGAATTGGATATATAAATCAAGTGCATCTCGATTTCTCTGTGTACTTAGAGTGTCATAGGAGGGCAGATCACTGGCAAGGCAGATTACTGTTTTCTAAATAATGAAAGCAACCATACTGTACTTTATTAACAGAAGGCATCTTTCTGAGGCAAACATTACACAAGCTGGCTGGAGTTACCTGTCAACATGGAGCACTGACTTGCTTCTCATAACAGACAATAAGAAGAGAAAAGAAAAAATTATCACACTGCTTATATAAATTACATAGCTGGACAAAGAGCAGAGGCTAAAGTCTAGAGGAACTTGGAAAAACAGTTTTCTTGAATTATTCACACAAAAAGAAAAAAGAAAAAAGGCAAACGGTAGCTTGCCAGAAGGATTTTATTCACAGATATCAGGTTATATGTTCCTTTCTCTGTTGCTTTGAGCAGCCTAAATGTAAGAAAACTGTGTTTATTTATGCCTCCGCATTAATAAAAAATAGATTTACAGAAGGCGTGTCCAATCTTATCAGCATAGGGCTTGTGTGAGTGTGGGTTTTTATTCCAAACAAACAGGGGTACCCCTGATTCTAATTATCATGTACTTATCTTGATCACCTGTACTTTTTCATTTTATGGCAGGGCACTAAAAAATATATCATGTGAATCAACACAATTATCCTCTTTCTAAAAGTAGATTATCCTATAGGTTCCTACTTTTCCCATTAATGATCCCAATTGTTGTACTTGTCCAGTAAAAATAAGGCAGTGTCAAATGTAAAATGAATTAAATAGGCCTTTGTTAAATTTGTTAAATAAGCCCTTTTTATTTTATAATTATTACTTTTTGAGATAGCTGTCCTAGTAAACAATTGTTTACAGTGTAAGGTTAATGATTATATGGAAATTATATTACATGAAACTAAAATAATGAATGAAAAATAATGAAAAAATAATCATTGTAAGCCAAGCAAATTAGCAACATCAAGTAAATATCTACCTTTTGAATACTAGTATGTAACTGACTAACTTCTAATAAAAGCCAGTTATGTATTGAAATGTGAACAACATGCAATACTCACACTTACTCACATAACATCTTATTATGTTTATGTTAATTACACTTTGTATAACTTTCACCATTATTAATTTATTAGTAGTGAAGGACCTGATCTGATTAAAGTGTATAAAGCGCGTCTAATAAATCCCCAAAGTCCCAAAACACTCCCGTTTTCATGTAAAATGGATGGTCCTAAAAGCGATGCTTCCCTAAGCATGTCCTAATCTTATTTAGCTAGCCATCCAGCTATCCATCTATCTAGCTGTGTGTTATGAGCGTCTGAGGTTCATACATCCAACTATACCAGCATTCCATGTGTGTGTTCATTCTCTGGCTACTCATCCAGCAGTACAGCAGATGAAAGCCTTACCTACTTTAAAGTGTTGGCCAGCATATATGTTAGAGCACATTTCTGAAGATTCTACAGATGCAGGAACTGCTAAATGATCTACAAATATACATGTAACCTAGTTTCATAGTGAGCTTAAACCTTTAATCTACTTTGCATACATGTCATTCTTTACCCCAAGTCACATACATACCTTTTATGCTGACACCAGATAATTTAAAATGCTAAAGAAATTAATTCTATGGAATCGTTAAATATACATCTCAACTGTATCAATGCACTTGTTCACTGTCTGCTAGTTAGCAAAAATGTAGGGTCTTGTATGACACCTTGGAGGCTTTCTGTGAAGCAGGAGAATTCGTTTTTTGGTGGCTCTTCAGGTGGCTCTGTATTCTGCTGTTGCAGGTCCATTCATTTGTGTCTGTACTGTGTTCCTGCTGCTGATGTGACAGCAATAAATAAGAGATCTGTTTGAGAGCTACTGTTCTTATGTAGTCCTGAAAGATGAACTAGTTTGCCAGCATACAGGATGGTTTTAAGTGCAGTGAGTTCTGATCAGGTAAAATAGTCACTATGCCAGTATACAGGACTGCAATATGGTCAGTAGGGACATTAATTATTGGGTATATCCAGACCAAAAAAAAAATTGAAGAGGTACACCAGGTCAGGATTCATTTAACTTGTGAATTAATGTGGCAGCCCCTAAGTTCCGCCCTAACATAAAAGAAATCTGCAAGAAGACGTGGCAGTGTCACTAGACACTGAGAGGCAGGAATTCACATGGATAAGGTCCTTGCATAGTATCTGGCCCTTAGTCAGGGCATGGAGGAAGAAGGTAGGTAATGCCCAAGGCCACCTGGGGAAGAGTTCATTTTGCCCTCCTCCTGTACTCTTATACTCAGTCACTCTCTCTTTCTCTCTCTCTCTCTCTCGGGGAGAAGACAGAGCGGCCAGTCGGGCTGGAGCTGTCAGCTCTCTCTCCTGTAACAAGTGCGCCCGTCACAGAGAAGTTGGCAGAGGCGATGGATGTAAGCGCGCCGAGGGTTTATGGGAGATGACAGCTCCTGCTAAATAAAAGCACACGCACATAGACAGTGGACGGGGGAGAGGACACAAGGGCCTTGCTCTGCTCAGCTTAATGCAGGCAATGGCAACCCAAGCCGAACCTACAGTAACTATCACTACTAATCCTGGTGCTCCTACTAGCTGTAGTGCTGAACAGCAGAGCCAGCCGGGCCCTCAACAACACAAAAACACACTGTGTGTTGTGACACAGTGACCACAGAGATACCTCTAGTGCCAAGTTCAGGATTTATCAAGCAAATGCAACTTCCACATGTCAAATTGATACTGACGTTTCTCAGAATAAATCTATATACATTTTCCTTTGAATACCTTTGGCAGGGGGTTGTTGTTTGTGGTTCAGAACCTAACCTAACCTAATGCTAGACAATCAAATCATATCACAGACATATCACCGTGTTTATAGACATCTAGTGTAAAGCTGTTCCAAAAGAGCACAAGCAGTTACTGCAGCAACAAGGTGACAATCTCCCTATTAATACCCTTGATTCAGAAGAAATGATAGATGATCAGGTGTCTCCAAACTAAGACATAGTCATACGCATGTTTGACATTTATCTATTACGCCTTTATTTAACTAAATGAATACAACTGTAGACATTCCTGCAAACAGAAGTTTGTAGGAAGTTGTTCCCAGGCTCAGTCCACATTTTTCCTTCATCCCAATGAGTTGACACTTAGGCTGAAACAAAAAATGTCCCGGGAGGGGTTTAAAACATTAATATAATATTGATTATTTTTTAGAAAAGGGATAGTGAACACTATGTTGCAATCTACCAATGTAGCTAACAACATGGATCAAAATAAATTTAAATAAGACAACTAAGTATTCATGATATGCATTAACATGTTTATATAGTTAAATGAAAGTGCAATAAAATGAATCTTTGTTTTAATATTTTTCTATCCCACAGTATAAATATACAACAATAAATACATAACAGTGCAGTTTTACAATTTTTTCAAGGCATGCTCTTGTTCTTGTTAATTACAAGAGCATTATTAAAGTAGACCCAAATATTAAATATACTATGCTAAAAGCTTTAAAACTTTCTTGGGGAAAACACAACCTCTGCATACAGGGTTTTGGCATTAAAAAGTTTGCAACTCCATTGCAGTTAATGAGTCTATTAACTAAGTAAGTCTATTTTACTGTATGTCTGTACATGCTGTAAAAGGCAATGTGGATCCAACATAGAAGGAAAAGTCCTAATTAATGTGTTTATTATGTAATTTAAAAAAGTAAACACAGGAATTACCATAGGCCCGGCACAAGCAGAAATTATACTCTTAGAACCAAATACAAAACAGCACTAAACAAAAAGACAAGAAAGGGGTGATTAACAAACTCTTCACAGACACGGTCACCTGACACTTTTTGGCTGTTTACTGTTTGCATTTGCTGTTTGTGTTGATGCTGGTGGCAATTTCCATTCAACATTACAAGCAAACAAACATGACCAGTAATGTCCATGGCCAATCATTAGTGGTCGTATTTCAGTGCTGCAGTATTCATTGATGTTTGCATGTGTACACAGCAGGCTGCTGACTGTCATGTTTAGTCAGCATTTCCGTTTGGTTAAACAGTGGCAACACATGCATGACGTTTTCATCTCTTTCTTTTACATATAAACAACTGTTACGTTTTAGGCTCTATGCTGTCGTGTATGCAGACAGAGTGTGTGTGTGTGTGTGTGTGTGTCCTGAGTGTTTGGGGCCAGGGCTGTGTGGTGTAAGGGCTGTCTGATTGAGCAGAGAATGTGTCTGTGAACATGCTGGCCGCTGTCAATCGACTGCTCTTCACACTAGGGAGGGTCAAAGAGTGACCAAAACACCAACATGACCAATTGTCCTCACCGTTTACACTGTCCTCTAGCTGCTTAGCAAAGGTGAGAAACCAGGTCAGCTTTCAATGTAAATTCTAAACTACTTTGTCAGATAAAAACTGTGTCTGCTTTGAATGACTTTGCATTCTCCCCCAACAAAAATGTACTTAAACTTACATGAGGCAAAGTACATGTAGTAGGTCTGAGCATCCAGCCCCCTCATGAGCTGAAACATGTTGCAGCAAGTTTCCCAACAACAGAAGCAGCAACTAGAAGCAACGTCTACAATACACAACATATAGCCATATTACATATACATTAATATAATGCATGTTTCCCTGAGCTTTATACACTCATAAATGGCTGCACCCAGAAGGAAGTGTACGATTGCAATGCTATTGGGAAGGAAGATAAAGGTTCCCACAAACAACTAATGATGATACATTTACACTTGTATGGGTAATATTTATTGAGTTGACATATACAAAAGTAGATTTTAGAGTACGGCTGGAGGTGAAGTCACACCAGACATTTTGCACATGTGACGTGTGAAAACAAACCGTTCATCTTGGCGCTGACCACAGCGTATGTCTCACAATGTGAAATTTACCAAGCATGTTTTAGGTCAAAAGAATCAGCCAACGTTTTCAAAGCTATAGACGCTATAGAGGCTTTGGTTAGCTGGCTCCAATCACTGTCAGTGTGAACAACTTCTTTAAACCACATTTCGAAGCAAAATCTCTCTGAATTACTTTGCTTACATCTTCAATTATATTTTTGCAAAGTTCTTAGAGCTTGTCCAGTCTCAACAGTTGCAATTAAAAAAAAGACTTTGGGAATCAAGCCTGGACAAATCTACTGCAGACAAATATCAGTGTATCCCTATCTTGTACATCAGAGTAGTGTTAAATGAAAATTCTTCTAACACAGATCCAATCCATGAATCTGTCAGCAGGCCAATTACTTTTTATTGTGTAATTCATACGCCTACACCTTTCACCACTTGATCATATAGCCCTTAACATCTGGAAATTAGCACAATGTATGCTTGTTTTGCACATTCAGACCAACATGAGTAATGAGTAACCACGGTTACGACATAACATTACTCTTGTAGCTGTTACTATTATTAGTACAAAGGAAAAAAAATAATGATGTGAATTTGAAGAAAGAGCCGGTCGTGCGAGAGCTCAGAGAGAGGATTCTCTCTCCTTGCTGGCCACGCCAGCTCTTTCACCAGTTAATACCAGTTCACCCATTTTCTTCTCTCCTCCCTCTAGACTTTTTTCCCCCCATTCAATCTCCCTATCTTCCTGCCGCAGCCCTCTGAAATACCCACCATGGCCGCACAACAGATCAGGCCGGCACGAAAGCTGTAGCCCCCGTCCTTATTACAGCAGCTTGCACCGTGCTCTAATCACCAGCACCAGACCCGGTCGAGAGAGGGAGCGAAGGAGAGAGAGAGCGAATGAGAGAGAGGGAGAGAGAGAGGGAGAGAGAGAGAGAGAGAGAGAGAGAGAGAGAGAGAGAGAGAGAGAGAGAGAGAGAGAGAGAGAGAGAGAGAGAGAGAGAGAGAGAGAGAGAGAGAGAGAGAGAGAAAGCAAGATTGTTAATGGCAAGAGTCTGTGCACCAGAAACGGTTGCAGTGTTAACCAGCTTTTCCGCTCGTTTTGGTGAATTGGGGTGTCGCACGAGGCCCTCAAGGGGCCACAGACACCCAACCCCACCTCCCCCACCCGCCAATGACACTCGCTCTGATAGCCAATGCTCTTAGGACCAACAATGCCCAAATAACACAGATATGCACACATACAGACAGACACGCACACACGCGTGCACACGCACACACACACACACACACAGACACACACACACAATCCAACATCAAACAGACTGTGGATAAAGCCAGTCTTTCCCCAGTCAGTTCGCTTTTTATTTCACCCTCTGCGAGAATAAGGGAGGAAATTGTTGGCTAAGCTGCCTTTTGTCAGTGTGCTTCAGAGACACTGTCTGAACACCAGCCCTCATCTCATCTCTCAGCTTCATCTTAAAGCCTGTTTTTTTGGGATAGTGTCTGCATGTTCTGCAAACGATGACCACATACACATATGCGAGATCTCGTTTTTTTTTTGCTTTTATAGCAGATCATAAAATTTCAGGTGTTTTTAACAAAGAGACAGATAGATAGGTAGATAGAGATATAGAGAGATATATAGAGAGAGAGCACGAGAGAGAGAGAGAGAGAGAGAGAGAGAGAGAGAGAGAGAGAGAGAGAGAGCACGAGAGAGAGAGAGAGAAAGAGGAAAAATAATTCTGAGAGATTTTTAGTGTTGTGGTTTGTACACTGGGTGCACTAATGATGATAAGACACAAAAAAAAAAAAAAAAAAAAAAGACAACCATGGTGCCATTATTCTGTGTGGGACCACACAATCCGTGTGTCTGACTATCAAAGCCAGTCCTTAGGAGGGCACGGATTGAGTCGCCCCAGGCTTGGCACACGCATATGGAAACGCTACCTAACTCAGTTCTAGGGTTTACAGCAGAGATGTCATCGCCTACAGCATCAAAAGGTTGTGGTCACTGCTTTTTAAAGGTGTACCTTTAGCTTTGTTCTGTTTTCACAAGAGGGGAGTGAAGTACAAAGAACAGCATTTATATAAATCAATTTGTCTGACAGTGCATTTGTAGTTATAAAAACTTTGAAACCAATAACAGATGTTTAAACATAAGCAAGAACCCAATACTAGAGATGCATTGACACGGAATTTCTGGGCCTGATACGATAGCAGACAATGAACATCTTATTGTGGCCAATATCGATATCATTAAAAGAAATTGTTTACAAATTTTCAATTTAATGATTGAAATGACTGATTCATTATTATTATTACAATGTCTAATTACTGCATGTAGATATTTCACATTGTTCAGACATTCCTATCTACACCATTCACATTAGTGCACTAATTATAACAAAAAATTCTAAAACAACTTCAACAACTAGCAGACTACAACAATTCCAAGGGTTTATGATTATCACTATGCAACGCTAAAGTTAAATAAACAGAAAATAATGAAATACCTATGCATGCAGCAATAAATTAGTTGATAATAGCTGATTATTATTGGACATGAAACATCATCACTATAAAACTATCAAAATTATGATGGTACCTGAACTTTGACTGCATTTACCAAAACAGATAAATTAGTTACAAAAACACAAACATGTACAAATATACCCATGTTGTATATCAGCATTGTTTCTTGTCAAAAACTGAAATACATTCTTTAAAAAAAAAATTAGACAAAAGTCAATTTCCTGTCAGAATTATAGCTTATATTACACCCTTTGGTGGACTTCACATGAGAGGCCAGCACAGCCAACCAGTGAGTCCTCAAGTAGGGCTTGTACACATCACTCCGCATGTGACACAAGCTAAAAATAGGTTGTGGACGTATTGGTTGTAATTATCTGTAATAATTTAATTCTTGGGAGATGATAGTGGCTGTATTTTCCTACATATAGACAAATATATACTGACCACAGATACACATGTTCCACAAAAAATGTTTAAAACCATTATTGATTCTATAGTGTGAAATGTGTGTATGTGCCTTTTCTAAATGATGTAGTACAGCAGCAGCTCCAGGAGCATTCTAAAAACTGAGGGTGATCAAAAGGCAGGCCTTAGTGCTGCTCCACTCCAAAAATACACTCAGCATGGCAATTTATGACATGTGGATGACTCAGTGTTTCTGGGCCTAGAGATCAATCTTCACTTCAAAGAAGTAAATCTTCAGCCTTACTTATGTAGCCCTCCACATGGGGGGTGGGGGGGTGGGGTGGGGTGGTCGTGAAAAGATCTAGAAGACAGCATGTGAGCCTTTAGTGCATGATATCTAAAATAAACCCTGGCATATCTGGTGATGTAAGCAAAAGGACATGATGTTGAGCATAGTAATAATCATGGAGAATCACTAGAGCAACAAGCAGTACTCAACTTTCTCTGTACTTATTACAAACCTCTCTTTCCCTGTAAAAGGTGGTTTAGATTTAGCTAGTTCTAGCCTAGCTTTACCCTGTGTTCATATACAACCTGTAAATAGCTTGGTCTAACAAAGGAAGACAGCTTTGAGTTGTGCTGTGTTTGAGGATGGAAAGAGAACACAGTGTGTGTGGTGGTGGTGGTGGTGACGGGGGGGGTCTGAGTGTGACAGATTTATTCCTCTATGCTCTAGCCGGATGAGAGGGGGCCATAAATAAGGTGGGAGAGGAGAAAGCTCTCCATTGAACATAATCAAGTAGATCCTTTAGACTCACATCCGTCATTCTAGTGGGTACAGTGACAGCAGGGGGTCCAAGGTGAGGTCAGGGTAGCTCCCTTTAACCCTGGTCTAACCTGGCTCACCTTAACCATGCCTATGGTAACAGCTGTATAGAAAGGGGCTGTGATTAAAAATAGAAATGAATACAGTCAGATCTGCCTAATATAACTCCCAGCACTCATGCATGAGAGGTCTTAATAATACCTCTACTCTACAAACTGGTTTCCAATAAACCCAATGAAAACTTCACATAACTTTCTTTTTAGCAATGCCTCTCTATGAATATAAGCAGCAAATGCAAAAAGATAAAAAGATTAAAAAAAAAAAACTTGAAATATGCTAATCTTAAGCCTTACTTACATTGCCTACTGCACTGGGTGCTGGGTCTACAAGGGGAGGTGCTGTTGGACAGCTCAAGTTTTTCATAGTAGTGGTGAGTGAAACCACATGTCCAAATGCCCCTAAACGCTACTTAACAGAAAGCTTTTATGCAATATAGTTACAAATATGCTGCCCGATGCCCGAGTCATTCTTTTGTGATGGCTTTGTGGCATTCTAGTTAGGTAAAACAGCCCTAAAAGAAAAATTATTTTTCTTTTACCAATCACTCATTACAGCTCAGAAGATATGTGTCCATACACTATTCGTTTTGCAATGGCTATATTTGCGCTGTAGACATCGCAGATCCTGATTTTAATCCCCACCATCAAACAAAAAATGTCACATATCTCTCAGTTTGCATTAAAAAAAATCTTTTCAAAGAGGTAGCTACCCATAACATTATGTGAATACTGTATGGTAGAATCAAAAGAAAATGGTCAATAGCAATAGCCTAAAATTCTGCAATCTTTATTAACATAAATTGAATTTAAGACTGTTTCTAATTCCTCTCTAAAAATACTATTTGGGAAACTGGAGGTTTCATTAGTGCATACATATGTAACGTAGTAACAGCATAATTGGTGATCTAAAGTATCTGTTGATCCAGGTCTGGAAAAAAATGGCCATTTTGGAATGTGGAAGGGCCTGGAATTAAATTAGCAGGCTGCTTTCAGTCATGTTAAGCCCTACCTGATTACGTACTGTCATTTAGCAGTCAACAACAATTAAGGTCATTAATATATCCTGACAAAATAAATCACTCTGACAACACTGAAAGTGCTATATAAGGATAAACAGCATGCTTTCAATTAAGAAGGAAAAACAAGAAAGTCTTGAATATGTTCAATATTTACTGTGATTACGTAAATTTAAATTTTGGTCAGCTGATGGTGATTTCATTTGAAATCTCTTTAAGATCAGTATGCATCCCATTAATTCTGAAGTCTATGGGCGAGGTCCTACGGCAGCTAAGCAAAGTACTTTACTGGGAAAGTAAAATGTTCTTTTTATGTAAAAACTGAACTTCAGTTATTTTCAGGTTTTGTGCCTCTTTAAACCACACGCTTATTCCTAATATCTATTACAATAATATCAATAACAATCCCGGCTCTCAAAATATCTCTCCAACTGTAGGATTACATGCCTAACCTTTAATGTTGATCTGTTAATTCAAATATTCGGCCTTTGTCTATTATTTAATATTTTTCTTAGTAGCAGTTGCCTTAGCCTTTTTGTAAGGCTAATAACTTATCAGCTGTTGCAGAAGGAGTTAAGGCAGGAGGCAAGGTACACTGTAAGACATAATAGCAAATTTCTGGAAACACAGCTCTAAAAATCATAGATCAGTAAAATTGCTCACTGCAATCAAAATAAGATGTTAAACCACTCCTTATACTAGTAACAATACATGACGTATAAGAATAACTCCAATAATCCAATAGAATCTAGTTAATACATTCTCTGTAGACACTCTCAGCATAAACAAGCTAACTTAACAGCATTGCAAGCAAGTAAGTGTGCAGGCAAAAATATTGCTTTGTGTGATCTAAGCTTATACCAGTCCTGACCATCTCATATTCCAGTTCAGTGCTCCAGTAAGCAATCTGGTGAAACAACAAACATTTCAATGCAGCCAGCTGTGACCATATACTGAAATCGCCAATCTGTGTTAATCACAGTCACAAAAGTCACAAAGTCACAGGCTATCAGAACCGCATAGCCCTATTACCTACAGTCACACACTGCACACACACAGTAAGAATGTCAGCAGCATTGAAAATATATATATTTTTGTTTAAAATGTTTAACATCCTTTCCTTTGAAATTTCTGCATATTTCCTCCATAATAACATATGGATCCAGGAAGCAGAATTAATGCTCTCTGTCCATGTACCTCAATCATCTTGTGCAGTCATTTATTTGCCATGTGCATCACAGCAGGAGATGATTAGCAAACTGAGAAATGGTGAGCTAGCACACAACACAAACCGAGGCATGGCTGAGGCAAAATATGGAGCTCACTTTGCTGGAGCCGGTAGACTTACTGTATCTACAGCAGCTTGCTTTATATGCACATTTACTTTGTTTTTTCTACATACAACTACATTTAAAGTCTCATGAAGTCTTTAGCAGCTCTTTACTGTGAACACATAAATATGCTAGAGACAGTCTAGGCTTAATCAATAACGAAACACATCTTTCACACCTGTCCTGGTATATACAGAAACCATTTGAAAGAGAAGATTTTACAGATACACATACCTACCCTGTACCTACAGGTGGACTAGGACTGATAGATTTTCATTTTGCTCAGTTCTGTCTTAGTCACTTTACAGCTTTTAAAGCATCCTGTTTGCTGGCTGCCTTTTGACAGACTCTGGATAGCACTGTGTACCTGTTTTAGTTGTCAGGCATGCTTCACTGCTTGAGCAAACAGGCACAAGCAAGCTGGAAGTGAGATGCCGGTCTATGTGTCTTGCTGTATCTCTTTCTGTTTCTGGCCAGACACACAGGGAGGCCAAATGGATTTAGGCTGCATACATGCCTATACAAAAATGTTCCAGCTATGCATTAAGACTAAAGGCAGAATACATAGCACAATGTTACATCTTTGAAAAAGAACTAAAGAGAAAAAGCTCTGCCAAGAATATCCGTCGGTGGCATGCCACTTCTAAAGTAGCCTCCACAAGTCCACAGCCCCATTCCTTTGCATTCGTTAGCCAAAATGTGGAACACATGGCTAACAACCCTTGAAATGGAAATGTTATTCTCTTCTATCTCAGCTTTTCCCTATTGCTTGCTGTGCTCCCTGTTAACATATATATGCAAAGCTTGGGTGACAGCATGACAGGTGAATATGTTGTTTCATGGGAAGACAGTGAAGTGTACTTTTGAATACCACATAAGAGAAGCGATGACGCTAAATCTCCGTAGGCACTTTGGAAGCCGGCAACTTCAACTTAAAATCATTGTCTCATATTCAAAATCTAGAAGCAACTCATAGCCAGATGATATTTGTTTCGCTCAAAAAACGTAAACAGCTCGCTGCCAGCATGCTGCTGAAAGAGAGAGAGACCGATCCTTAAGCATGGATTTTGCACTCCTGATGCTAGGCACACAAACTGCTTTCCATAGAGTGAAAACATACCCGAGAAAGAATAAAACAGAATTAGAATATTATAGACAAAAGCGTTGTATCCTTTCAACTCTGAGCGGTTCTGTGTTGGTGTATCAAAGCAGGATTGTGTGGTGTATGTGTGTGTGAGCGTGTGTAGGAGGTGACGGAGAGAGACTTGTATACTCACAGTTTGAGCTGTCAGGTCACTCAGGTCCGGCGCTGTATCAGGGGCTCATCCTCTCAGTGCTTATCCCACCGCAGGACACAAAGCGAGAGTGGGAGAGAGAGAGAGAGAGAGAGAGAGAGAGAGAGGAAGGGAGAGACAGAGAGAGAGAGAGGGAGGGACGGAAAGAAAGAGGGTCTTCCCTCTTCTCCAGCTCTACGCGCTTGTAGAAGTAAGAAAGAGGAAGAGGGAGAGAGAGAGACAGGAATGAAAAGGAGAAGACACAGACAGAAGTGAGATGCAGTGTTTTTGTCGATGCGATCTGTGTGCAGGTCCTGGATGAAAAAGCGAGCGTCAGAATGAGTGCGGCTGCTTCTTTGGCGTGCTGTGCGTGTCTTCACACATAGCTGGGAGCCCAGTGCGGTCAACCACACGCGCCTGCACACGAGCACACATACACACAGAAAAGGGGGGGAGGTGGGAGTAGTGCCTAGGCATTCAGTCACTCGGTAAAGCTTACACTGTGAGAAACATCAGAGAGAGAGGGAGAGAAAAATAGAGAGAGAAAAGAGGGGGGGGGGCAAGGAAAGGAGTGACAGAAAAAGTGGGGGAAGGAGGAGGAGGAGTAGGAGAAGGAGGAGAAAGCGGAGGAGGAGAGGATGCGCTGACAGTTTCATGCAAGCTCCTTGCCTGCTCTGACCGCTAACACAGTTTTACGCAAGCTTTTCGCCAGCTCTGACCGCTAACACAGGCTGACAAGTACTGAAAGATAGAAGCAAGAGAGGCATTGCACTTCTCCACTTTGTCTCTTCTCTGTCTTTCTGTCTCTCTCTATCAAAATCTCACTCGCTATAAACATATGTCCTCTCTCCCTTCACATAGTTAGCAGCCACGAGCACTGTGTGAGAGAATAGGGATATAACGACATCTGATGCAGGGCTCATTCTAAAAAACTGTATTTTCCTCTTGTGGCGTTTTGTGATGAGATTGGCTACAATTGAGCAAATAATACACAGAGAGTGGGGCATTTTAATGCTGTGTAAGTGTGTTGGGTAGATATCTCAGCTCTTTAAAGCCAAGACATGGGTCATACTTCTTACTCTTATAACTACAGACTCTCTTGTTAGTTCTGTTCTATATACAAGGCACGTAATGATGCACATAAATTAAAATTCAATACTATACAGTGCTGTTTGGATATGGTTCGTTTTGCGGCATGGCATGGTACTTGAATATAGAGCCGTATGTAAAAGTTTAGGGTGTGTTGATTTTCTAAACGAAAATAAGTATACATTTACTCAAACAAAGAGCACATTTGAATTTCACAATTACTGTTTATTTACTGAAAATCTAAACGTTACGTAAAAACGTTATGGTGCAAAAGTGGCTGCAATACACGCTCCAAACCTTTTCAATTTATAGTTCTGTTTTCAAATATGCCTGACCTGGGAAAAATGTATTTTAGATACACAGTTAAACCTTAACAGTGTGTATTAATGGTAAATTGTTAATGTTTGAATGCTGTGCACAGCTTACATGCATGTCTTCACACTACTTACTTGTATTGGTTTGATATGATTTTCAATTGTGAAGTCAGCGTTTAATGAGTGTGTGGGTATGTGCATAATGTAACTCACACTCTTCACTTCACTCTAACAGAATGCACCATGATGCCTCGTTGTTACTGTTAATAGTGGTTTCAACAAAAGATAATAATGAGAGACTCTGAAGTGTTCGAGAATTAAATCTGCAGTCTAAAATTTATACTGGCATATAAATACAGAACTGAGATACTACAGTATAAGCCAACTTCAGCCCCAAATTTTCAACAAGATCATGGACAACTTTAATTCCAAGTTGTAGTTTGCTCTACATATTTCAATCCAGTTTCTCAAACCTTGGATAATATTGAACAGTTTTAATCAGCGCTTGACACTAAAGAGACTGAAAAGACGAGCAGTTCCACCTTTTTAGCATCACAGCACCAACAACAACCTGTAAGTAGGAGCCATGCTGTGTGATTTTATCCACTTTTTAAAAAATCAAAATCATCTTAAACTGAAGGTTTCATAGCAAGTAACAAACTTTAATTTACTTTGTGTTGCTGACAAGATCGAAAGCAAGCAGCTAGTAAAGGTAACAGTAGCTACTAGCAAGTCTAAAGTAAAGCTAAATAATCGCTATAAACATATGTCCTCTCTACCTTCACATAGTTAGCAGCCATGAGCACTGTGTGAGAGAATAGGGATATAACGACGTCTGATGCAGGGCTCATTCTGATAAACTGTATTTTCCTCTTGTGGGGTTTTGTGATGAGATTGGCTACAATTGAGCAAATATCACATAGAGAGTGGGGCATTTTAATGCTGTGTAAGTGTGTTGGGTAGATATCTCAGCCCTTTAAAGCCAAGACATGGGTCATACTTCTTACTCTTACAGACTACAGACTCTCTTGTTAAATAGTATGTTGACATTGTTTATTATACATGGGTTCATTTTATTTTCCTGCCTCTGTGTGTATCTGTATGAACATCATTGTGCCTCTCTGAATATCAGAGCATTTCTCATCACATTATTCATGGGTTTACCAAAAAACAGAAAAGTGTTTCATTCTGAGGGCATGTAAAACATCTGAACCTTTTTCCCCCCAAACCCAACTCACATACCTTCTCAGAGAACAATTTAAAATACTGAAGAAATACCTTAAATGAGCCTTAGAATGTATGTGTAACTGGATTATATACTCAAAAATATGAATCCTTTGTGAATCAGCATGTTGGGCCAACTCTCATTTTTTTTCCAAGTATGGAGGCACTCAAAAGAGCATTAATTTCTTTCTCTGAAGGCTACCAAGGAACCTATATGTCCTATTCTACCTCAAGTTTACAAAGCAGAACAATAAAACAGATAAAACAACAGAACAAAACTGATTTGATGAGGTGTGTGAGCGCTAAATTCCCAAGCCTATGACAATGCTAGTGACGCTATGCAGCAGCACAAATAGGGTAGAAAAAACTAGAATTAAAATGAAATGTTTTAGCATGTTTTCTACTCTTTCATGGAGTTGAGGGAGTGCATAAATCCAGCAGCCACTCTTATCTTGCTCATTTCCACTGATATTGTCCCAAAAGTACTTTAGTGACATAGCTATTCCGCGGTTTATTGGGCACGTTTAGTAAATTAAAAATTAATATCCTTTCCTTTGTGTCATCTAATCAAACATCCCCTAAACAGTAACCGATTAGAAATGAATGTAATCTGATTAAAGTTATCCACTGAGTGCCTAATTTGGAAAGTGGGTTGAGCAATCCATATTCTACGTATGCAGATATGCCTGCCCTTCAATAATATAGCAGATTTTCCAGTATAAAGTGCTGTGACTCCTTGTCCCCTTGTGAGTCTCCAACTATTCAGGGTAGAACACACTCCACTGATTTCAATTAAAAGACAAATTGGCCATTTAAACCCTGATCTTAACACTGGGATTTAATATCTGCCAGGCTCAACACAAGTATGTCCTTAAAGCTTCACCTGCTATAGCATCGCCTTTATGTTGGCCTCAACACCATCGTCAAAACATTTACTGATCACAGTCATCATTATTATGTTAAGTAGCACTTCACAACATGGACAAATTACTACTAGTACAACTAAACTGCCATACATGTTGACATGCCTTTCAATACATCTAAAGCACCCTAGTAAAACAAATGTCATTAACCTGCATTATTCTGAACAAGATCTTTAATTGTATTACGTGAATACCTTAATTCATCAGAACAGATAACCAGAGAAGCCTGAGTTATCAGGAAATATGGTTGGCTAGCACACTGTCAAAAGGACTGTGATTGGTTAAAGAACTTAACTGCATATTGTGGCCTTTAAGCCAATATCATGATAACGACTGAAACAATACAATGTTTAGATCTACTGTTACACTCTCAGAAAAAATGGTCCTGATCACTGGTGCATTACTTCTTTAGGTAAGGAATATATACTATGTTTTTTTCTGTTTATATGACCTCTACACAAACTGTTTTGTCTCACAGCCTTTTATTGTATTGTTCTGTTTGAAAATAATTGCTTATGAAAGGTATAAATGCTCTGCTTCGGGTAACCTTACATTGTTGTGCCTTGATTAATAAAAAAATGTACCTGCACAGAACCTTTGTTTCTGACAGTGTGCATGTACACTTTTCCATTGTGCATAAAACGTCCCCATTATTAAGATACTACCTGCCTTTAGACAGAGATACAGAGCCAACGAAAATTATTTTCATCATCTACATCTTAACCCAGGTCCAGCTCTGAGAGTGAGTATTCTGCTCAGACTGTGGACAGGCAGTGAAATCCCACAGGACTCGTCTCACTCCCTCCCTAATTAAATTCTACCTCGTTAGGCTGCACAAGAGGCAGGGAGAGACACTGCACATCTAAATCAAATCAAATCAAATGAGTTTTTTTTTTCCTTTTTCTGTCTTGGTGAACTTATTTTTTGGCAATACCTGGAACATCAAGTATTTGCAATCAGACTAAGAAGACTTAAAGGCTCATGAGTGCAGCATCTAGCCAAACATAAGCACAGTCTACATTAGTAGACCATCAGTCCATTCCCCACTCACATTACCATGAAAATGTACTCTAACACAGTGCTGTTTAAGCACTTGAATTTGCAGGCAAGCACATACACACACATACACACACACAGCTCAGACAGTCATTTAGCACATCTGCCGTGTGGATCCCTTGCGGTGAGCCATCATATCCAGTTAGCTCTGTGGGCCTGAAGTGAGACCCAGAGCAGCAGCCTGTCTGGCCTGCCTGGAGCTTGGCAGCATTGGTTCAGCGCTGCCCTTCTCCCAGCCCCACCAGCACCACTCAGCACCCCTATTAACAGGTCCACGCAGGTGCCCTCAGTCTCTACCGCTCTGCTCCACAAAGAATAGCAATAGCTACCATAATAGAGCGAATAATGGCAATAATAGCAGGCTGCAACTCCTCTGTTTGCTAATTGGCTTGTCTGCTCACAGCCTCCACTCTAAGGGTCATGGGATTTTGTGGGTGGCATCTGTAAATAGCTAATCAGCTCCCCAGGTGCTCGCTTCACTTCAGAAACTATTTCTCTTGAATTCGTAAATAATGGGTGGGGGTTGGTGGGGAGGGGAATAACGGCGGATGGCTACGATAACTGCCAGAGACAACAGAGGCAGAAATAAATAATGAAGCAGTGATTGTTATTCCTGCGCAGCCAACAGAAGCCGTTTGAAGTGCAGACTCGCCTTCATCTTGTCGTGCCTTAAAAAAAAAAAAAAAAATAGCATTGCTAGGCCACACGCTATAAAGATGTCTGATGCTTTTGGAGAATGACTAACAAGACTGGGGAGGGGGGGCTGACTTGGCTGCTGAGGCTGGCGTAGTTAGGCTGTTTGAGGTGAGCATGGGCAGGAGGAGCAGGGCAACGAAGACCTGCTGCATCCATCAGACACCGACCAAGTCTACAGCAATAGACTGGCGAGTTCAGGCAACAAGAAGACTTGTCGCTGAACTCAAAGATCGACAAAAAGGAGAGGGTAAAAGCAATGTGGGCGCACATGTCTAAATGACCATTAAACAGACAACAACATATTCAGTGGGCCCATCATTTGTCTTTATTAGAGCTTTCATTTTTTCCCCCAGGAAACTTGCTTCCAGTTTTTCTAAGAAATCTGCTGCGATCTTCTACCGTCCCCTAGAAAGGTCTTCTAGTAGTAGTTTACTGTCTTCCAGGGTTGTTAGGAATCCCATGTCTCTAAATCTCTTAATTTAGCACTCAATAATTTTCAGTAGTTGCTGATAAAAAAAAATAATAAATAAGGTTGATTTTTGGGATGTTTTGACAGAAAATTAAATAAATGATGAGTAGTTTTTGACCTTTGCACAGTACTGTATACATTTATTTTTAACAGTTTTGCTTCATTTGAGTACCAAGGCTAGTATGTATAAGTGCGTCTTCACCAACACATCTCCACATCTCCAACCTGATCCTTTACGGCTTTGACCACAGTCCCGCATAATTCTGCTCCATCAGACTCACAACCAGAGCAATTCAGGCTTTTTTGCACCAGTTTTAGGCACAAATCAGACAAACTTCGAACACATTACACAATTTAAAACAAATCTAAACGTGCATGGAAAAATGCTGCAAGTGTCTCCTCACTAGGTACTCAAGAAGTTTTTCTACCTCTGCATTTAACAACCATGCATATGACATATGGTAAAGTTTAGCATTTATTTTACAGAATTAAACACATTGGGAAAGTGTGTTGACTCACTAGTGTTATTTAAGTATCAGAGCTTATTTGACTAATTAGTCCTTAATCAAAGTCAGGTGTACAAAATTTCCAAAGTCTAATAAATTCTGTGACCCTTTAAAATCTCTCATAATGTTATATTTATACTTTACAGTCATGGGCTCATCAAGACTCTGAAAATTAAGATATTACTTTTACAAAGCAGTGGCTATAAAAATTTAAATACTATCCGCTCACATATTTAACTGTCTGAAGTGCCATTAATATGTTAAAATTAAAACAAGACTAGACCAAGGAAGATAAGACCAAGAAACAGCTCTGATAGAGCTGCACACAGAGTGGCAAGTTGTGCAAAGCAAAACCTCCACATCACTGCAAAAAAATTTGGCTGTCACAGGAATAGCGATGCATACAGTATTGCTGAACAAACACTGCCTACATGGAACTTCATCAGAAAGTTAAATGCTATCTCATCACAAAAGTCCATGTCTGAAACATATAAGCAACATCGAGAAAAATCAGAGCCATTGTGGAATCAGGTGCTGTAGACTGAAGCTGTATGCTGATTAGATGTTTTCTGCAACAAAAACGAACCCAAGCAAATCCTTAATCAAGGCTGTTGGGTGGCTACAACAAACATTTGGAGACTGACATCCAAAAAGACTAGGAACAAACCAACAGGCTGTCCAACAGCCATTTTAATGTTTTATTTTTTCCATGTTAAATTCAGCAAATATGTTCACGTTCATAGATATTGCATGGTTGCACATTAGAATTTGCAGAGTATATAATAAATATATACATATTTAATTTGTTTAGATGTAATAACACTATAGAAGGGATATCTGTATTGTATAATGTCTTAAAACAGCACGTATTCACAATGTGATTCTGCTAGATTGGATTTCGTACTGCTTAAGTAGCTTAAGCATGAGAGGCTACACTTTTGAATGTTAACTTTATGTTAAGCTTTAATCAAGAAAAATAAATGGAATCAAATCAGCACTGAGGAACAAAAAACATACCATGCTATCTCTGTCATGTCTTTATATCATGTCATTTGGTGTAAAAAGTACATACTCTAACAGTCCTATCTCTTCATCACACAAGTTTCATTTTCTATTAGTCTGAAGTACTAATGCTTGGGACTTGGATTTACATACATGCACATTTAGCACATAAAATTATATATACAGAGAGTAGGGGTCATACTATACCATTGCATTGTGCTGTATTGTTATAACATGCCCAGTATGTTAGTCTCAGAATTTAAGTTTTAATTTTTGATTTCTGTTTACTTACTTAGTATTAATGATAATAGTTTTATTTCTGATTTTTTTTCTAGACGTAACAGTTTAGTAAATGTAAATGTATGCTTTTTGTTTTTGTAAATGTAAGTTTTACTGTTCACAAGTGATCCACTTCTACATTTTATTTACTGGAAAATACAAACAACACAGTTTTTCTCAAGATTTGTATTTGGTTTCTTTTTTTGCAGTGAACATTACAGTCTATTTTTCATAATGGTTTTTACAACAGTTCCCAAGTACATTTTAGCAATAGATTTAGTAATAGTTTTAGTTAACTAGAACAACCTTGGGACATCTTGGATCTATGGTTTATTTTTTTTTACTTGGGATATACTAGAATGTGACTTAATTAGTGATGTCATTTAGATGTTGCAGACTTGTTTAGATGTGGCAAAACTTATTTTAAAACTTATTAAACTTGTTTATAAGTTGCTAAAGCTTATCAACGATCATGAATACCTCCAGTACAAGTAAAGTAGAACTGCAGTACAACGCAAAGCCCACCCAGGCTTAACTCTGTATTCTCCAAAATTACTGTGTGCCCTGTTTTACTGCATCATTTTTCCTGGGAGGGGTAATTCAAGCTATAAAAGCTGCAAGCTAAAGCTGGCCACACACTGGCCATGATCTGAGAATTAAACCTCTAAAGTCCGCATCCAGTGTGGTCTCTTCTCTTCAGCTGACATCAGAAGAATAAAATACAACAGAGGGAACATACTAGCTTGTTAGATCATGTTAGATCTGAGCAGTATAAAATCTGCTGTTTTTTTATTTCTTTTATGAGCTGCTGAGAAATCAGTCTAAAGTCTCAAATATTAGATTTTTATAATGCTGAATGCTCTGGTAAAATGAAAATCACTGTGAGGCATATTTTCAGGCACTCTCCCTGAAGACCTTTCACTATCAAAAAAAGTACTAATTAAGACTGACTGTATTGCATTAAATCAAATCATGAATATCTGATAGACAGATGGACAGACTGACTGACAGATAAATAGATGTACTGTGGAGCTACTAGCTCTGGGTATGTGAGCACATTTGTGCATTCGGGTGTATGTGTGTGTCTGAGCCTGTTCTCCCTGTGCTGTGTTTAGCAAGAGGTCCTCTTGTCCTGATTCAAAAAACGATTCTGCAGTGAAGAGGCCCTGATAATATCAGGCTAACAAGAGCTAATTAAATTTAGTGTGATCACTGGAGAGTGAATTATTTAGAGAGAGAGGCTGAACTGCCGTTAGATTGCAGCCACTCAGTTTCATTTCTCCTTTTGTTCAACCTCAAGCCTCATTCTGTGCCTCTTAACAAAGGGCGGGCTAACATCTCAGTCTTCTGTTTGCTAATAAATCAT
The DNA here is from genome assembly GCA_024036415.1 of Prochilodus magdalenae. Lineage (NCBI taxonomy): Eukaryota > Metazoa > Chordata > Actinopteri > Characiformes > Prochilodontidae > Prochilodus > Prochilodus magdalenae. The sequence continues at coordinate 460,572 of JAMWET010006274.1, forward strand.
TCATATACAAGGGTGTTACTGCTCTCAGACTAAGTGTTAATTATCTTACAAAGTGTAAACGATTTTCTTTATAAAGATACTAACATCAATGTACAGGAGTAAACATTTGTACATGTTGGGGGTATTTGAATGGTGGTGGTGATTTACGGATGAGGACAATTGTCTTTCTTTCTATAAAAAATATATATTTGAGGCTACAACCTTGCAGCAAACCTAAAAAGCAGTATTTGTAGTCATAGTTGCAGTCTAAGGCATTAAACACTTTGGATGCCAAACTACCATCTCCACCATAATTCTGAGTCAATTTGAGGATTTTTTTTTAAAGATATGGCTGTTTTAAAATCCTACAATTGCTAAAAATGAAAAACCAAAGTATAAAACCCAATAACAGGTAATGTCCTGACAACAAATCAGCTAGTTGTTAAAATGCAGTTCAAGTAGTCGCTGTGCACTGGTTGTTGTTTACAATCTCTATATAATTGGCCTAAACTTTTCTTTTTTGGTATTTCCTTAATGATACATGCAGTTATTCAGTGTTGTATGAGTATAGATGATATTTGTGATATACTTAGAAAAGCATATTGTGACACAATTTATCATGCTAATGCTATATTGTTATATTAATTATAATGTTATATTGCCTACCCCACCAGTGAAAACAAACACCCACACAAACCCCAGATAATACCTTATAGAAGCCTCAGATGCTGAGAAGAACTTTAACTAACTTTATCATGAGCCACATGAGAACATACAGTGTAAACAAAGCAATTAGAGCTTAAAACCATCCTTCGTCACCTTAATGACTATTGATTACTGCATCTGGAACAGGGTCTATGAATTTGAGGGAGAAAACATACCTCCAGCCTCTTCCTTCAGCATTACAGCAAATCAATTGACAGAGTAACATTTTTTTGGTGCACAACCAGTGGGTATAATTAAAAACAGGCATACTTCCTATCTATTTAATTATTTAAGATAAAAAATGAAGCTAAAAATAAGGGTCATACAACAAAGGTCAACTAATTAATAATAATTGTGTGCCAAAAGCTTTTTTACAGCTCATGTTAAAAATGTGTATATTGTGTATTGTAGCAGTACCCCAAGATCTATAGAGGCTTTCAATAGATGTGATCTACTCCACTTTAATAGAAAGTTCTTGTTTGTTTCTGCAAATAGAAAATACATGTATTATACACAAACATGTATTGAACACTGTTTAATTTACTATTAACCTTTTTAGTAGAGACATTCAACACATTTTATTTTACCAGGCTATACATTTAACTTCATTTTATTGGTAGTTGCAAGTAATATTCTTGCCCCAAAGAGTAAGAACATCATTCTGTCAAGGACAATGAAAGCTTTTATTACCTCCATAATTGTATTCAATGGATAATTTCCTTGCTGACCTGTGCAGGTTATTGATGAATCAAGGTAATCTAAATCCCTATAAGCACATTTCCGACGTATTGATGAAAATGTTGGCCTTGGTAGAGGTTCAGGAGTACCCCTTATTCGCTATAATCTCACAGTATGCAGCTCTAATGAATACAAAGTGAACAGCACATGAGTTGGGGTAAGTGCTGCACTGTTGAGATGAATGAAATCTATTTTACACAAAGGGCCATTGAAATTTTGTGGGGAGGAGGAGTCCTTATTTTAGGGGGCATGAGATGAACACTATTAAACATTAAGTGAAAGTGTTATTATCTTTTTCTCATTCAAACTGCTACAGGACAAGGTCACAACTCATGCCTAACCTATTCATTATCCTGCGCGGTACACAGAAAATGTTTAACAAAGGGTAATATGCATGGAGAATAAATGTCCATGTACTAAATTGTTTTTAGATACTTCTTACATTTGATAAAGACGGTAAACAATTTTACATGAGTTCAAATATTTATATTAGAAATACAAACTTAACTTTCAATGGAATAGTTTTATTGGCATTTTCCAAAGTTCTGCTCCAACTAAAGTGTCATGACTCAGTCCAGCCACAGGAGGGGAACCCTTCACACACAACTCAAAGAACTACATGCTGCTTGAAGTAAAGAGAAAAACAAACAAATGTAAATACCTGGACTGTCACACTATCATCACGCCTACGGTAAAGAACCACACCTTATGCTTGGATATCTAAGGATACTAGAAGCAGGAGTTCGTACTGATAACTAAATACACAGATATAGAGATACAGTTGAAGATGTTTAGACGGCCAGGGGAAGTTTGTTCTGCTCACTGTCTTTTTGAGCCCTAAGGGATGACTGGGCTCCTGAGGGATGAATGATCTTGAGGTACATGATAGGATTTGACCACTGCCATCAAGTAGAAGAGAGCCTTTCAATTTTACGATTTGTATGCAAGAATCAGGATTTAAAATCTAATTTGCGCAGCTACAGAACGGCAGTGCTATGTGAACAGTGTATTGAGAGTAGGCTTAAATAAACTGAGGAAAGTTGGTTAAAGCACCATAAGCATATTGTCAAAAATACAATGATAGGCCACATCACTTAGCATCTACCTTGTTTTTTTTTGTTTTTTGTTTTTTTTTTTACTTTCTTTGTCCATTTTTTCAGCTTCACTTTGTGCACTTAGTTCTGCAATTACAGACTGTAGTCGATACCTTTTACCCTGTTCTTAAATGGTCTGTACCCCCAAGAGGACCACCACAGAGCAGATATTATTTGGGTGGTAGACCAATTTGTGCACTCCAGTGACACATGTGGTGGTGGCGTGTTAGTGTGATGCTCGAGGTTTTAAACACTGTGTCCAATTACTGTCCATTCTCATTTCTTCCTTTCTGGCCCACGTTTTGTGTTGGTCATACTAGTCTTTAATCAGTGGTTACAGGATGCTGCTGGCTGGATAGTTGGTGGACTATACTCAGTCCAGCAGTGACAGTGCGGTGTTTAAAAACTCCAGCAGCCCTGCTGTGTCTGATTCACTCGCATCAGCAGAACACATACTAACACACCACCACCATCACATCAGTGTCACCCACCACCCAAATAATACCACAGGAGGGAAATCCTTCACACACAACTCAAAGAACTACATGCTGCTTGAAGTACTCCTGACCACTGAGGAATATGGGGGCAACTGTAAAAAGAAAACATGGACTACAGCCTCCAATTGTATACATGTAAAGTGTGCCTACCTATATGGTAAATGGACCTGATTCAAATAAAAAAAATGAGAGCAGAGGTGCACTTAATTAAGTAGCTGGTCAGATTGTATTTAACATGGCTGTCTATGCATTAAATATTATGACTTGCATACATTACATATTTTTTAATAAGTGAACATTTCAGTAAGAGGGTTCAGTTATAGCAGCAACATCTATTAGTTACAGATATATAAAATCAAGCAAACAGATTTGCGGTGTCCTTACAGAAACAAATGGCAGCAAGATTTTTAGGCTCCCACAGTCATAGGGTGCTGCCTGTCCATAAGTCAGTTACTCAGTTTACAGCCTTGCTGGAGCTGCCCTGGCCCGCTGTAAGGGGCTGTTATGATGAAGTACATACCTTTGGGAGCAGGAGCAGCTTAGCTGTGAAGTGGTAGGTTACAAAAGCGTACAGAAAACTTCTGAGTGCTGGAGCATGTAGAATGTAAAGAAAATTGTCCTCACTTACAAGCCTTGCTACTAAGAATCAAATTGCTTCTGGAAGCAATGACAGCTCAGGAGCTGTTCATTAGGACTTTCATGGATGGGGTTTCCATGGTGACCACAGGAGCTATGCAGCAGCAAACAAGCTCAAGACCACCATCTGACATGCCAAGCTTCAACTGGAGTGGTGTAAAACACACTGGACTCCGGAGTGGAGGTGTGTGATTTCCTCAGACAATCTAACTGACGAATCTAGGTTTGGCAGAACACCTGGATTTGTGCACGGTGTGTTCAAAAACTGTTTATCAGGAATTGGGGTGGAAACCTTAGTTCTAGAGATGGAAAATCTTCATGCTACATTCTATAGAATTATGTGCAACAGTTTGGGGAAAGAAAACAATTGTTCATAAGAAATTGGTTTGGTAAGTTTGGCATTGGAAGAGCTTAATCATCTTGCACTGAGTCCTGATCTTAAACTCAGGTTCAGGATGAATAGGCCATGTGTAGGATAAATAGGCCAACAGTGAGTAACACCAACATCAGTGCTGAATCTTATCACCACTCTTGTGGCTACATAGCGAATCCCGAAGTTTTGCTCCAAAAATCTAGTGGAGAAAAAAATCTCAGAAGAGTGGAGGAATTGTAACAGTTAAAACAGATAAACCTAACACCAAGTCTAAATCTGTCTTAAAAAGCAAGCCTCAACATAAATGGCCAGTCCCTTCATTGGCCAGCTTCTGAATAGAATGAAAAGGTCATCTTAGGGAAAAGTTTAAATATTCATTAATACATAAACCCCAAGCCTACACTGGCTCAGAATTGCTTTGAAGATGAGGCTGGGTGTGAAGGATAACTTTAGCAAGGTTGGGTCTCTAATTGACAAAAGATCCTTCATGAGTAAAAAGTCTATAGGCAATCATCAGAGGCAGTTTCTCTTGTGGAAGACATTAAGATTCACTCCCATTTGCATAATGCCTTTAGGTCCAGTATAGACATTAATTACATTGATAATGCATTAATTTTTCACTTTGCATACCACTCCAGTCGTTAAGCTCCCTTCCGTTTTACTCAAAGGTCAGTTTTAATCACGGACTATGCTAAAACAGATGTTTTATTACAACCCCTCATTACGCTTTGTTCAAATTAAAGGAAATGATCGCTAAGAACTCATCAAACTCTGCCATGCCCATCATATAACTATGACTTAATAATTCTCTTACCTGTCAACAGTTTCGACTAGCAAAGCCCTAAAACAACAGCTGTCACAAGGAACTCTGACTAGAAAGGTATTAATAGTTTTTATACATTTCAGTTTTATGAATAGTTAACACATACACACACACACACACACACACACACACACACACACACTCTCTTTCTATTAGTAAAGGGCACATTTTCATTATTGTACTTACAAGCTGTGACTACAGCATTCTATAATTTTTATACCATAATGACTGACTTTTGTTTTTTATTTTTATTTTTTATTTCTAACAATAAAGAGCAATGAAGTTAAAAATTCAGAGGACAGTCACATTAAACCAGGCTCGCCCAAGTCATCTACCTTATTTTGGCAGTATGACACAGTGTCCTGTTCAGTGTGTTAATGTCACAGATAACTGCTAAAAGAAAAGGCCTGGTTTGGAAAGTCTCCTTCATTTGCTCTTTATGAACTAATCCTGTAAAACTTCACATTTGCCTACTCAAACAACTTCAAAAAGTATGCTGTTCAGTAGGTGATTTTCCTGTAATGGCTATTTCACATGAGAATGTCGTGACAGAAAGAGTCAGCTCCAAATTGCACCACCAGTCATTTTCATTAACAACCACGTTTTAATTAAACATTGATTACCTGCTAATTAGTCTAATGATTGTCCCCAGATGAGGGGGACCAGGTACAGAAAGTGACAGAGGAGAAAAATGAAGGATCTGAGGCAAATGGAAATCGTGTTTGAGATCCCTGAGGGCTGACTGTTTTGTGATTATTTTTGCTTTTATAAATGAGACCTTCACCATGCATTTCTCTAATTTATGTTTGTCTGATGGCTCCCATATGACTGATGCATAAAAGATTGAGTGTATGCACATTTTCATCAAATTTGGGCAATTTTCTGCCACTGGAAAGCAATAAATAAATTCAAAAAAGACTGCAACTGGCACACATTCAAATTAATCTCCATTGTCATAATAAGGGAATGTAGCTGTTGATGCAAAGCTACTACAGTCACTAACAGTGCTGCTAGCACCATCCTTCAGCAAAAACAAGCAGACTCTGCAGCTAAATCTTACATTTCAACATTCCTTATTCATTAGAATTTCTATAATACAAACATCAGAAGAATAATGAAAGGGAAGGAAGGAAACCAAATCAATTTCAGGACATCGAAACATCAGAAAATAAACAAAGGACCGTTTTTTATACTCACATCCAGACATTGGATGCCACTCAGTGTACACAGTTTAAACAGTGGCACAACCCCTCTAGATCCAAAGATAAATAAACAAAAAATAAAATAATAAATGAGTAAATGAAAAAAATAAATGTATCACAAAACCCCTATCATGAATAATGAATGTGTCATTCCCCGCTCCATTATTCTTGTTTGCTTTGATTCAGGCATTCTTGTTTCTCAGTTACAGGAATATTTCATCCACATCAAATACCCCTCCAGCACTCACTGTCAGCATCAATACACAAGTGTGTGTTTTAATTTTTTCCACCCTGCCTGTGTTCTCCACAATGGCTGATTCATTAGAAAGCCCACTATAGACACAATATGAAAAAGAGCACAAATGACACGGATAATGTAGTTAATCAGACCCCACTAACTGGGGGACACAGCACATTAATCTGTTTTGGGTACTGTTCTTGTTTCATTTTATTTTAATTAATATACAGCACACACCAGTAACTTACATCTGAAACATAAGAATGCAGAAAATAGGACCTTCTCCTATTTAAATTCGAAGCTATACATTTTTTATGCAACTTTTACATATTCTTTACTATATTTACTTTTAAAAAATAAAATAAAAAAATAAAACGTGAATCCTAAACATGAACTAAGCTAGTGTAATTGAGTCAAAAGGTAAATAACTTAACACTGAACACTAAGCCACAACTACAAGAACAGAGAAGTATACACAAATATGTATGTCACATATCTGATGGTCACAGACCTGTGACTGCTGGTGAGAAAAGCTTTTTTCTGGACCAACGCCTTGCCTGGAACAGAGATGATTATGAGTTCAGCGGTGCGAAAAGCAGTATCAAGATGGGCAACGGAAAGATCGATTTCTGTTTTTATGGAGTTAATTCAATATGGACTATTTAAACTGACGGGGCGGAGAGAGAAATGAGACTGTATTAGCTAAGTATGGATTTTTGCCATGTGAAAGCTCTCTGAGTCAAAAAAAGAATGGTTTACAAGTCTTGACACTATTTAAAAGATCTTCACAAGGCTAATCACTTTAGATTACATCACAGTGACCGTCAGAATTTCCAAAAAGAATGTTACTGTCATTTCAATGAAAAGTCTTTATAAAAAAAAAAAAAAAACCTAATAAGCTCCCCTCCTATAAGCAGAGCCACTGAATGATGTCCTTTTACTCCCCACCAAAACATCTGCCTGTATTAGGGCCTGCATCCTGTTAATGATAAGTTAATGAGGTACTATCAGGCCTATTGATTTCATGCACTGAAATGGATTTATTGTTTGTGCTCAAAAGTCTTAGATTCTACATCATACAAAAGTTTCATAAATCATAAGCATCACAGCTCAAATGTCATTAAAGGCAATTTCTATACATTTTTATGAACAAGGGCCAATGGCTAATGCTGTCCATCATTTAACAAAGCCCACCACATTTGTTTACACAAACAGCCTTATGGACATAAAATGCTGCTAACAATCAGTGCATGTGTCCCAAAATCTAACCCCACGTTTCAGACAGAAAAAAAGACACAACAATATCAGCATGTCCTATATTAAAAGGTCCAGATCCCACATTTGCCTTGTTTTTTTCCCCTGAAATATGTAAATGACAAAATTTACAAAATTTGTTCAAAATGTAGCCAGAGCGGGAACATTCTGTTCAATTTCAATGTGGCCAATAGGCTGGTATACACTGACATATCAAAAGACTTGGGATAGCAGCATGTAAATTGATTATGAAGTGACACTACCTCAGGGGCCAGCTTGGGAACACCCACACTTGTAAACTTTTTGGAATTGTTAGTGATTATGCAAGTGCAACACTATTGTTATCCGACACTATATTATTTCTCTTCCAAACTTCTTCTTCGTGGTATACAGCTTTATGATTTAAAAGAATAGTGAGCCCTGCATGTTCGCCTGACATGGGCTCAATGGAGACATTCCACTACCATGCTATCTATAAACTCTGTTAATTCGCATTGCCATAAGCAGACTGACCAGACTGAAACCTTACTCACAAGAGAACACCACACAAATGTACAATGTACAATGCTTACATACTACTGAAAATAACAAGTAAGGCGCTTTTGTTTTCCCCATGATACAGGCTCTTTAAGGTAAAAGCAAAAGGTCCAATCTTCCTTCCACAGCATAGACAGGGCTGAAGGGTACCAGCAGCCAACTTAATAATATGATGCAAAGCCAGGGCCATTTGTATTCATATTATGCAGATTAGTGCTCTGTAGTCCTTCAAAAAGTGCTAAGGAGAAGAAACCTTTACAAAAGATTCTTAACCTTACATGCTAGTCTCTGACCCAAACAATTCAATTGGCCGTGTATTGCAAATATGAAGAATCACTTAACCAAGTAGCGAACCTTCGGTCACTCTATGAAGGTGCTTTTGATTTGCGACCATTTGTCTTATTGAGTGCTGTTGCTTGTCAAAGGGAACTCTGTGAAGGCCTGTAGTCAGAGACATGCAGTACATCTGTCACTGTCAAAAGGACAGGGATGCTCACCGCAGATGGGTCAGAAAATCAGCAGGAAAGAGGGCCTATGGGCCCTAGTACACCAGCTGTGGGGCATACAAACAGTCTGACTAACACAACCGAACCTTACCCCAGAGGTAATCTAAGCATCAACTTAAAGTTCAAATATGTGATGTAGATGATGTAATGCGACTCCCTCTCCATCTCAAGTCATCATGCTGTGTCATGTTGTTCCATTAACTAATAGCCTTGCTCCAAACACAAGCATGTCAGCACCAGGTGCCAAGCTCAAGGAGGCCACTTTTGGCACCTGGCCACAATCATGTACCATTCTTTTGTCCACATCTCTCACAAAAGCGAGGGTCTTTTTTACTACACACACGCACGCACACGCACACACGCGCACACGCACACGCACACGCACAAAACGTATAAGCCATAACATTAACAGTAAAAGTTCAATTTTCAAAGTTACACAAGTTGCAAGAAAGGACTGTGAATTCTAAGAACAGAGGGTAACAACTGGTTTAATTTCAAGATTTCCCAATACAGATTAACGGACAATGTTGGCTAAATGTGCAAGCGTAGCATATAAGCAAGTACAGATTTCTTCTAGTACTAACAATATTTACAATAACATTAAACTGCTGTATTACAGAGAGCCAATCAATGTTTCAAAGGGGTTAAATTGCAAGGGTTTATGGTCTCATGGCAATCAGTTATGCAGTGAGAAGTCTTTGTAAAAACAGAGTGGTAAGGAGGTTGTATTATTACATATATGTTTTGTTTACCTGCAACATTTACACTGGCCGGCTAAATAAAAGGCCATTCATAAAACTAGAAAACATGTAAGTTTCACAGGAGTCTGCCAGCCAAACATATTTGCACATTTTTCATTATTTATTTATTCTTTTTGGGAGAGCTTTCATAACATTCAGTGCTGCTGATATAAAGACCACGTGGTAGACAGTCCTTTGTTCTGAGATGAGCAGCAACTTATTTGTTTATTTGCAAATGTCCTTTTAGTTAATTTCTTTTTCTCAGTAACAACTTCTTGATAGCTGCACATCCTTTCAGGCTGTGACAGAACAGGTCTGCCTCCTCAGTTAAAGTTGTTTACCTCCATATCCTCCATTTCCTGCTATCATATTTCTGTTCTGTCCCTGCTCTAGTGTTCTCAGTAGTTCATATGCATTCTCCTCCCATTTTACTCATTTTCATAGCAGTTTTACAAATTATTTTAAGCTGGTTTAATCCTCTCAAGTTGTTTAGGTGATGTATGTCACTGGGGTTAAAACCAAATACAAATAATACAAATAATTATACTAGGGCCAAATACCTCACACTTCTCTCTTCTCATGGACTTGTATCACTCAAAACAGTTCCCTGGGTGTCTTTATTGGAGCTTAAATAATGCCAGGGCTTATGGGAACATGTTCAGCAACTGGTCACATTCATTTAAAAGGGGAAACAGATTTTGAAATGTATTTATCTTTTCTTTAGTTATGAAATGTTTTCACGCTGTAATTGTTTTGCCACCGTACTGTTTTTATATATTTTTGTTTGTTTGTTTGTATAAAAGAATGAGACCAATGAGACATCGATTATATGACAGTTTTGGTGCTCTACCATCTTGCATCTAAGTAGTGTCTTTCGATTATTTTTTTGCAATTCAGTTTTAGGAACTGCCGTTAACTTCCCTTTTGAATGGACATGACATAAGTAATGGGTTCTCCCACTTGTGCACAGTGGTGTGTGCATATAACAAAGCTCTTGATCTCAGTGTGTTTTTGGGTAGTTTTCTAAACAATACATACTGTACGGACTATACAGCAGAATGGTTCATTTTAAAAATGAGGGAGGAAGAAAGAATAATGAATATACATAATACTGGAGATTATTTTGCAACCGAGCACAATGCTTTTCTGGAAACTCAAATACTAAATAAATTAGTCATTCATCATTAAATAAATAATGCATTTATGTGTCTGCATTAAATGAATATATGTGTCATCTTGTTACATGGCTGCTAATGTGGTTCAAACTTGTTTTCCAGCTACAGAGGTGTGTGTGAATGCTAGCTAAATTCCTCCAAACTGTCTATGATGTGAAATTACATTCAACGTATGGGTTGAGAGGAACAATGTCTTCTGACCCATAAGCATTTCATTATGATCTGAAATGATGCATGGAGAACATAAACAGCACAGTTTCACACTATATATAAACAATGCAAAACATGTTTCCTAAGACTGCATCAGGCCAATCAGAAACATACCGTTTATACAGAGAAGTGTTATAAATAGTTGTTTAATATTTGTCCTGTATAGTACATATCCTGGAAGTTTCTCAGAGCAGTTGTAAATATATATTTCTCTCTGTTCTATTTTAATACAGTATTCCTATCATTTAAACACTGTTAACTACTAAAGACATTTCTGTACACACAAAACACTCAAAGTGTTACATAAGTGAAAAAATGAAGAAGTCCAGATGACTACTTAATTAAGTATTTAATAATAATTCAGTGATTCAATCACAGCTAATTTCAACATCTTCTATCATTCTGATATGCATGTTATATACTCCTTTCTTGGAAATAGAATCTGAAAGACAACCAGTGATTTGTGATTGCAAAAAGCCTTGGAGAAAGCTGAAGACAATATTCAACAGGACACAAAGATCACTCCTGTCTCACAAATCTGGTTCTTGCATTCGGTCAGGAGAAAATGCCATCAGCTTTGCTTCAAAGCCATACAAAAGAAAATCAATCACAGGTGCCAAAAGCGCTTCAACTTGAGCTGCTGTTTCACTGAACAAATGTCTCTTGAGCGCATACATGAAGGATGCATAATGCCCCAAACTGAAGCTCATTTATTTGAAGGCCAGACGTTCAGAAAACAGAAACAGCATGATAGCTGTCAGTTTGTATTGACTGAGTCATTTTATCAGGAGTAAAAAGGAATGGCATGAGTAAGTTTATCAGGTCCAAAAAATAAAGTAATAATAGCACAAACGAAAGGCAAGAACACAGTCACAACTGTATTTAAGTAAGAAGGCTCTCAGGAAGCTCCTTTTCTTTCTCTGGGTCCGATCAATCAGTGGTTAGGATGGAAACTGTTACAAAAGCTAAACTAATGTCTGTTCTTACTGAAAAATGACTGACCCTGGAAGGTCACTGGACAAACATAGCAAGACAGAGCAGGGACTCCCACTGGAGGTTCTGAATGCTTTTCAAATTGGAGTCCGGTACTGCTTTGACACGCTGCTTCATCCCAATGACGCCCAGAGTGTCCATTATTGGTGGCCTGGCCACTAAATGAGCAGGGGGTGGGTGACCTCTGTGATCTAATGAGCTGGTGTCACAGTTAAAAAGTCTAGTGTGGCCCTGTTCAGGGCCAGATACCTCCCTGAAGGACAGTTACACAGTAATTTGATGCATTGTCTGCCTCTGAGCCTGGTCAATAAGACACAGACTGGGGGCTGCAGCCTGTGGAACCTTGTGGAGGATTGAAACTTAAAGAAAAAAACAAAAGGATTTCTTGCAACCTGACACCAGTTTGAAGGGAGTTTTCTTTGTCTAGTCAAACAGGTAAACTGATGCCACCAAAAAGTAGGTAGGCATGCCTAATGCTAATCAAAAGCGTTATGTCTGGTTTTTCAGAAGCCATTTTTGCCCCACATAAACATTTGACTAGAAAAGCAAGAACGTTTTACTGCATCACCAAACAGTGTTTAAATGACCCTTACCTTTAAATATGTGACATACCACTTACTAGATCTCAGTCAAAAAGACAAACAATTCTGTAAATATTTAGTGCTGATATAACCAAAAGGTAGACATTGCATATTGCCTGGGGTCTAGGGCCACATAATTTAATATTTAAGCCACTATAAATACAGACTCTTCTTCTAAGCATTTTAACAAACTTAATGCATTTCCACCAGCTAAAGTTTGCTAGAATCACACTATGAAAAAGTCCTAACTAACACAAGGTTTCAAATAAGCTACCAATACCCTTTAAGGTTCCCAGTGCCTAATGACAAATTTAATGACATTAAGATGGACAAGGTCACCCCAATGGCAATGCTGTTTTAAAGAAATATTTCAGTTTTGATACTAAAGCAATAATGAATATACACAAAAAGCACATTTCTAAAAACATGTTTCTATTATTGTGGCTTGGTGTTTCACCTGGCCAGGGTGAAAGTATTTCCACCCCTGGATTAGAGGACTATTAAGAACCACTTTTGTAGCAAAAACTGCCAAGTTCGTTTAACATAAATGTAATAAGTACAAAATATATATCTGTGCATTATTACTGACATAACCATATCCTATCTGTGAAAAAACTGCTTTATGAGATATTCTTATCTTAATATCCAAACGTAACATTTGAGAAATCTTTTTACATTTAGTTTAAAGGACAGCCGCTACTTGTACATGATACAAAAACAAAACAAACAAAAAAGTTCATTACATCAAGTTGTCGCTAACAATTATATATCAGTAATCTACCTAATGTTTTGGCGATTAAGTAATCAGTTAAAAAAAAGAAACAAACAAACAAAGCTCAAAAGCTGACTAAACAATATCAAACTGCCACAAATCTGTTTTCTGTACATAGTTGAACTGCCATCAAAGCTCAGTTATACAAATCTTACAGAAATTTGTCTTTTAGGGCATTTTCACATTACTGTAAAGGCTGACTAAAAAAACAGCAAACTGATGAAAATAGAGCCATTCCTAGGTGCGGACTCAAGTATTCGGGACAATTGTAAAAAAAAAAAAACTTGGATGATGTTTAAATGAAGTTTTTCTACTATTTTTAACTGTTCAAGTCATGCATAAATCGTTTTCACCATCTGTTTTGAGCACACAGAGTGGAGTATTTTCAAGGAAGCTGTTACAAGTAGTGACTGAGAAATATACAGCAACAGTGACTACTTATGCTAGCAAATACATAGATGATGTGACTTTTTTTCTTTTTAATCCACCACACATGCTAACCAGAAAACTGGTATGACTACAGAGGTCCATGCGCTGCTCTGAATGTCTACTGCATATCTCGGGCAATCAGAGAGTGTTCACAGAGAATTCAAAGATGCTTTCTAGACGACAACCAGGGACACAACATTTGAGCCATTACTGACATCACATGTCTTTGATGGTGATGGTTCAATCAAGGATGCTCAGAATGATTTCTACACATGCTTTAAAGCTCTTAACAACCAGCCAGTGAGGAAGACCATCTCTCCTCCCACCAATCAAGTACTCGGACAATTCACCGAAAATATTAGCACTATTCTTTCCAGAGTTAACCCTTTGAAGGCTGCTGATCCTGACAATCTATCTGGTCCAGTGATCAGGGGATGTGCAAAGCAGCTTTAGGGTGTTTTTATCTAGGGTTGCCCTCTAGAAGTCGACAAGTCGAATCGCCAGTCGGAGACCCTTTAAGTCGACTGAGAACCTTCAAGTTAGACAAGTTATTTTTTCGTAAAACAGACTAAAGCTTACAAAAATGCACAAGAACTTTAAGAATTTAAATATACATTTTAATAATTATTAAAAGGGAATAATAAATATATGTTTAAGTTCTAGCTGGGCTGTGGCGCATGCTTGCTAAAAAATTAAATCCACTGACAATGTGCACTGGCGGTTCACCGCTGAAAAAAGCTAAAGCTGTGAAGCTGAGGAACACGGGGGGAACAATGTCTCTCTTTTATTTAGCAGCTCATTATTTATGAGAGATGGAAGACGAAGGGTCCTCCTACTGAAGAAGCTGTTAAAGGTGAAATTAAAAAGACTATAAGCGCTAATGTTTAGCATAAATACGCACTGCTGCCCGGCGCTATACCCTGTAATTAAATCAGGCTCCAATTCAGATCGATCATCATATACCACATCTCTTTTAGTTCAAAAATATTTTCCTGTGACTTTCTAAATGAGTAGGACATCAGATCTGAAATGTACGCAAAATTGATCTACTGATTACTAGATAATGTACATGGAGAAAAAACATGAACGAATAGTCAAATTGTCGGCCAGGACGGGCAAATCCGATTCGACTGACAAAATTCTGAGTCGGGTACAGCACTATTTTTATCAACAAACCACCACCCTAGCAAAAACAGTCCTCTTCGCATCCTGCGTTAGATGAACATAAACCTCCAGAGGAAAAAAATCTGGAGTAGACGTTTGGGAGTCTTTCCTCACAACTGATACCTCCATTACTGATACCAGATTACTGAACACAGCTGATTTTACAACACCCATATATCATATATCTCTTTACCATCACTGCACATTTGCACTTTAATTTTTAAGCTTGGTTTTCACCACTTTACTGTACAAGTTACAGTTCGCAATGTTTGCACTACTTCCTTTATCAGCACCTTCTGCAAAATGCCAATTAATCTGGTAAATATTTATCTGGTATAATATGTATTGCCATGTTTGTTTATGTTCTGTAAACTTATTGTCTGAAATACTAATTGTATGTTCTGCCCTGTTTCACACTGACATTTATCTCCACAGAGGCATGGTGGCAAAGTGGGTAGCAGTGTCACTTCACAGCGAAGGGCTTAGATCTGATCCACGGGCAAGCCAGTGCATTCAGATTGGAGTTTTCATGTTCTCCCTATGTCAGCGTGGGTTTCTTCCAGGTGCTCTGGTTTTTATAAACAGCCCAAAGATAAGCTGTCAGGTAAACTAAAGATCCTAAATCTTTTATTCAAGTGATGTAAATGGAAAGTGCAAATGTCCATGCAACTAATCAATAACAAGTTTTGCTGCCAGTTTCTTTTTACTATCTACATTATCATTAACATCAATTCAGTGATTCGATCAAAATGCAAGTTTTTACTGTATTTATATTGAATAACTGTGTTTTTAACAAAGCAATCACAGCAGCCCTAATTTTGATTGCTGGCATCAAAGCAGAACTCTCTAATTAGTGCATGCCCTGATTACACAAAGTCAAAAGGCACACAAAAGCATTCACAAATTCACACGTCTTGTACCCAGGCTAGAGGGTGATGTTTTAAAGTAATATCCAAAATCTAAAAAGAAATTGATGCCTGAATTTAAAAATTCTATAGTCATTCACTACTACAAAGTAAGAAACTATTAGGGCAAATACAGTACATAATGTTATACATATATATATACACACATATATATATATACATACATATATATATACATATACATATACACATATACAGTGGGGCAAAAAAAGTAATTTAATCAACCACTGATTGTGCAAGTTCTTCTACTTAAAAAAATGAAGGAGGACTGTAATTTTCATTATAGGTGTCATGAACCAGATCCACAACCAGGGTGAGGAGTCAAGTGCAGGTTTTAATACAAAGAAAACCAAAGTCCAAACACAGTCCAGGGTCAAAACCAGAGAAACCGTCCAATATAAACAAGCAAGAATGCAGCCCAAAAACCGAGATCCAATACACACAAACCAGAAACAAAGCAGAGGTCAAACCAGAAAACACAACATATATAAAGAACCGCTCAGAAATGTAGGGTAAACCGATACAAGACTTCGCACAGAACAAAGGACAACATGGAGGTTTTAAGGATACAAAATGGCCTCTGATTGCAATCAGGTAGGGAAACTCAGGACTAAAATTCCGGTGAGGGTGACCTCTATGGGCAGGGAGGGGAAACAGCAGCCTGAGATGTGACAATAGGTACACTTCAACTATGAGAGACAAAATGAGAAAAAAAATTCAGGAAATCCCATTGTAAAATTTTTAAATAATTTAATTGTAAATTATGGTGGAAAATAAGTATTTGGTCAATAACAAAAGTTCAACTCACTCTGTGATAGTTCAGCTACTTTGTGACATAACTTTTGTTGGCAATGACAGAGGTCAAACGTTTCCTGTAAGTCTTCACCAGGTTTGCACACACTGTAGCTGGTATTTTGGCCCATTCCTCCATGTAGATCTCCTCTAGACCAGTGATGTTTTGCGACTGGCTGTCGCTGGGCAACACTTTCAACTCCCTCCACAAATTTTCTATGGGGTTGAGGTCTGGAGACTGGCTAAGCCATTCCAGGACCTTGAAATGATTTTTACGAAGCCACTCCTTCGTTGCCTGAGCGGTGTGTATGGAATCACTGTCATGCTGGAAGACCCACCCACGTTCCATCTTCAATGCTCTCACTGATGGAAGGAGGTTTTGGATTTATATCTCACGATACATAGCCCCATTCAATCTTTCCTTAACACGGATCAGTCGTCTTGTCCTGTTTGCAGTAAAACAGCCCCAAAGCATGATGTTTCCACACCCATGCTTTCACATTCTGTTCTTGGGATGCAACACAGCATTCTTCTTCCTCCAAACACAACGAGTTGAGTTTTTACCAAAAAGTTCTATTTTGGTTTCATCTGACCACATGATAATCTCCCAGTCCTTTTCTGGATCATCCATATGATCTCTTACAAACTTCAGACAGGCCTAGGCATGTACTGGCTTAAGGACCCCTGCCACGCCTGGCGCTGAAGAATTTGAGTCCCTCACGGTGTAGTGTGTTACTGATGGTAGCCTTTCTTACTTTGGTCCCAGCTCTCTGCAGGTCATTCATCAGGTCCCTCCGTGTAGTTAGATAACAAAGATGTTATAGGTCTGTGAGAGCCAGAAATCTTGCTTGTTTGTGGGTGACCAAATATTTATTTTCCACCATAATGTACAAATTAATCTCTACATGTAAATGTAATACTGCACATGTAATACTGCACCATGTGAAGTTCGTCTTTAAATTCTATCACGTTGCGCCGTGGAAGTCTCGAGAAAATTGTATCATTGTGAGGCCAATGGTTTTCACTCCCACTACTCACAAACAATAGAACGCTACATCTTCAGTTCCCAGGTATACATACAAGCTAAGAACCCAGTCAAATGCCAAGGACATCCTTCAACAGAAACTTTCCAATAACTTTCCTTTAATGAAAAACACAATGACAAGCTCAAGGAGAAGCCAGTCACTGAAAAACAATTTCCGGCTCAAAAAGTACAAAAGAGAGTGCTGTGGAATCAAAGAGAGAAAGCATGAGACAAAGTTGCAAGGGATGTTGACAGGACCTAAAAATCAGTTGAAATGGTTGGTGATGGACGTGTTTACGTCAGCCCTCACCTTGAGGACGCCTTGTACAGATTGTGTAGAGATCCAAGTCTCAGAGTAACATATTTTACTCAACCATTCCATGGCCATGGCCACTCTGGGAAGGTTTAACCCTGAGAATATGTTTCAGTTTAGCCCAGTCACCATTAATACTGGCCACTTTAACACTATAACCTTTGTGGTGCTCATCTCAAGGGTGTTTTTAGAGGCGGAGGGGCAGCTTTGGAACAATTGCTAGGGGCAATTTCAAAGTGACCTCCAGCCAAAGTCCAGGTTATTATTATTTTTTTAATCTTTTGCTTTTTCTCTGACTCTCTGCCCTTCAGCATCACCTTCCATTAATCAAACACTTTTAATATAAACACTGCAGAACCATTAATTTGAAATCTCTGTTACTAGTTAATGATGTTTCTTATATTATATTGCTCATTATACGGTATATTCCCTACTGCCACCCCCAAATGTTTTTAGAACATCTTGTCCAGTCATTTTACTGTATACCAAGGTATTTTTGTGGCAAACATATTTCTTTGTAAGTGACATCATTATAAGAGCTAATGAAAAAAAGAACCTACCCTAAAAAAAACATGCACTTGCAGGCAGTTTAGTTGAAACACACACATGCTAGGAACACCTTTGTCCATAATTTACAGTTAGCCCATTTTATATGTAGTATGTGGGCTTCATGAAGATCCAAGCCTGAAAATTAATAGTCATGACCCAGAATATTTCAAGAAAAGACTTCCAGTGTGGGTTTTGAAATATAGATTAGCACCTATGGCTATGTCCTTTCAATTCATTATGGTGAAAGGCAAGTGATATCAATTATGTTACACCTGTCAGTGTGCCAAGGTCAGAGAATCATATATTCAGCTGCTCAAGCCTCTCTTCACAGATGCCAATCAATAGCATTCATATACAGAGTGCATCAGAAGTGTACCAGCACCCTGAGCAAGACGAATTGCACACATTTGCCAATGGTGTTAAAGTAGTCTTCAAATAGATCTAGAGTTTCTTCAAGAACAAAAACTCTTTATCATGTGGGACTAATGGTGGAATTTAAGATAAAACACTAAGCTTAGCCCTATGGCCTTACCAGTCTCGATGCGAAGCTTCTGAGAGTCAGTCCTGAGAAGAGGATAGTGCTATTGGCAGTCATGTGGGCCATCAGCTGTCACTGGGAATCAGGAAAGAGCCACGTGCAAGACCTCACTGTCCATGTTAATATTCTGGACGGAGTGAGAAACAGACAGAAAATCAATACTTTCATTTTTTTTTTCAATATTACAGAATGAGGGGGAAAGGGGCAAAGCTCCAACCTCTCATAAAATTTGAGATTGGCTTCAAAGCCATTTGCCATTTGATCTGAGATGGAGCTGCAGACGAGCCTCTGGGGCAGACTTATATAATTAAATGCTATTTGTTTTCTTTCATTAACGCATGAAAGAACTGCATCAAACAAATATTTTTCTAGTTTTATTCTAAACGATCATTCAGTGCAAAATGTTCTCCTCTAGACAGACAGCACAGCATGATGTCATACAGTTATTGGGCTACATATTGTCTTTCAAATGCACCGGCACCTCAATAAATAAATCATAAATCATCTCTGATACACCCCTCATTCATTCTATTAAATCACTATTATGTATTATGAAGTACTTTTTTAGTAAGATGACCAACATAACATAATCCAGAGCCTATGATATCCAGGCCTACTGATAAGAATGCATTAATACGGGAAAAGTAGACTCAAGCTGATATCTGATATTTTCCATGTGCTTTTCTCTTGTTGCCGTTTCATAAACATGTAGAACTATGTAGAAATTGAGATCAAACTTACCTGCATTAGTACAATAGAAGAATTTACAAATGCAGTAAGATTAATATAAGGCAGATAAGTTTGTATGGTAGCCCAGTGTCACCTTCAAAAAGTCTAATGTCTGATGCCTTTGTACCAATAGCCTATTTGCTAAAACATATATAATTTTCAAACAGCGCTGTAGAACAGAGACGGTCTGTCTGACGTGTCTTGACTGTGAAGATTGCTGGTAGCGGTGAAGAAGACTTAATCTTGTACTTTACTACATATAAAACCCTCTGTTCAGTGAAATATATCAGTGTTGAATTGCATCGATAATAGTGTGTTCATAATTATGATAGACAGTTTTGGGACTGTTGTACATCACAGTGCTGCATTTATTTTGTTTGTCTTGTCCTCTACATACGTGGAAATGGCTAGTTTCTTGTTTGCTAATAAGGAAAATGCTGTCATATGAATGCCAGGATGATCACTTAAAGGGCAGGCGTGACAGAAAACAAATATTTGCTGGGAGTAAATTAGTAACTACTGCTAGAATAAGTAACCATAATTGATTATTGATACATATGATACACATATAATTGATCATGAATGACACGAGAACCCCCAAAAAACCCCAACAGACATTCAGAACGTATGCACACTATGCACACAAGTAATTTATTTACTACGTACTTATTATACCAATACTACGGTACTTATTCTTTATAAGGCATATTGTATCATAGATGAAGAAGTGCCTCCCACCACTAATTAAAATCACCATTTTTGTATTCATATTCATAGTAAATCACATATTCTTTTTCCAAAGCATCCATAAACTTTCTCACAACTGTATGTCTTTTACTGTACTTTAGAAAATTCTGTTATTAGTATTTCAAGAGTTTGGAATAGGAAGGCAACTTTCAGCCAGGTCCATAACTGTTCAGACAGCTCTGAAGACAATCTGGAGAGAAGACAATATATGTGAGAATAACTGTTTACTCCAACTTCTAAGATGTCCCTGAAGCCTCCCTGAACTCCAAGAATAGACTTGCACTCAATGGGGTGGTTGCTCTCATTCCTATTCTTGATCCATGAAATTTTTATCATGGGCAACTTTTATGCTTCTGCCATGAAAGTCGAACTGTAGAGCCAAAGCAGAGGATAAACATAACCCGAGCTCCACCTGTCCGTGCCTGGCATCACTATTGCAAATCTCACAGAGACGGTGTGTTTGTTTTTCAGACATCAGATACAGAAAGCACTTGAAGAACTACAAAACTGCAAAACGGAAAAGCAAATCTCTGCAGAACGAGTAGAGGTTAGTTTTGGGTGGGCATGATCATTGGAAGTGTGATTTTATTTTCTTAACCTTAGGAAGGTTACATCTCAGGTAAAGTTGTGTCTCAAAGCGACACCATCAAAAATGTAATCTAGACATACAGCAGACTTTGTCAAGAATAAATGCAGCACTGTGACGTACAACAAATCCAAAACTGTCTAGCATAATTGTGAACAAATTATTATCAATGCAATTTAACACTGATATATTTAGCTGAACAGAGGGTTTGATATGTAGTAGAGCACAGGATTAAGTCTTCTTACTACCAGCAATCTTTACAGTCAAGACACGTCAGATAGACCATCTCTGTTCAACAGCGCTGTTTGATTTACTGTATCAGGTTCCTAAAGTGATATAATCAGTTCCTCTGAAGCTGACTGCTTACTAGTCTACACTAGTCCATGCTGTCTCTATTGTACTTAATATTTCCAGGCCAGAGGCCACATACCTATTTCTTTTTCTCTGTCCTTCTCTCTCTTCCGTTCTCTCTCTCTTTCTCTCTCTCTATGTGACCCTGCAAAAACAGACCAAAAACCTCCTAAGAATAATAATAATAATAATAATAATAATAATATTCACATCATACACATGCTTTAAGTGATTTTACTGCTCCAGATTGATGCTGTACTATCACCAGACTGTAAAAACATCACATGGAACAATGTTTAAACTGTTTTAGGATACTTCGGGAACAATTAACTTGTGTGCACTAACATTTAATGTCTGTAAGTCATAAAACTATGAATGTGCTAGCCTATGCAAAACCTAAATATAGCCATGTAAAATCCAATACTGTTTTTAATTCATTTTATAAGTACTGTTTGTTTATCCCATTTTTGCCACTTGCATAACGCTTTCTAATAGCCCGTCAATGGGAATTCATGTTAAATTAGTGTGAAGCTAACAATCATATGTTTTTTTTTTTTTTTTTGCATGATCTACATTCATGGACAAGTAAAGCTTCTAACAGGCATGTGAAGAATATTTTTTTATTGTTTTCCGTTTTTGAAAATTTTGTTAAATATGGCATTCAGACATTCAGAGCGTATGCACACTATGCACACAAGTAATTTATTTACTATGTACTTATTATACCAATACTACGGTACTTATTCTTTATAAGGCATATTGTATCATAGATGAGAAAGTGCCTCCCACCACTAATTAGTATTCATAGTATATCACATATTCTTTTCAAAAGAATCCATAAACATTCTCACAACTGGTTGTCTTTTACTGTACTTCAGAAAATTCTGTTTCAAGAGTTTGGAATAGGAAGGCAACTTTCAGCCAGGTCCATAACTGTTCAGACTCTGAAGACAATCTAGAGAGAGGAAAATATATGTAAGAATAACTGTTTACTCCAACTTCTAAGATATCCCTGAACTCCAAGAATAGACTTGCACTCAATGGGGTGGTTGCTCTCATTCCTATTCTTGATCCATGAAAGTTTTATCATGGGCACTATACACAGACTATAGTCACATGTTTGTTGTGATCAACGAATAGCCAAGAATGGGCTTCAACAATGGGGTTCCCAAGAAGAAACTTACTTGTGCACTTTCATGAAGATTCTGACATTAACCAATGTTTACGTATTTGGGATTTATTGTTGGGTAAGAACACTCAGAATCCCATAGCATCCAATTATTTAACTCTAAGACTATAAGTAAGTTCCAGGGCGTAATGATGACCATGTTTAATTCTGATTCAGAAGCAATAAACTATGATATCTAAATCTATATCTAAAATCATGTACAAAATATTGTTTAGAATTACTGCTTACTAGCTATCATGATGCCGACTGTAATGCACACTGGTTCTGAAAAAGCATTAACATTGCAGTACTAAAATATAACATAATTGAAAGAAAGGATATTGTAAGAACACCTGAATTCAATCTGATTTACATAGTTTCAGTTTTAGTAAATGTTTAAATTAGGCCTGTCCTTGCCACTGTAGCAAATTATTTAATCTATGGATACATGGACAGCTTTAATGGCTTTACTTCCATTGGTGGTTGGCACATTTAATCTTAACTTCAGTTCTAAACTAAAGAAGCAAAATGTGGACACCAAACATGTCTTGCTGCAAATTAGGTTAATTAGATTTTAACTGAAGAATTTACAATGCTCGTTTGGTCTGTTTAACATCGAATTATATTTTTTATTAATGGTATAATCATGACATTGCAATATCATAATGCAAAACTGTGACCATGTGAACAATCGAAAATGGATCAAATGGACAATTGATTAATTATGGCATTTAATGCTAGTGTGTTGTTTATACAGTCAAGTTTGCAGTCAGTATCAATTCACTCCTCCAGTCTCCCAGCTCTAGTGTTAGTAAACTGTGCAGTTTGATTATAATAATATTTTTTCTTCATTTGATTTTCATGCAAAATATCAAGAATACCTAATTGTGAACGTGTTTCGTTCTTGAAGAAACTCTAGATCATAAACGTGTTTAAACTTGCAACCTAAAATTAAAAAGCATGTGCTGATTAAAAAGTTCTAATGGCCAATTTGGCTTTAAAGTCTGAACCAGAGCTATTTAAAATCAGTGAAACTGGGGTAGGACTCAGGGACCTGACACCTGCTGCAAAATAACTGTGTGACATTGTGCCTGTAGAAAAGGAAGCAACCAGACTCCCATACACACACAGCCCTTCTTCTGAAGCAGTAGGACACTGCATCACACTGACTCTTCAGCATGGCTACAGAGCAGGCCATAAACCTTGCCAGTCTACAGAGTGTAAAATAATAATGGCAGTGTTGCAAAAACCAAGCTGTGATAATAACAAGCTCTAATGGGGCACTCTTATCGACATCGATTTCCAATAATGGAGATCATATAAAAAGTAGGTAATTACACTGTGCAAGCAGAGGGCGTCCTGAGCAAATATCATTATTATCAAATTAGAGTGGAAGGCTGGAGCAGATCATGCACACATTAGGATGGAGTACCCTGGGGATGTGAGGGGTGGAGAAAACACAAAGCACAGAGACCCACTCGTAACCCCCAGTGGCTGTCTTCTCTAGAGCTATTCATCTATTGCTCAGGGTCAAAGCCAAGGCATTGACTTAAGCTTTAACAGTGGCCAGCTAACACTTTCCGATGTATTTTATTACTTCAAGCAGAAAATCTAAGAATTATTCTGCCCGACAGTTTGTGCAATTACAATGGCAAATGAAAATAGCACTAGTGATCACAAAATGTACCTGAAGGGAGTGTATAATCTATTATCAACCGCTAGACTGCCCCAGTTTTTCATACAGCTATTACAATCACAGACAAAATGCATTGATTTTCTTCCTATTGTATAGCCCTCTATTCATCACACTGATTACAGAGTTGGCAAAAACTTTTGGAAACCACTACTAAGAGCCAATCTACTAAGGGCCAATCAGCTGTTCACTGACGCTGTCAATTATCTATTGCAATAACATTAAACAATTTGTTTTAATGAACATAGAACCAAAACAGAATTCAAAACCTCAGACTTCAGGAAATGTCTGAATTTCATTGCAACAGCAATTATCTATTTTTTCTTTAAAAATGATAAAAATAAAGGATTAGTCAAGTGAATGTTTTGACAGCACAAATTTGGGAGTGAAATTACTTTAGTTCTAGAGGAAATTCTGATGGCAGCGTAAAGCAAAATACTACTACTAACAAAAAAATCACCTTCATGAAACCTTGACCTGCAGATTATCATTACCAAACAATAGCACACCTACCACTGCAGCAAATGTTTTTTGCGGCATTGCTGTATTAGCAAAGTCCTTTGTATAGCAACACTTTAAATCCAAAAAGGGGGAAGGCCAATTTTTGCTGGGTGTAGGCATGATTCTTTTTTCAGTTCTTTCAGACAAAACTGTTAATTCATAAAGCAGCATTGCACCCAGTTAGTTGGAAGGTTTTGGAAGGATTAAACATCATAACTATCTTTATTTTGTGGTTTTACTGTTTGGAAAGTAAGTTAGCAAGCTTTCTTTAGTTACAATACAATATGGTCCATCACAGCTGTAAGGCTAATTACACCAAAATGACCCCTCCCCCAATTATGTCAATGTCTAGTGTGAATGAGGCTAATGCACTTCTGTTTTTATGAATCTTTTACGAAGGTAACATGAAATTCCAAAGTTGACCTGTGCAGTGACATGCAGTAAAGATTTAAAGCACTTTTTTCCAACTGACCTTCCTGTGATTGCATTTGCATTTTGTTTGGCACATGGTGTGTTCCTTTCCTTATTTCAATGCATTAAAACCTGGAAAAATTAAAATCTATATGATAACCAATTCATGTCATGTTTCACAGCAAGCCATAAACATGCAGTGAAGAGGACATGACCTCGGATACAGGTGCAAATACTAGGCCATCCAGCTTTTTTGCATTGTTGATCAATGCTGTCCTCGCTAGCATTCAATCAAAGTCATCATGCCATTATTCATTACAAGTATTTGTTTTATGAAATCTCAGCCCGGGGGTATGTTGTTTGTCCCTTCAGCACATACACGCACATGCACACCTTCCCACCTCCAGTAAAATTGTGCTTGTAAATGAAATCAGACTTAACCATGCGTTGGCTTTTCATCAATCTCTGTGTGATGGCTGCTCGCCCTTGATTCATGGCTCCCACCCTCTTCAGCTCCTCCCTGTGTGTGCAGATATGAGTAATGACCCTCTATACCCAAGTCCCTGCTGAGCTGTCGACCTGAGGGACAACCACAGGAACCAAGGATCACCCCCATCCATTATCACCCCCCAAAAGACATTCATAATCACACACAAACAGACAACACACACACACATATACATATATATATATATATATATATATATATATATATATATATATATATATATATATATATATACACACACACACACACACACACACACACACACACATACATACATACATACATACATACATACATATATATATATATATATATATATATATATAGTCTTAAATACACAATTTTGTAATTGTGCATCTAAACAAAACCACAAAGGATTTCAAATGAAGAAATCAATATGTGCTTAAAGTGTTGCAAGTGTTAGAAGTTACGGACATTTTTCACGAAGTTCTTCCATTTCCACTGGCTCATGTCCTAATGTAACTAGACAGTTGACCGATTAGCAGTTTCATGGTCAGGTGTAGCCTCACCCCTCATTATTTCATTAAAAAAAAAAAAAACACAAGGTTGAGAGTTGGGAGACACACAGTCTAAAGATCAGTTGGTGCAAGTGAAGGGTGTCATGAGGCTAAAGAGTAAAACATCCTGTCAAAGAGAAAGAATTATATTTAAGAGTGGCAAATCAACTTTAAAAAGAAGGGATGTACAAGCGAGCTCAACAACACTAAAAGGCCTGAAATTCCACAGAAGAACTAAAGTGGATGACTGCACAATTTTTTCTGTGATGGAGAAAAATAAAACCCTTCAAAACATCTAGTTAAGTCAAGTACATTCTGGAGGCATATCAATGTCAAAGTCTACAATCAAGAGACGCCATCATGAATGTGATGAGAAGTACGGGGAAGGAAAGTAGGGACCTCAACAGAGCATGCTTTTTTTACTTACTGAAGACAAAACTGATGGCGGAAAGATCTACAAACAAGCAGCAATTAAAGGCAGCTGCAGGAAAGCTCAGAATTTGGTGCCTAGGTCCCTAGCTTCCAGACTTCAGGTGCTATATCAATTTCAAAATGTGGCATCTCACTACCAATACCATAGGCAACTAATTGATGATGTGAAGATACTTAAATTGTTACCTCAGAACATTGCAAGTTTCATATTAGTTTTCATTAGTAACATCATGATGAACCAGAATTTTGAATATTCAAATAGGAATGAAAGTTAATTCAAAATATCATACATTTTATCTGCAAACATCACATTACATGTTATTATATAAAAGTACTATGACAAGTCTGACCTCTATGTCTTACAAGACTATAACGCAGAACCTGCATCTTGTTTCATCTTTGTATCTCTTTAGATCATTTGAGACACACATTCAACACACTTTTACTACCTTTCAGTACAAATTCTGTTTTCAGACTATGCTCACATTCTTGGATTAAAGAGATACACATTTATTGCTTTACTGGATTGGAATTCTTTTTTATCTCACTGCATATGCACCATCAATCAGGGTTAACATAGCAGCAGCCCCAGTAAACAGTAAGACAGCTGACCCCTTTTCGCCTTTGTCTTGCTCTTGGAAGTAACAGCAGAGAGTTGTTCAAAGCAAATTATCTTTTCAACAAAGCCTTGCTTTGCTGGTTAGCCTCTGCTATTCATGACGCTCATGGTACATTCATGTGATGTTATTGATTAGGACGTGTGTGTGTATGCAGATCGTTTCAGGACACAGGTTTGTTCACATTAATGACAGATTCAAGACACATACCCACATAAATGTGAACCATCAAGCTAGAAAGATAAGATCTGAGCAAAAAAATTGGAATTGACCAATGGGGCTTGTAATGTGAACATAGTCAAAGACTGAATACATATTCAATACATGCCAATGGTTATCGACAATGATCCGTGAATGAAAAAACGCAATGCACATGTTTTTTTCTTAAATGCAAACAATCAGAACTCGCATCTCAGCAAAATATTGCAATTGAGCTAAAAGGATTGTAATTTGAATATATTCTTGGATTATGAGACATGAGTACCACCAGAAAAACTGAAACAATGCAAATGAGAATGGAAATGCACATCAGGGATGCGCCAATTTCTATATTTTAGGTGTTAAAATACAAACCTAAACTTTACTACAAAACTGCCTAAATGTAGGTGCACTGCCAATGATTTATTATTAAGGATGTGACTAAAGCTCTGATGTGAGAGGTAGTGTCAGTCTGACACAATTGTAAAGCAGCATTTTTCTTTCCCCAAAATTGTCTCCCCAGTTTATCCTACCTGCTAGCTAGGTGTCCCTGATCACAATGTGCAAAGGCAGACATTTATGGTGCTGCCTCCTGTCTCCATTTCTCAATGAGTGTCTTAAGCATGTTGGCACCACTTGCGCTGAATCTAAACTAACAAAACCCACAATCAGTGTACTTTTGCAGTCTGTCCCAGCACCAGTAGACATGTGATTCATCAGTACTGTTGTACTCAAAGCTCACAGGTTCGGGAGACACACTACACAAGGTCTTAAAGTGTTTTTCAATGAAATCAATAGACTGCAAATACAACACATTTTCTTCAGACAACAATTCTAAAAATAGTAGTGTTGAACCAGTTTAATTTCATGCTACCAGTGTGCTCTAAGTGAAGTATACCATTAATATAAATATACACTATTTAAGAACATTTGTTCTTAAATGACACCGCATCCCCAACAACATTTAGCCAATTGCTGCACTGTAGTGGCCACTTACTGGATGAGGCTAAGCAGTGCCTAAAGTGTGTATGAGAGTGTACCCAAGCCCTCCTGGACACCCACGACATCTCTATCTGCCCAGTCGCGACATGCCATTAGCATAAACAAGCGGCTGTGGCCATGTCTACCTGTCAGGGCCCTGTCAGTGCGTGGCTGCAGAAGAGAGCACGGTGCATTAACCCGGCCAACTTATCTCCCACGCTGTCCACAGAGGGGGGATTACTGCGTAAGAATTGCTTTCAGGGGCCCCGTCACTCCTGGCTGATTAGAAGGCCGTCTGCTCTTCAATCACCCAGCAGACAACAGGGAATCCTGGCTGTTTGCAAGTCCTCCACCGCCAGCATCTAGACTTAACATATCGCATCCAGAACACTAATTGGCCACTGTCATTATCCCAAATCCAGATAACTGGACGTGACTTGTTAGGAACTGGCACCTCTACCTCTTCATTAATAAACGCCAGCTCCCCTGCCTCAGACTCAATAGGCAGGTGATCCACGCTCTGCAGGCCTTGGACGCTCTGCAGCTGTGCTATTAGCACCGTGAGGCTAAACCATGGCGAGTAGCTCAAGGTCAAATCAAACTGACTTCAAAGCAGCAATTTCTACACCACTCCCTTAATTAAGCCAGAAACATAACACTGACAGTGAAAAAAGTATGGGTTTCAGTCCACAGCCTACCCTTAAATTGGGCCTTAATCAGGTTGATGCAGCATTCATACTTGCACCAACAAGAAAATCTATGTAGCATTTTTAAGTCAATCCTTTCCTAATGTAATGAAATGCTGGTTCTTGCCCTTACAAAATATCTCACTGCTAAATGTTGTGCAATGAAACAGGTGTACTTGCTAGCTAACTGTAACCATCTCTTTTAGTGATGAGACTAAGGCTTGTGTTATGTTAGCACATCTGATGTATCTCACTTTATGGAGCAATCAGGGCAGCCCCCACCAGATTGCAGGGTGACATGCTCTTCGTCTCACCTTGTTTTCTATCCCCTCAACTCAGCATGAGCTCCAGAAAACATGCCATTTTTATAATTGCCTGACTTCTAGTAAATGCCATTCAGTCTACTCCTGTTGCTTATGTAGTTATGATAGGAACCTGTACTATCCCACATGGCCTCTAAAGAAGAGAGGTGTTCCCTCATGAAAACCCTGCCCTCTGACCTGGAGAGAGCAGCAGCCCAGTTAACGTCCCCCACAAAAACCCAGCATTACAGAGAGTGGCCTTCAACTGGCAGTAAAACATGGAAGTACATTTCTATGGAAGAAAACAGCAGAATGAGTATGAAAAAAAAAACACATGTACTGTAACTGAAATCAATTCTGGGACCTAATTTGCTGAAAAATGGTATAGCAAATTTGTAACATTGATTTTTTTTTCCACATTCTTCTAGCTTCATCCTGAATTTCCAAAGCCTTCACCCACTGATCATTACTTTCAATTTATTGCCACATTCATTAGACAGCAGCATACAGAACTTCACATTCTTGGTTAAGAGGGCAGGTGGGCTAGTGGGTGGGTTGTTTGTGAAGGTCCATGGATAGCATATCAGGAGGATGCAGCCAATTTAATGCAGACCTGATTTGCCTTGATCTGTAAAGTAAATTTAAATGAGTTTTTTTTTTCTAACTGTGGGGGAATGGGCTGCAGATGGATGCCCTCTCAGCAGCCGGCTGCTTTGAAAAGAACGACTTTTTAAATTACCCATAAATCACTGTCAGCACACAAGGGGCCGCTGTTCCAGTGGCCAGCCAGCAGTCAGAGGAGGGCGCTAAAGGTGGCACAGCAATCTCAGACCTTCTGCTATGCCTCACTGCACCACTCCAGGTACACACACGCCTATTTGCAGACACAAAATGCACATTCCTAATACCAACACCCAAATTACACAGCGCATTTGACAGATCTATACAAGCTTCATGCCTAGACTTCACAAATGAACACAAACACATAAATATTCAACATTAAGATATTAACGTAAAACGATCTGATTAAACAATGCTGAAGACACTAGGATAGCAAAGCAATCTCAGAACTTGCTGACAATACACACTGCACCACAACAAGTGCTTGCATCCACTTGCACATGCATACACACACACAAACAGACTAAGATTTTAAAGAGAAAAAAATGTTTTATTGTGAATATTGTGAAGGCTATGCTGTAATGATGTATTTGAAACACAGAAGTACAACAATAAGAACTTAGGAAAGAAGCTTTGCCCTCAAAGACGAGCATTGTGAGTTCCTATATGTGGATTATCATGATAAAAAGGACTCTCATAATAACAACAACTTAATATAATCAAATAAGTGCTTTAAATTGCAGTCAATGTACCACTTAAAACATCAAGATTTGCAACTAAGGACTGTACTATTTTACAGCACAGAATAAAGGAAATGACATCCAAACAGTCCTGTAACTTTTACACAATCATCAAATTGTGACGATACTATTTTTCCTAAATTATTGACAAATTGATGACAATTTCTTTTCTGGCTGCAGTGTTTCCACAGTAGTTAAGATTCCATGATTGTTTAATGCTGCAACAATCAAAATGTGAACACTGGGCTGAGGTAAATAAAAGAAAGTGATTAATGCGTTCAGAGATACACCATGGGTCTTAAAAAAACAATAAAAAATAGTCCAACATGTTTAAAGGGAAATTTGAGGGTTTTTTTACTTATACAGACACTCAAAAATATTTTACTCTATAACTCAAATATAATTTTAGCTACCTAGAATTAAAAAATACATAAAATAAAAATGGTGTGCTAAGAAGAAAGTTAGCTAATCAGCTGATTTAGGAACTTCAACTTTATACTTTAATAGCTGCATAAAATCAATAAGAATCAACAACAATAGTTAATAAATCACAATTATGCATGACAATTAATGGTCAGGTGAATTTAATTATTGTAACAGCTTAGAAAAATCACATTTAAAACTGTATTGCCCTGATGCTCGGATAATAACACTAGTTTGGTTTTACCATCACTGGGGGCTGTTACAATAGCTTACTTTAAATAAAATAGGACTGTGTACTAGTAAGCACCTAGCGATGTGGTGCATATCATGACACAAATGTTATGGTTCAATATACTGAGATACATAGCAACACTATAAGCAAGCCCATATATTGATATATAATTTTAGGAAAAGTATCATAGTATAGTAATACACCATCATATGCATAGGTATTCTAATGCTAATGCTAGTGGTGCATCCTTATGACTGACTACATTTGAGGTGTAGTGGAAGTGGAAAATCACTTACCCCACTGGGTGATATAATTTCTAAGGGTGGGAATCTTTGAGCTTACAGTAAATCAGTTGAATGGGTTTTGATTTGGTTAAAAAATATTTTTGTAAAGAATGATTAAATCTGTAATACATTAAACAGCTATTTGAAAAGGTGATTTTGTGATTAAATTATGATAAAAAAGGAATATTGGTACAATATAAACAACTAAAAGTATTCCTCTAACATTTGTCAGGCAAGCAAAATGTTTTTTTTTTTTTTTTTTTACACTCAAACAAAAAGTAAGGCGTATATTTTGGAAACATTTTATTTCACACACAACATACTTTTCCTAGTTTACCCACATACTCCCAGACTGTGAACAAGCTGCACATGGATGTTACCCTATACAGAATTCCTGAACAACAATTTGTGGACAATCCCAGTTTTTCTGGGTGCACAGACTAAACATGCCGGAACCGAAGAAAATGTCATCAAAAGCTGGGAAAGCAAGCAGTCTAACCAGGCAGAATTTATTCTAACATCTCTTATCTGTTACCAGATGTTGACTTCAGTGGGTAATCCACTCACACATCCATGAAATGTAAACTGTTTTTCTAAAGCTTTCCTGCACTTAACATAATAATTGTATACCTAGGCAATAAGGAAACTCTGTACATGCGCTGATAAAGCTCCTCTTTAGATTTTCAGACTCAGGCATGTTTGAGAAACTCATGGGCAGTCTTGATCGCTGGATCTTTAGCGTTCACAGACAAGTTCCAGTGACTGATTCCAACTTGTGTGGATGACTTACTCTGATTATAGGTAAGGTTGGTAATAGTTAGTTTGTGAATGCTGCATGAGGCACTCCTTGAGGCTAAAGTATCATGAATACCTGTTTAAACAGATTTTGTTAATAAAGACTTTTGACCAACGCAAACATGTCTGTATTGTCCTCTTTTATAAGATGCAAAGATGCAACAAGAGGAATAATTTAAATAATTTATTAAGAAAACAAATTAATTTTTACACCTGTGATTAGCGTGTAGCATCAGCTACCAGGTGTAACAAAAACAGTGCTGTCAAAAGTCAAAGGAAGATTCTTGCAGGGTCAATTTCGTACATGTAGAACTGTCAAATGTTAAAATCTGACACTGAAGTTTCCATGTTTATTCAAATTATAACCCCTGTATCATGATACGTAATACATCACTAGGTTCTTGCCGGTGCATAGACATATTTTCATAGGGCTACAGCTGTAATTAATCAGAACATTTCTGAAAGATGTTAATGCACCAAGCTTCTTTGTTCGTCATACAACCTCATTAGTTTAGTCATTTTCTCTGTATCCGGTGCCAACCAGAAGAGGATGGGCTTCTCAAGATTTCTCCCTCTGACTACTAGGGAGCTTTTCCTTGTCACAGTTACCTTTGGCTTGCCCATGTAGGGCTTGGACCTGGATTCCCTTGCTTGCATCTATACACCGAATCCTTTTCTTATGTTCTTTTTTTCAGTTTCCTTCTATATATTCCTTCTATATATTTCATGTAGAAGACTACTGCCTCTCATCCAGCAGTTAACTGTTGGCTTAACCATTAGCTACTGATTTAACAACCACCCCAAGATGAACATCATCTTTTTTTAGCTTAGGGGACACCAATAACCCTTTTTTAGTCTGGCACAGAGCATTTCCTCTGTAGCGTGGCAGAAGTTAGCCAGTGCCATGCTTTCCATGTTCTGTTTGGGACTAAACAAATGACAAAACACACCACATACCACCCAGGCTCTACACTGTCCTCTTGTGGAGAACAATTAAAAGAACAGATGTGCAGACATCTCAACAACGCTACATGAAAAACTAATTTATATATTGGAAGAATCAAAAATTCTAATTTAACCCTGTTCTTTGGAAATTACCATGTTACCTAGCATAGCAAAAGTAACATAAGTCAAGCCAATTTGTGTTGGGTATATTTTTTATCAAATTCCTATTTAAGAATTGAAAATCAGATTATGAGTATAATTAAACCCGTTTTTGCAAGCCAAACACAGATATGTAATCAAGGTGACAGCAAAACACAGACACAAACAACTATAAACACTCGGCAGTTGGTTTTATAGCCAAAATAGCAATGTAACAAGCACCAAACCAATCAACCATTATCTCTTAAATATGACAGGCACTGAAAAAAGAAACTTTATACTGAAAACAAGCTGAAACGGTTCATAAATAAGCAGATGGTTGTTCACTTTATGGTTATGTGGTAGATACTAGCATGGTCACCATAGAAATACTACCTGTAAGGCAGCACCTACTAACATTTAAAAGCAGCCATCTTTAATATATCAACATAAAACTCTATGGTACACCTGGCTGTGTCCATTCTACTCAGCCTAGCCCTCCTAAAATAATTGACATGTCCAGTGACAGCCCATCTTTAGCTTCATACATTGGATGTTTAAGAACTAAAAGACTGATCAGCACACAAGGCCAGACATGGATGCACATTTCCAGCTCAGTCTGTATAAGTAGAATATCTTTAGAGACAGTTCAACCTTAATGACAGGTAATTAGTCAGCTGCAGCTTTGGTGGAGTTTGAAAAGCTGATGACAGCATATGTCCCAGTGATAAACAGCGCAGTGTGAGAGAGAGGCGGCGGAGGAAGCCAGCCATGCTGCATTCATCTGTTACACTCACAATTAACGCACTTAATTAATGGGAGAGATATCAGTATTAGATCCGTATGTGACTGCTGCTGTGTAACAACATTTGCCGTTAAAAGAAATTAAGCAATAACCGTTGATTACAAAGTGGTACAGGACAGAATGTGATTCTTACAAATGACTACACAGCACAACCAGCATACTACTCCACTGCTGCATTATAGCAGCTTTATTCTTCGTCCACACTAAATAAATGAACAAATTTATGATTTACATACCGCTCATTAGGGCACCAAATAGATGGACACGCATTCCCAGTGCAAACCACACTTAGCTTTTTTGGTCTATGTGGCCAAAAAACCCTTTACAAAACAGGATATAACGTTAGATGCTGAGATGCTGGCCAGTTGCTGTCACAAACATCAGCAAACAGGTCAAACCAATACTGACCTACTGGTTACGTGAAAGAGCAAACATAAGATAATCTTACCCACGTGTCAAGCAGAAACAGAGCAACCCTCTCATCGCTTTTCATGCCTTTTGTTTCTACATAAAGCTGAAGCTACATAAAGTTCTATGCTGGTGCTTCAGTCTACCTGTCCAGTATCTTGTTTTAATTCTCCAGTTCCACCTTAAATGGTGCAACAGTTCCAGGTTGGTATCTTGATGTCCCTGCTGAGTTTGCTGTTCGAACTTCCTTCTTCCACCTTAAGAGGTGTAGCGGTTACATGCTTACGCCTGAGGCCCGCTGCTTAACAGATGAATTTTCAAATATTATTTAGTAAAAGGTAAATATTTCTATTTCCAGGCTCTGTCAAAGGTGCATTTGCCTAATAACAGATCTTTTTCAATACTGCGCCCCTAATCTTCTAGTCTATTGAAAGTCTAAATACTCAGACTAGCTAGGTAACACTAACATTAGTGCAGGGTAACAGATGTTTGCATCTTAACAGAGGCTCATGCTTTACTGCAATCCAAGCTAGAGGTGGCACAATGCCACTTGTTCTTTTTCAGTACTAATACAGATGTTGAACTTTCGAGGATAGGCTGGTAGCTATACTGGGTACTGACAACACCTTAAAAACTACTACTTTAAATGTGTTACGTTTAAGTTGCTCACTTATTTCATAATGTAAACAAAGTTATTTGCAGTGGTTTAGGCTGATATAGAATGCTTTCAATAGACTCGTTTAAAAAATGTTTACAATTTTACAAAACTGGAAATAGGAACCACACATTTGAAGTGTCTCGAAACCTACCTCACAGAATGCTCTTATGAAATCATCACACATATATTACCTAATACCTGACACATGATTTATAATGTTTAGCGATCATTTCTGGCCTAAAGCATATTCTAAAACATGCATTTACCACTTTTACCTTCATCAGCATTACATATAAAATCAGAAGACATGTGTAGATTAAAAACAATATGCCATCTCTACCTCAGGTAATTACTTTAAAGCGAACAAGGTGCAGGTCCTGACATATGCTAAACATAACTGAATAAAAACAAACCTTTATTAAGAAAGACTAACACGATATACAATACAACAAGACCAGTTCTACAGAACTGTAACCCTGCAAACCAAATACAGTTTAGCAGATACTGTATGACAACCTGCAACAATCCGTCATTTCAACAATTTCACTAACACCAAGATATAGCTTCAGACACACTTACTAACTTTTTTTTTTACAAAAGAGGTCTCGCTTATCTTCGGATCTTTAACCCGGTTAACGTATAGCACTATAAGCATCAGAGGCTTACAAAATTTGCTATAAAGTGATATTCAAACCCGTGACATAATAAACAGGAATGCTTGACAGAGGTTTCAATTGAGTATCTGAAGGTTTAGTGTGGGTTTTTCGAAGTGTCCAATGCAGGCTTAAGTGTAGCCTTCAGCAGAGCTTTATACAGGCTTAATTCTAACCCTCTTGCACCGCACTACAGAGAGTCAACTGTCTGTCCAGTTTTCATTTACGCCATTCATGCAAACTCACACTATGACATTCCTTGATGAAGAGAATCTGACTGCAGTATACTAAAGCAGTACAAAACCCCTACGCAGATGGCTGCAAGGGGTGTGTGGTGATGCAAAGGTGCACCCAACTAAAACCACTGCTTCCTCCTCACACTCTGGTGATCCAAAGTTCTGCAAGCTTTAACTCTGGCAGTCCTATTAAACCAAAACATGGTCTAACAAGGCCAAAGGCTGTTCTCAATCCCCTTATCTCTCCCTGTCTGTCTCTCTCTCTCTCTCTCTCTCTACTTCTTTCCCTTACCTGTGTGGGTGAAGATGAATTATTAATGAAATGATTATTATGATGACATTATTATGATGAGTGCATATTATGATAACATCTTATCCACATGAAGATTAGGTGTTCACCTTGAACCTTTCCCAAGTCCAAAAAACAAATCCAGCCTGTCAAGCGAATTTGACTCCACTGAAGGTACACCATAAAACACTGCTGACCACCATCTTGTTTAATGTTTTCTAAGTGACACATACAAGAACACTATCAAGTTTGTTTGGCCACATTAGTACAGAGTCCTTACTGAAACATGGAGAACAGTGAAATGTTGGGCTTAAATCTTTGCTAGCTGTGTGTGTTGACACTGTATTAAAACACTGCGAATCTCTATCAGGCACATACAATAACCTCACAAGCAAATCATTCCCCAGCCACAGCAGCCTTCTGAAACTTCCTTACGAGAGATCTGAACCCAAGACATCATTGTCTAGGTTCAGAGCTTCACCATGAACTCAGAGACTGATCACAGAAATGTTTAATTTATTTCTATAGCCATTTTAAGATACGCAAAATTGCTTACTGGGGCTCGCTAAATTACAAATTATGAACTGTTTACTGTGACATGCCTTCGTGGTTAGCTTGCAAGCAAAGTTAGCAATTTCATAACAAACCCCGGGATGTTTTGTCTTAGGCAACGAACTCATTCATAGCTGCAGGCTAATGCTGCAAAGCATGTTTAGGACTACAGCTCACCTGAGTGTTCATTGTGGAGTGTTAACTTCGGTTCAGCGCAAATTTCGGAGTCTTCTGTGGAGACATCAAAAACTGGCCTTAAAACGCTTTCAGCCAACTCGACAGCTCCTCGTAACAAACTTACAATAGTAAAACAGTGGCAGTAAATTAAAAACTGTTATTTAAACAAACAAATAAACACTAGTTGGCGATTAGGGATTAAGATCTATATATGAGGATAAATATTAATGTGTTCTTATATATGACATGCCTTTTATTATTTTAAAGATGCGACCGTGTAAATCATGTATCAGTTCTTTGGTTGAAACGTAAACAGAGACACTCGCAACATTTAGCATAGCGTCCATTTACGACGAACGTCTCGCCCTTCAGTCAAATCAGCCAATCAGCTTGCTGCTGAAGATGTACGCGGGAAAAGCGCTCGTCGTTGAAATACGCATGCGCAGTAGCCAGAACCCGGTTAAGCATTCGCTTTTTGTGTGATTTCAAGTCAAAGGATACAAACATTTGATACTGTTTGTACAAGAGTACAGGAGTACTAATCCCAAACCGCTTCTTTGAATGACTTGCAGAGTAAAAATGCTGTACATTTCAATAACGTTTTGTCAATAAATAAACAAGTAAATATAATTTAATTTACATTAAGTATGTTTTATTGTATTTTGCCGACTGGCCATTGTTCGAGATGATATAACTACCTCCAGCATTATCGTGTCTGAACAGGCTGCTTTCCTGCTGCAAATTTTTTTATATACTCAGGGCCGGCATTATTATATTGTTCATATCAAACACATATGTTTCGAGCCGACCTTGTAAAACCATTTTTAAATAACATACTATTTAAATAAACACATATGTTTTCAGAGGGTTTGTTTCGGCTACTGAGCTTATTAGCATACAGATACCAGCATCTGAAAGACAGACCGTTGTAGAAGTAACAGGGAATGAGGCATGTCAGAATTTCGCAGATGGTCATTTGTTGCCTTTTAGTAGCCATGAGAGCTAAATGCACCAGCAGCTTGGCCAACTGCACACCACTTCCACTGACCACATTAACAGTCATTTATCATGGTTGATTGGGAAATGGGGATTTTTGTATCTAATAATGGAGCTTTTTGAATTGCATAATTAGGCTAATGACCTTGCTAGGAAAACAATGGTTACTCATCAACACAATTTTGAAAAGTTAATATTTCCCTCTGTCGTACTTATGTTTGCTACTCTGTGTACATGGCCATATTTGAATTGCAGATTATGAATTTTCGTTTGCTTTTCTGTGTTACTGTTGCACAGAGAGATGGTTTGAGTGAGAAAATTCATGAGGCAGGCAAGGAATTAAACTTCACATGTGAGGGGGGGAAAGTTCTTTTCTTTTAATATCTAACATCTTTTAAGCAGATATTGCATTCTCAGCAGCAATTAATCCTCTGAAACCAGTGTGTTTCATAACACCTGTTTTGCATTTCATGTTTTATTTTGAGATATAGGCCTACCAACACCAGGTACTGCAAGGTATTATAAATGGAATTAATTGAAGTCCATTAAATACTGTACAGTAAAACAGTTGGAAATGTAACCTGCAGAAGGAAAGCTGCAGAATTTGGATGGCAGAAAGTGTTCTTGGTTTTGAAAGGCTGTTATGAAAATGCACTCTGGAACTACCTAAACTGCTTCACAATGATCCTAATGAATGCCTGTGTTTTTAAAGTCACAGACTCACAACTGATAATTGTCATGTTGGATAATAACTCTCATGTCATTTGCCTATACCGTATTTAACTTAATAGATGCACTCTATAATATTTTTGCCTTCTATAATACACTGCTCTCTGTATCACTTTTGTAGTATACTATAGCAGGTATTTGAACTGATATAGAATTACTGTAAAGATCTTGTAGTGCTTTTAAGCAGGTAATTTAAATAAACCTCCGGGTAGATCTACTTTTGAATAATTTTTTTGAATTTATGCATCGCTACTAAGATAGCCTAAAATGATTCTTCAAGCTTTAAAGGCCACCACAAACCATTTGAATGTATAAAAGGTTCTTTGCATAGTTTAAATGGCTAATCTCTTCCAAAAAGGTGTTCTGCTAGAATCTTTACGGTACATGTGTGACCATAAGCCATGGCCTTTTATTTTGTAAAGCATAAGCAATTGGTAGTCTAGATCAGCCAGTTCTGTAAGCTATTATATAAGGCTATAGGGTCTACGTTCTATTGCATACAAGAAGTCTGATAAGATAGTGCTTTGCTATTATCTAATCTTATCTAACTTGTTTTAAGATGGGTGCTTTTGAAAGATCAGAAAACAAGTGTCAGTCTGCAGTCTATCCTTCTTCGCTCTAGCCAAAGGGAACAGCGCCCTCTGTTGGAAATGTATCTAACTAAACCTTAAGGATTTTTTTCCCTTTTAAATTACACAAAGAAAGGCTTACATATCTAATTATAGAAATGACCATTTTCTGTATTTGTCGTTGTTTACAACTTCATCAGGTAAATTAAAAGCATTAGTTTTATTATAGACCCACCAGTACACTGGGATGTCCAAATATCCCTCATGTCTGTCTCACCATCCACAGACACCTAATTATTCGGCCAGTTTGGCTCAGACTTTCTTTAAGTTATAGTTTTAGACAGACAGGTACAGATCTGGCCTATATATTTTAAACTTTATATGCTAATAGTCAAATACAGCACATACTCTCTCATTCATTATGAAGAAGTCTAACCACTGTCCTCCTGCAACAGGGGAATTGCTCGCCCTGCATCACTGTCCAAAAATCGAAAAGAAATTAAAACATCTTCATAACCTTCATCATACAGTCAATGGGAGGTCAGTAATTTCAGAATTTGGTCCAGCCTTCCACAGGGACTTATATCCTGGACGAGCTCTATAATAACAATAATGGCCTGAATTCATCCTTCCGGCCCACACACATCACTGATATTTTCAAGCCTGTACTGTAATAAATGCCACTGTGTTTCCTCTGGAAACTAAGGAAACAATGGCTATCAGCATATAAATAAGTAATAGCTGATCTTTAGAGCAGATCCACCTTACAATGGTGCTACAATGTTGGACAAACAAATATTATTATTGTTTTGACAATTCATGGGTCACTTTTTCTCCTCATAAATTGAAGCATTAGCTTACTCTTTCCAAACTTACAAGCAAAAACTTTTAGGATGGCTGCAGGTAAAGGTGGGCAAAATGTCAGGAGATCTTATTACAATACACACTCTCTCACTCACTCATCTTCTTAACCACTGTAGCATGTTCCAGCATTTAATGAGCAGAAAACAACTTGGACAGGCCACTAGTCCATCACAGGGCAGACACACAGTCATACACACTCACACCTAGGGGACAATTTACCATCTCCAATTTACCTGACTGCATAGCTTTGGACTGTGTTAGGAAACCCACACAGGCACGGGGAGAACACGGGGAGAACTCCACACAGACAGGACCCCAGGGTTGCTGTGAGGTAACAGCGCTATCAACTGTGCCACCATGCCGCCCCTATTACACACTATATGACAAAATATATTTTAAAAGAGTCATGACATGATATGAGTCCAAATGATTTTAACTTTTCACAAACTGCACTGAATGTAATGTTTTATGTCTTATGACTCACTTTCTGTAATGATACATGTGGCTATTCAGTGTCCTAGAAGGGATGATGCCTACAATAGTCTCTAGAAGGTAAATTTATCTAATAAATCTAATCATGATAACAATACATTGTTATACTATCGGACCATGCTTAGGGATGTCTCTCCTATGTTACTGACGTTATATTTGTGACACTGGAAAAGTGGAAATGAACACATGACCTCATGTCATGCATGATCATGTACTAGGCTGTCAGAAGCTTTTCATCATATATTTCAGCAATAATGTTTAATGTCTAATGTATGTTCATATTTCTCTTCAGCCTACTTCTCTGCCTAACCTGGCATATCTGAATGGAATTCTGACCTTGTAATGTTTCTTGACTAAGATCCAATAACAGGTCTTAAGTAGTAAAACCATAAGGTAAAAAAACAGATAGGGGACATGGTGTAATACACCTGTCCAGCATGTATAAATAAAAATGCTGACACAGCTTAAGCCTCAGATATGGCTTTCATGATAAGATGTGATTATCTATTCACAAAATCCAAGATAAACTCAGGTTACCCAAAGTGTATAAAAGGAGCCTCAGATGAGTATTTTCTTTGTAGTGTAAGTCTGTTAGATCTCCTCCGGTCATGTTGTTGATACTGAGTCTGTGGCTCCTTGCAGTTTCTCCAGCGCTCTCTGCCCCAGCTGGATTGCCATGTAGCAGGGTAAGGAACAAGCTGCTGCTCATCTCGTTTGACGGATTCAGGTGGGACTATGACCGGGA
This sequence comes from Prochilodus magdalenae, assembly GCA_024036415.1. Classification (NCBI taxonomy): domain Eukaryota; kingdom Metazoa; phylum Chordata; class Actinopteri; order Characiformes; family Prochilodontidae; genus Prochilodus; species Prochilodus magdalenae. Next base: position 502,139 of record JAMWET010006274.1, read on the forward strand.
TGTGGATACTCCAAATCTGGATAAGATGGCTGAAGAAGGAGTGAAAGCCACCTATGTCACCCCACCATTTATTACCTTTACCAGCCCTACACACTTCACTCTGCTAACAGGTGAGTGGAAAAAGAAATGCCCTGATTTGCATGTGAAATGGTTTACATGGAACGCTGACTGTTAAGACTTGTACACCTTAAAACAATGTGCGTGTCCAAATTTACTAAGATATGACATATAAAATAAATGGAAATGTAAGGCAAAATAAGGCAAAATCCTAAAATATGCAGATAATATAATCTGTGTTAGTTGCAGCATGGTCATAGATGATTTTGTGAGAAGATAATTGATTTCGCAAGACATGCCCACACATTTGAAATCTATACATCCATTAACGGTGAGATAGGGGAACGTGTACAATCATTCAAATATCTTGGGACTATTACTGACTCAAATTGACTTTAAGGCAAACTTTGACGCCGTATGCAAAAACTTACTCTTATTCTCACGCTGACAAAAGCCGTGATGACCTTATTCCATTGTGCTTTTATTGAATCAGCGTTAAATTTTTATTCTTTTTTCTGGTTTGTCAAACGATCAGGTCAGGGAAGCTGATAGAAGAGTCACAATTTAACCTACAGCAGAGTACATCAGACAGATAAAAGAGATGACTGATTTGATTTTAAATGGTGACTTTCACCCTCTGAATATTGAAGTTCAGCTTCTACTTTTGGATGGAGATTTTATAACTGCAGAACATAGTGTACAAAGTATAAAAGTAGTTTTGTTCCCAGAGCCATTACTCAGTTGCAGTTACATTGCACAGAGGGCTGGAACCCTCAGTACATTTAATGTTTGTTAGCTGTCTGTGTTGTTTTGTAAAATATTTGTCAAGATGGATGCTGCCTCAACTCGAGCATTGTCACATTCTAATATAGTTCTCATATAGTTGCTGTGGAGCCTGTCCTAAGGAAAATATTACTAACAAAAAAGTTTCTCTCATATGATGTGATTTGAACAAGTGTCAAATGTCAAGTGATCACACTCTAGCTAAAATTCTAAACCCAGAATCATATATTCAGGAGTAATATGAGAGCATGCTGTTTTGATTTGATGGAGCAATAACAACAGCAACCTATTAGTCCTATCCTAAAAGGATTGCTATTTGTAATAATAAATATTTAATAACAAAGTATTTCACTTGGTTTACACAGCATATTGGATGGGCGTTGGACTATTGAGGCCATATTGAGGCCAGTCAAGGTTCCCTTTAAAAGATAAGAACCAATAATCTTAGAACAATCTGCAGTCTTCGTTTACTGCTGAAGTGTGTAAAATGTGTTTATCATCAGTCCATAGTAATAAGACCTGATAATACTGCATATTATGTCATATCAGTATCACCCTTTGTTTTCTGAGATCTATCATGCCTTTTATTCTACTCAAGATACAGTGCTAAACCAAATCTTGAGACAGATTGTTTATATTCATTTCTATATTTCTAAAGATTGTGGTTTATACTGTGATTCATACAATTAGATACAGATCTAAAAAAATTAAAAAACACCTGCTCTTATCTTTGGTATAATGTGCCACTAATTAGGTTCTTGCAAGGGTCTTAAGCAACTAAGCAAAACCAGGGCAGTAAGTGTGTTTCTGCAAGTAAACTTGGTGTATCGTAATAAAATAAATAAATGTAAACATAAATACTGTAAAATAATGAACATGACTCTCTTGTATGTCAATAACATTTTGGTTCAATTTCATCAGTAGTAACACTTCAGGAAAGATTTGGAATTGGTTAAGCAAACACATTAACACTACTTATCACTACTTATTGTACTAATCATATTTATACTTATTTTAATATAAAAGGTTTTTTTGGTAATTAATCACCTACTTCTCAATTTCAACGTCAATACTTCTTTGTACTGTACTGTACATATAAGGTGTATATATGTACTGCATATGTCAAATGCCCTATACATATCTGACAGGGCGCTACGTTGAGAATCATGGAGTGATCCATAACATGTGGTTCAACACCACCACTCAGGAGAAGAAGCAATACTACATGACGCAGTTTGTTAATGACTACTGGGACAATGGTAGTCTACCTATATGGATTACTGCTCAAAGACAGGTAAGGTCTTCTGCAGCTTATGCACTCTTTTGAAGGTACAGTCTGGTAGTGTTACACCCCACAAGGGTGTAATAAAAGGATCTGAAAACTTTCTGAGATATTTGATTCAAGTATTATATTCAAGAGATATTTAGGTTCAAATTAGAGCTCTGGTTGGGCCACTCAGGGACATTCTCAGAGTTGGCAGAAGGCCTTAAAATAAAACAAATGTGAAAAAGGGTCTGAATGCGTATATTGTATATACTCATTATATAGTATATATAGTATATTGTACACATATATGTGAATACACCTTGGTGATTGACTTCCACATTCTTAAAATAAAACTGTCAAGAAAGGTTCTGTGGAAAGATGCCACAAAATACCTCTTAAAGTTCCTTTATTTTGAGAGTCATCTACAGATCATCTACATCAGTTCCTTGAATACCAACAGTGCTGGGACTGGAGTTAGATTTAGGTTAGGCTGCACTGAAATTATAATACTTTTAAGAGTGTCTAATTATAATTGCTGTCATTGTTAAAGTTTTTTAGGTCCTAAAAAGTGTGCTATTACGTCAGAATTAAGCTAATTGATTCTTTTAAACTTTCTCAGGGTTTGAAAGCAGGCTCCTTACATTTTCCGGGCACTGCTTCCACATATCAGAAGGAGTCGGTACACATGAAAGAGGTGGAACCTCAATCCTATGACTATTCCAATGAGACGGAATGGAGAAAGAATGTGGATAAGGTCATGGGAGATTGGTTTAAAACACAGAACCTGGACTTTGTCTCAATGTATTTTGGTGAACCAGATGGAGTCGGACACAAATATGGCCCTGACTCCCCAGAGCGCCGTAATATGGTCAGACAGGTGGACCGCACTGTTGGCTATATACATGAAACAGTTCAGAAGCATGGTCTCTCTGACCAGCTGAACATCATCATCACTGCTGATCATGGTATGTCCACTGTGTTTCAAGGGGAAGGAGTCAATGAGATTATCTTATCCCAAATTCCAGGCTTTTCCTTTAAAGATATTCAGTTCCATTTGGTGGACTACGGCCCCAGTGGAATGCTTTTGCCCAAAGAGGGCATGCTGGAGAAGGTGTTCCTTGCCCTAAAAGGTGCTCATCCTAATCTGCATGTCTATAAGAAGGAGGACATGCCTGCTCGCCTTCATTATGCAAAACATCCACGCCTTTTGCCCATCATTCTTTTTGCTGATCCAGGATATGTAATCAATGGGGTAAGTTTTCTAACATAACCAATACATTTCAATGTAATTCAAAAGTTGGCATAAACTTTTAAATCTTTCAGATCTGTATATTTAGCTGTAATCAACACATTCAAAAAATGCAATGTCACGGTCATCACTAAAAGAGACAAAAATCTTTTTGATTATTTCTATTGGTCCACCAAACAGACATTTTTAGCGGGTGGAAATAGTATATCTGATCTTGTGAATATAAACAGCATATCTCCAAAATAACCTCATGAAAAACACAATTAAGCTTATTTTAACATACTTCAGTGTAACAGTATTGTATTCCTAATAATAGTCATTTTGGAACATTTCTAAGAGCCTCTCCATTGTGATGTTTTTATGTAAAGGGCAGCTCCCATCTCCAAAGGTGTTCATTAAATAATGTTGGGAGGATTTAATATTGTACTTACACTTAGTTTTTTCTTTCCCTAGCTGTTTCCAGTTCAGTTCTATAAAGGACAGCATGGCTTTGATAACCAATACTTGGACATGAAACCCTTCTTCAGGGCAGTGGGGCCTGACTTCCACAAAAATCTAGTGGTGGGACCCTTTGAAACAGTCAATGTGTACCCCTTGATGTGCCATCTGCTAGGAATAGAGCCTGAGGTCAACGATGGCTCTCTGGATAACACCAGACACCTTCTGCTCTCTGGTGGGGAACCATGTAACCCCAACGGTGGGTTTGGACTTAAATAACATCACTTTCACTGCTCTCACGATCATCGAAACTCAAGAAACTAAGAATTAGATTTCATTAGAACTACTACTACTAGGTTGAGGGGCATAAACTCTAGAAACACAATCTTTTCTTCATTACTTGCTGATCATACTAGACATTTCTACATTTTAATATGTTTTGTATCTTGCTCACCAGGATCAACAGAATCAGATTCAACCGAGAAGCGTATCTTTATTGGCCTCGCTGCAGTGGCTGGGTTTCTGATACTTGTTTTCATCATTGGTACATCCTATTTTGTTTACAAACGTCACAGAGCAAGTAAAAGGTACTGTCGATTTCATATTTACATTATTATACTGTATGTATCTGGAACTCACAGACAGGGACAATCACTTCTATCTCTGCTCTTATTTCTCCAGGTCTGATGACAAGGGAAAGATAGAAGATGAAGCTAAGTTAAAGCAAGTAGCATTGTGATCAGTATTTAATTGCATCTTTTTGCCATGAATAATCACAGACTTTTCTTTTTTTTAATTTTCATAATAATGCAACAAAATGAGGAGACCATATGTCGATGAATTTGTGCAATCTACTTGATTAATTTGGCTATTAGTGTTATTGTTTACAATTAATGAATTGAGTAGATTGCCCTGTTTACTCAGCATGTCAGGCCATTGTTTTTGTAAATAGTTTATTGCAGCTTTGAGCTATTACACTGTTCGTGGTAATTATGTCTGAGTTCTGTATTGATTCATCACTGGTGATTTTGGAAAAATGTGCCACATGTTGCTTATTTAATATTTAATGTTTGCAACCAAAGTTTGGAAAGGCATAACAAAGTGAACTCTTGCCTGTACATCTGTTAATGCAACCTTTGAAGCTTGTCTTTATTGCCAGAATATAATTTCATGTCAAACTGAATGTTGCTTGTGGTCTGGTTCTCTACCACCATCTAGTGGAGGCAGTAAATACAGCACAGCATCTGGCCTACAGTAGCAAAACGTGTTGAATAGGCATGAAAGATGCAACAATGGAAATTAAGTCCCATCCTGAATGGCTAACTGTTTGCTTTAAAAACAGCAGACTCAAGTCCACCCACACTGCACATTCTTACACCCAGACCTTGCAAGTCTCTGAGACTTGGCATAAAACAGCAGAGATGTGAAAAGAAAGACAGCTCGGGAGGACTAAATGACTGACAGAAGTTATCATTACACAAAGCTCCAGATTCAATGATTTATGGTGAAATCCTGTCCAGTCATGTGGAATTTTCCCAAAATAAGTTTGTGTAAACAGCTCATGACAAAGAGGCACTCAGAGCAGGCTGGTATGCATAAACAGTTTGAACAGTGTGCTGCAGTGTAACCCCCTTTACACACACACACACTCACACACATTCAGTCACCCGCCAGAGCAGAACAGAGCCAGTCTGGAAATGTGGAGTCTCCCCCCTGGCACACGCGCCAGACTCCAATCCATCTTCGAGCGCAATAACATCTCCTTCTCTCTCTCTCTGTCTCTCTCTCTCTCTCTCTCTCTCTCTCTCTCTCTCTCTCTCTCTCTCTCTCTCTCTCTCTCTCCCTCTCTGCTGTGAACACTCCACTCTATCAGTTCATCCCAAGTCTACAGACAAGATATTCTGTAATTTACAATCCTTAGGGCTCTTTTTCTCTTTACATCACATTATCAATGAGCATTGTCTCTGTAAGTTGCTCTGTTTGTGAAGTACACTGTAAAGCATGCTGTAAAGTTCTATCCATTCCCCGCTGTTTTCATTACCAGTCTAGTACTGTAAAAATACATTATTCCACTGTTATTTTACAGTAAAGTAACTGTAATCACGCAACTTAAAATCACAGTAACTATTGTAACACAAGATATGTTCTATAAATCTAGTTTTGCTGTGCAAAGGTCAGAGACCACCCTTCATGTATTACATTTCTTTTTGAAACAGACCTGGTAGACCACCAAAACTGTCACCATCAAATAAATTGCATTTACAGTTTTTGTCATTTTGTTCTACTCCTGCTTCAGATCCGAAAACATTCACAGTTTTTTGTCCATCCGTCTGCTGTGATAATACACCTCAACACTGTGGGTCTGAAAGGATGTGTAGCAGTCAATAGCTATTACTGAAAAAAGAACATAGGCAAAAAAAAGGGCATCAAACATAGAAACTGCTTTCTCAGAACATTGTCTATCTCAGAGTCCAGATCTCAACATCAGTGAATGAGCTTGAACCCTTTGGGATTGAGAGAGGTAGAAAAATTAAACCATATTCTAAGACTGAACTTTGGATGTTCGAAAAATACATCTCTGCACTTTTCTTGGGTGAACTGAAAACAAGGCTCTCAAGATAATGGAATCTGTAATATAGGCAATGTTTGGACACACTGAATACTGTTTCCTAATTTCTTTCATGATGTTAAAAAATGTTGCTGTTTTGACCGTAAATGAAATGAAGGGCAGTCTCTAACCTAACAACACAGTAAAAAACAAACCTACAACAAATTAAACTTACAACAAGCTACCACAGAAACTACCACACTGGTGCTGTTGCATCTGTTTTTTGAATTTTTCAAGTTCAAAATCTTTTCGTTTTTCTTTCGTATGACTTTCAGAGAATTCTGGGATTGCTCATTTTGGAATAGACATAGTTGGTAGATTTCCATGTAAAATGCACAATCTGCATGTAAAGGTGAAATTTGTACTTTTCCTAGTGGTCATTCCAAAACATTCCAAAATTATTAACAGAATAAACAGCTTTAACAACAGTTAATAACAGTTTTGTTGGTATCATGTTGCAGAGATATGTACTGAAGTTAGTATGCTAAACAACTAATCCCATCCTGGCTTGTAATACCACTTTGCATCTCAAGAGGTGATAGTGAGTCACTGTAGCATTGAGTCCAACATGAGAGGATGAGTAGCACCTATACGGCGTATTGTAATTTCTTGGTTAGCATTTTGAAAGTTCCACTCTCAGTTAAATCATTTACCAACAGGCAGCCAATGAAAGGAAGAGTAAACAGAACAATGGCAGAAGCCTGTGGCCACCGACCGCCATTACAAATGGCGCTGTCACTCACATCATGAAGCCATGTTCAGTAGTGAACAAAAAAATGATAGAGGCAAGTCCCATGGTAACTTTGTCATTGCGTTTTTTTTTATACCAACAATGGAGATGCTCTTTGTGGTGAAGTGATGAAGTTTGATAATCAACTTGCAATATTCCTTCTAAACTGGTAAGTAAACTACTGTTAACGCTAACACTGAGGAACAGGGACTGTGGGTTTGTTGGGACTGGGGTGGAGACCACTACCTTTTTTAGTGATATGCTGCCCCCTATCATGTGAAGTATGAATTGGACAGGTGCATCACCTTGCACATCCCTCCTTCAAGAAAAAAGTGTGTGGTAAATATTTACTGTAAAAGCAATGGAATTATTATAGAAATGTCTCGTGTTATTAAATATTAATATACAGTTACAGTTTTTTACAGGCATATCTTTTTTATCTATAACAGTATATAGCTTAGATGTGCTCTAAAGTTCACCCACAGCTGTCTGAATACCCTCAGTATTACAACACTGTGTGGTACAAAATGTAAAGATATGTGCATACAGTACAGCTCCATCTGCTGGAACATTATGGGATGAACTAGTTAACTGAAACATTGAATCTGTATTGTTTAAATACCACAACATGTCAAATGTCAGTTGTATCTATGGGGTAGGAATAATGCGTTCAAACAAATCAGTGTTGAGCAGTAGCTCAGTAAAGGTAATTGGTTACTGTACTTCCAATAGTTTTTGGGCTTCTGATCATTTTAATAGACATAAGGCTAATTAATTACCTTTTATTGAAAGATTGGAGGACAAAGAGTGACACTAGAGTCTCAAAATAGGAGAGAATAGGACACTAAAGCCATAATAAATCATGCTACTAAAGTGCATCTGTACATTTTTTTGTACTTTTACTCAAGCGGAGGTCTAAAGGGGGGAGTTTCCACCTTTACTGGAGGAATATTTTACCTCGGCTATCTATACTTTAGCTCAAGTACATGATCTGTGTACTTCGCAAATAAAAACAAGAAATGCTCAAGACTATGCAAGGTGCCAATCACTTGCCCAGTGTGCTTTGGGAAATAATTGCTGAAATTATAACTTATTAATACATTTGGCCTGTTTGTCCCAGAATGCATCATGCCCAAGGAAGAATGTCTGCCTTATTTTGATGGTATTATAGGACACTGGTATCACATCACACAAGTGCCCTAAAAATGAAGATGACTTTATTATCTATTAAATTTTTATTATCTAAAGAATTTTGGTTAGGTATCCTAACACTGTCCACCTCAATATATGTAATATCCTGAGTCTGAGATTTCTCGCTGTGGCCTGTCATTTTTGATACTGTACCTATAGCTGAAGTGGAAGACTCCTCCTGTATTGCTTTTGTCTCAGCTGTTTAGTTGTATTTGCAGAGCCAGATCACAGGTATGTGTTAAGTGTCTTTGTAGAGCTGTTATGACTGCGCAGTCTGCCACTGAGCGTCATGGCGTAAACAAAAGGGAATTTCACTCTGAAGCCCTGGATGAAGCAGCAGCACTTTTACACTATGACAACAATCCAACACCAGACTGGGACGCACTAATACTCTCCCTCGCCATCCATCAAGCTGTAGAGGACGTGTCAAACACTCCCATTCTTTGGAGCCTGTCTCTTTTTCTTTTTTTTTTTCCCTGTTCACCTTTTCTCTTTCTGTATGCATTTGATGTTCAGCTTCAGGTCTACTCTGAGAAGTCAGCTACTACTAAGACTATAATGTACTTTGTGCGCCTTTAAAGCCAGTGTGGTTCAGAGGGGGATTAGAACTAAAGTGTGCTTGAGACAATGGCCTCTAATGTTTAGCAACTATTTTAAGTGGTTATAATAGCTGAGTTTCAATTGCATTAGCCTCTTCAGCTTCATCCCAGACTGAAAATAGTAATAATTAAATTATTGTTCAATTTAAATGTGTATATAATTTCTGCATTTGCCTGAAAGATAAGTGAAAGACAAAAAAACACAGTGCTGTATATTATTCCTTCGGTCATGAAGCACACATTCAAAACAGGTTTGCTTGCTGGGAAAATGCATATATCTCATAAACTGTGTGCCTCTAAAGCCCCTGTGAAGGCCATAGATGAGGTTTGAAACCATCCAAACTATTTCACAGGAACTGGCCAGGATGCTTTGGTGGTCTTGGTCAAACGCCATGTCTGCCAGGGGCCTTGTCCTGCGGGGGCCGACAAGAACCGTGTCGCCTTGCACTGGGGTGAGACCTTGGAGGGGTATGTGACGACAGATTTACTCAGAGCGGCCTGCTGGTCAGGCTGCGCGGTCTTGCGGCCTGGCCGCGGACACCAAGACGTACCTGTCAATGAGGTGTCACTGCACAACGGAGCCTGGAGAAGCTTTCTTCTCCAGCAGAAAAGCCGTGGAAAAACTGACTCAACACCTCCACATCATTCGCGGCGTGCGAGCCCAATCCCGCCCCTGCTGTCCCGCCCATGCAGTTATGGCGAGGCATTCCTTTGAGCTGAAACAAGGCGTTAATCCGTGATAACTTTTCCCCATGCCAACATGTGGGTGCATGTCTCTCCTCTGCAGCCCGCCTGCCTGCCCCTCGCTCGCCAGCCTGAATAACTCTAGCATAGCTGCAAGATTTAGGAGGTAATATCTACTGCATGCACAAAGGGAGGGGGAAACGGCCTCAGAAGGAGACTATAAATCTGCTATTTCTGTTATGATGGACACATGACTTCAAATGCTTTGTACCAGGCAGTCCTTGAAAATGCTTTAATGTGGCTGATCATACCCGTGTGGCCCATAAGGTATGCTATTCAATGGAGACACCGTTATACTGCTAGCTAGTGACTGCTTTTTCAAATCCCAAGCTTTTTCCACATAGATCCAGGATCTGAATAGGATAATCAAAGACACATTTTCAAACCCAAGCATTTCCAAATAATCCCTCAGAGAGTCTCATTTTATGGCCTATAGATTGGCACACCAGCAGCAGTAATTTGAGACTTCCACTCTTCTTATTCTGGCTCTTTAGATAATTGTAGTTCCTCCAGTGACTCTTCTTATTATATTCACTATGGTCTGAACAGAATGGTCACATTCTTATTCTGAAACTCACCTGTTTCTAAATAATCCCATGCTTTAGATTAGGGTTTGGAGTGCTGCTTTATCACAGATCAAATAGGCCATGCAGTGATGCATGATCTGTGCAGAAACAGAGGGAGAAGTATTGTCTGTTAGGGGGTCATTCTTTTGCTTGATCAAGTAAACCGCCGTGAGGCCTCTATATATCTGGTGAAGGTGAAGTCTGAATATGTTTCATAAATGTTTAATCAATGTGTGACTAAAACAGCACACGAAGGACTCACATCTCTTTCAGTCAGTAAGTTCAGAGTAGTGGAGGGATTCACCAAGGTTGACAGACATCAATTTTTGGCATTGATTAAGTAGAGAGAAGGCAAAGTCTGATTCTTCACCCAACATATTCTCTGATGATCCACTAGAGGGCACATTATCCCTGGCACGGATGGCACAAGAAAATGTTTATTTATGTCAAAAAGACTATTGATAAGTACAGCATAGACACAGATAGTGGATGTCATAGCCACATAGCTCATTAAAAGGTTGATGTTTTTGCATCATTGCAGTCTGAACGGGCTATAAGAGAAAAAGTAAAGAGAAAAAAAAGAACAATAGTTCAGGAGTGCAGAGGTAAAATTAGTAACTGCTCCAATAAGATGGCAAAGGCAATTCCCATGTGAATTTCTTTCTGACAAGTTTGAATTGATTGCTCAAAGTGCACATGGGTGTCAAGGGTGTCAGAAAGCTTTGAGAGTTAACATCACTGTAGTAAATGCTCAGCTAGCACCAGGACAGACCGCAGGAACACAGCTCTAAATGCTGAGCTGTCTGATGGTTTTGTTGGCTGTGATACACTTGAGGATAAGCAGGGGATTAAAAAAAGATATATCGTCTTTGAAATTTGGATAAGTAATTCTTATACTGCCTCTATCCATCAAAAACATGACACATGTTTATTTTGGAATGCATGCGACGCAGACTGGAGGTGCCAGTGTTCTTTATGACTATCCCCATTCTCCATTACTCCTCTGTCCACACTGCAAAAAGAACACTGTCTAACCATAAGTCTGTATATATGGGTATTTTAGAAAGTGCTTTATCATTCTTATGGAAGCACCAAATTTTATACAACCCTACACGGACGTATAAACTTGCATTCCCTCACACATGCTCACATGTAGTATAGATATGTGCGCACACATGCAAATAAGCAAGTGTGGCGCCACAGTCTGCTGGGTGCATTTATTATGGGCCAGGTCTGCCAATACTTTCAGCACCAGTCCAACAACAGCTACAAGCCGATACGTGATAGATCTCACTCCTCCACAGACGATCAATGCAGGACAGACAGTTCCCATGTCTCCTCTGCCAGTCCCGCTGTCCAAAAGGCCTCCCAATCCAGCTCCTAAATCATCCCTCTAAAGAAACCGGACAAAGAATAGAGCAATTTGGGCATTTGGACCTGTCAGCTGATATGATATTTCAGTGTACAAGAGATTTCCTGCCTGGCCTTGTTGTAAAGTTCTTAATGCTAATGCTAATTAGCTTAAAAAGAAACAAAATACATTAGGTCTTAACACCCCGCAAGCTGTCTGGTTTATATCTTAGGTATAGTAGTGAGGCACAGAGCCCTGGTCATTTGATCTCCTTATTTGACATCTGAAGAAGTATATGGACACCATAAGTTGGATCTTACCACCTCCATGAAACCATCTTTTGACAAAACACTAAAGTGTCCACATAGCAGTTATGAGCACTGAAATGTATGTTTCTCTGGAATGTTATTAACTAAGCACAAATTCCTTTGCCTGCCAGTGGTATAGAAACGATCCTCCTAGTACACAGAGGACTAGGTGGAACAATGGCAAACAGCCCACACAGGCCTGGCCATTGGGAGAAAATTACAGGGGAGATGCTGCCAATTGCTGCTGCCATAAGCCAGGGAGAACAAAGGGAGATGAAGCTTGCGGTTCGATTAAGCCGCAATTGACTCAAGCATTTGAGGGCTTTCAGTGTAGGAGCAGAGAAGAATTCTTGAGCTCAGCACAAAAGTGATTCTGGGTTTTACATATATCCCTACTTATCACGTGCCTAACAAAAAAAAAAAAAAGTATTATCCATATAATCGTTCTGACATGCAGAGAAATGTTATATGTTTTCTCATACATTCTGATTAATGATACTGTTCCCCATCATCACTAAATTGGTCAAGCAATATGTGCAAATAGTCGAATACTTACTACACGCGATTTTTTAAATGTCCGAAACAGATGGGTTCATTGTAGTGGTGACATAAGCACCCTCAGAAGAGGACTGTTTAAAGAAAAGTATATACATATATATATCATGTCTGTATATGACAAGTGTGAACAAGCACTGACACTAATGGGTTTTGCCTTTTGCTCCATCTGCTATCTGTTATTTGTTTTAAATGGGTAATTACTGTAAAAATCTGAATCTGAGTCTTCCTTGTATTTGTCCCTGTATGTATGCCAAGGCAGACATGGCTGTCATCATGAAAAAGACGTTCTTCCATCAGGTTTGGAGGTACAGATGCACTAGAAGGATCATCTCCAATCTGCAAATGTCTTATGAATAGCATTATTGTGTAGAGAAAACTGTAGAGAAAAGTGCTGTTGTTAGAAAGAGAGGAATCTATCTATCTATCTATCTATCTATCTATATATATATATATATATATATATCTATCTATCTATCTATCTATCTATCTATCTATCTATATATATATATATACCACATAATCCAATACAGTTCAGTACAATAACTATGTTGTCAAATCAGTGGGTGCAAAGTTGAATCAAGTTGTGTTTTCCTAGCAGTATTGAACACATCATTCCTCATTTCCTCTCTTGGACCAGGTTTCTCTGTCGAATGTGGGCTTGACATTTATTTTGTGGTGAAGATTTAGCATTCTGTTCTTTATCCTCTTATAAATTTGGAGAAGAGGAATCTGACCTACTGCTGACATGAGCAGTGAGACAACATATCAGCTACAGAAAGATCCTTTTATTGTACATCTTTATAATTATATTATATTATATTATATTATATTATATTATATTATATTATATTATATTATATTATATTATATTATATTATATTTGATGCACCAAAATTATTAAATACCATCTTAATTGTCATAAACTTTCTGCCTCCTTTATACAGGTAAAGGTTTGCTTTAAATGAAGTGACAGCATTACAGCCAGCAACACAGAAAACTGAACAGATGTAATTTAAATAATTGAAATTTCATAGCAAATGCTTACAAATACAAAAACTTCTGCTGTAAATATGACCTTCACTATACAGCTAATTTAGCAAAACAGGATAAGAGGAAAACTGATTATCATATTCATACACAATAATGAAGGACCTCACTATTGCATACATACTGCTACAAGTTACTGACCAATGAATCCAATTCTCTCAGAATGATATGCTGAAAATAAGAAAATGAGAATGCTCTGCATAAGTGCTTTGAAATTTCTTTGAGATTGAAGAACAATTGATGCCTGCCTACGGCTTATGTTGATTCATGCCTTTTCCTGACAGCATCATGTCTTTATCTGTAAATCTAAGCTATAATTAAGACACCCTCTGCCACCCCGATGCTCTGACAATACATTCCATTCTCATAAAACCTATGTTGACAAATCAACGAGTGCAAATTTGAATAAAGCTATGTTTGCCGGCAGGATTGAACACATCATTCCTCATCTCCCCTGGTGCATCTGTTGAATTTCTCTACGGAATGTGGGTTTGACATTTCTATTTCCAAGCTTTAGGATTCTGTTCTTTGTCTTCTGTGGTCTTTTTTTTTTTCATCGACATTTGTCCTTGGAACTTGTTCAGACCTCACTATGACGCAAGTGTGGTGGTTAAGTGATTTAGGTGATTCAAGGAGCTAAGACAAAAGCTATGTTCTGAGTTATGTTCACCATGACAGCAAATGCAACAGCTCCCTTCCAGACTTGCTGCAGATCTATTGTTTGAATGGTATTCAAATCTGGTGAAAAGATATGTGAGCAGTTAATGGTATGGCTTTGATGGCTCAAACACAACACCGTGAGACGTGCTTTCATTTCTCCTCACTTAGAGGATCCTCTTTCTGCGCAGACATTCAACTGGTACCCACATTCCAGCAGAAGAGATATGTGGAATAGACACCAAGGAACAAACACCAGCTATAAGAATATATTTTATTGGCAGGGTGTGGCTGGGAAAAGCCAATTTGTAAGTTTAAAGGCAGCAATTTTTACCACTCTGGCATGGCGGGAATGGGATTGTGGGTGGCCGAGCTCACCCTCCTCGTGGCTGGGGTGCTGTGCCTGACACCTGATTGTTAGCAATTTTGGACAGATGCCAGTGCTTGGGTGGCATGTTGCAGCTAAATGATACAGAGCCTTCTCTTATTGCACCAGGAATAAGATGGAATGAGATTTAAAGACGCATCTATCAGCTTTTAGGATGAAGAATCTAATGATATCTTTGCTCTAACTGATGCCCAACCTTGCCTGTTAGAGTTTAACTCTGAATATTTTAAATGATGGGTCAAAAATAAGGCATGCAAGATCAGCAGGGTGGGTATGTTGTGTTGGAGGGCGCTTGTTAAGCAACATGCTGAGCTAATTGGGTGGTCAAAAAGGTAAGAGAAATGCTGTTCTTTGAAGACATCTCCCAACTCCTCATAGACTGCTAGACAAAAACAGCATATGTTGTGTTTTTGATACTGGTTGACCATCTTAACCAGGACCACACCAGTACTAGATTAGCGTAACCCATGTATGGAATTCGTGCTGGTCTGTGCACGCCTTTTCAGCAGAACAGTGAGTTCCTAGACCTTTGCAAATCTAATTTATGCTATAAAAGACATTTTTGCACTGAGTTTGTATGAAAATCATAGAAACACTTTGCCTAGGATCCCAGAGCATTGGTAACCCAAGTGAGCAGAGTAACCAGCCATGTTTTCACCACATCCACAAAGAAGGGCTGTGTTTCTCAGTCTGCATGTGGGAAATTCAAAGTGTGCAGTAGCTCATGTAACGTAGTACCTAGCATGTTATGACTACTCTCTGAGACTACTATCAATACGTCAAACCCCATCAAACAAATCAGTCAACGGCCTGGTTTCATCCCTCCTCAGTCTGTTAGCATGGAAAATGAGGCTTATCTTAGGCCTAATATTAGCTTTAAGTCTTAAATTGCTTTGATACTAATCTCTAATAACTTAAGGGTGCTTTTTTTTCAAATAGGAATGGGCTAAAAGAATGCAAGGCAGTCGTCTTGCGGTTTGTCATATAAGAAGCTTTAAAGTTAATCGATAGAGAAAAGCACTTCAGTGAGTTCATTCCTCACCCAGGTCAAGTTGTTCTTTTCATGCCAATAGACTTTAGGCAGCAGACGGAGCGAGAATGTTTTTACATGTGATCATCCATCCAGTATGTGTTTCAGGCGCCACGCAGATTAAATGAAAGAATCTGAAAATGAAGGTCTTTAACTTTTAATCCTTTTACAAAGACCCTTCAGACTGTCTGAGGACGGATGGCGTCTCTGAAAAAAAAGTGTAAGTCACTGATCCACTCCGTCTTGGGCGTTAGAATTTAAATCATCAGACTGTTCCTGATTTCATTTCAAAAGTCACATTTAGGCAGGCTGGCCTAACAGCCATGCATAACTATACCCATCACTCCTTACCTTTCCAGATACAGTCTGCTTGCGGCATGCTAAAGCACAGCTTTAAAAAATCAGCAGAGCTCTCGCGAGATTTCGAGAAGTTTAAGTACTAAGAATATGAAGCTGTATATAAGGTGGTTTGTGTTTAGAAAGTCTCAGTTCTCCACACAAAACAAAAAACGAGTCCAAGAATATGTAAGATAATAAGAAGGAGTGAAACGTGTTTTTTCTTTTTTGTTTATCCACATTGTGCATACTTCCAATTCTGCCAAACTACAGTTCCCATAACCACACACGACAGACAGACAGACAGACGTCACAACAATATGAAACAGACAAAAAAACCAAAACAAAAATGCCCTTTTAGTGGTTTTATTTCAAATGACTTGGACTACATGGAGATAAAGAATAATAAATAGACATTTCTCTTAATTTACTACATGATGATTCATGATTTAACTCCGTTGTCCCCTTTAACCATTCACAGCACAGCGAGCTGCAAAATTACACTGTAATCTATAGCTTTATTTCATTTGAGGTCTATAAAAGTTATATATATATATTTCTTTATTTTTTCCGAATAATGGAAAAAGCTTGGAATTCCTTCAAATAAACGCACTTTAATGCGAAATGTTCTCACCATAAATACATTACAACCAAAATATGCTCAGCAAATACAGTAGACGCTGGTTATACGTAATACTGACCTCTTGACGAGATATTAAAAAATAATAATAAAGAATAAAAATTATAAAATGACACCACATATACATAGCATGTACATTCCTACACCGGACAGGACAGTGCATGTGAGAGAAAGAGAGACAGAGATAGAGAAATGGGTTTGAGTAGCTTTGCCTCCAGGTCCTCAGGTGGGGCAGGAGCACTTGCACTCCGAGATGACGGGGTACCGCACGGGGATCCACGTGCACCGCAGCCCCCCCGCCTTGCGCGCTACACAACGCCAACGCAGGATGGTGAAGTGCGCCGACTTGGCCGGCCTACACACCATGCCCTCGGGCACCGAGCACGACCTCTTGCTCGCGCAGCTGCCCACCTTGACGTAGCGCGGCCAGAAACGGCTGCCCAGGTCCTGCCACGCGTACACCACCGGGCAGAATGTGTACGACCACAGCCACAGCTGCAGGCGCCGCCGCATCTTCTTGCTTGGCTTCTTCCAGCCGGGCAGCTCAAAGTCCAAAGTCCGAATGTCCCGGGGCATGGGGCCGGGGGGCCGCAAGCGTGAAGCTTCCGTTTCGCTCCCTGCTACCTCCGCCTCCTCTACGCCGCCTCCTCCACCACCCGTGCGCTTGTCCTCTGGCGCGGAAACGGCCATGAAGTGCGCGTCAAAGTGCGCTCCAAGCAGCGCGCGCAGCTCCGTCTCGTTCAGGTCCCTTTCCTTAGGGTCCAGCACGGGGTCCGGGTCCTCCTTGAGCTCCACCACGGGCAGACTGTCGCTGGGGATGGGGCGGAGGAGGTAGTAATGCTGGCACGCGCCTTCCTCTATCCGCGAGCCGAGAGAAAACAGCAGCACGCACAGGGACAGAAAGTGGGGGGCGGTATCCATTATGCACTTTATTGTTTTTAGGTTGTTTTCTCTGTATGTGTGTAGATATGCAGTAATGTGAGCTTAATCCTCCAGAGCGCTTTCGGGTCTCGGCGCTAGCTCGCAGGGCTCCGGGTGGCTCCTTCTCTCGCGGGTCGTGCCAGGCGCGGCTGAGGTCCTAAGCGAGGCCGTGTGATGACGAGGAGGAGCAGCGGCATGGCAGCATCGGAGCAGGCCTCTGTACCGGAGCGGTGGCGCGCGCGATCACGCTTGGGGCCTCTCGGCGACTGATGCTGTTGCTGCTGTTGCGGCGTGCGCGCGCGCGCGCGGGAGCCCGACGCTCTGCATGCTCTCCTCGCGCTCTGTCGCCAAATGTGTGGGAGAGCGACCTGCTCCGTCTGATTTATCCTGCCTGCTCGGGATGGGAAGCCCGCGTGCCTCGGATTTTGGGGCGCCTCCTTCTTTTTTGGGGGGGTGGGGGAGGAGTGCCGGGAGCGGGGAGGAGGTAGGGGGTGTTTGTTTCCCCACTCATGCGTTAGTTTTTGTTTTCCTGGTCCATTATTTTTCTGATGTGACGTTCTATCTCATCTACATTCTGCTGTTGTGCTGTATTTGCACCCGGATTCTGCAACTTTTCCACTCGTTTTTTCTTGTTTTCCCCCATCCCTACTCCTCTTTTTTGTTCCTCCACCATCATTCTTATTTCACTGTATGTGTGTTTGTTTCTCCACGTATCTTCCACGATTTTTTGTTTTCCCACCGGTATTACGTTTTTCCCACCCGTAAAAGTCCTGATAGGCTGGTAGTTCATTCTCCTATTCTCTCTATCGGCGGACTGCTCGCGAGCATTAAGTGCAACCAATCGTATAACTGGTGGGCGGGGATTTCCGAAATACAGGTGGGGAAACTCAGGCTACCGGGACTACAGCGGCATGTTTAGATCGCGCGCTGCTCGCCCTCTGCCGGCGCGCGCACGTGCACGACCTGTCAAAATGTGAGAACCGGAGGGAGGACTGACTAAGGAACGGGGACTAAGTCAGAGAGTCCGGGACTCAACGGGCGAGAAAACATACTGTTTGGTTCATCTACATACTGTTTGGTTCATTCATTCATTCATTCATTCATTCATTCATTCATTCATTCACTCATTCATTCACTCATTCATATACTCGTTTATTCATTCATTCATTCATTCACATACTCGTTTATCCATTCAAGTATGCACTCATTCCTTTATTTAGGCTAGCTGTTCAAAAGTCACTAATAAACAGAGAAGCACATAAATTAAATCAGTTTTGCACTCGGTCTTCAGCTGCATTCTGTGTTTTAGTTCCAGAGACTACCAGACATAAAACCCAGCCGGCTGGTACACATGTTTCTACTAATGGTTACTGACAGAATCCTTGTGGCATTAAAGCAGCACAGAGGTGCCCATGGTCTTGGAAACAACAGCAGAAGTCTAGAACAAGCGGGGTTAAAAAGCCTTAGTGTTTGGAGTTCCACTGAACGCTGTTTCCGATATTCCTGTATTCCCCTTTAATGTTTAAATTGACCTTGGAGTAATTTTCTGGGCTAATACTGTGACAGTATGTGTCCGGCGCCAGTAGGATGTAAGTTCTTGCTCGAGACAAAGGAAATGGGGTGAAATTATGTTTTCAAGATAAGAGTGCCAACCCACTGGTGACTTTTGAAAATGAGTCATCCCCAGGGTAAAAGCACAAACTGTTTTGCACTGGACAAGGATAGCCCATCAACAGGCAACAGAATATCTCACTAGCAAGTCAATAGATAACGCCTACATTAAATAAAGCTGGAAACAGGGAGCAGGGTTAGGCAGAAAGTGTTCTCTGTGGTCTCGCTTAAATAAAAACTGTGATGTTTTATTATATGATAAACAACTGCATGCTGCTACACGACCCATCATTGGTCACCAGTTGAAGTGGTACATGGGCTCCTGTTTATTACTCAGTGGAGATCAAACATTGCGTCACTTGACTCTTGATCCATAGATCACTCTTTGATAGTTACAGTTGGCAAAGTTAACTCCCTAATGTATACACGTCCCACTTTTTCCATTCTCTCACACTCAGATCCATATGTTCTGAATCATCTCATCTGCAGGCCTATTTGTCCTTTGATTTCAATGGAAATAAATGAGCAAAGGCTGGTTGAAATGCGACCATCAATAGGTCTCTCACACTCAGCGTAGTGTGCTTGGTATACACAAAGTTCTCTTAATCTTAATGATGGATCAAAGGCCCTCCCAGGTTGAGGCACAAATATTCCTGATTCTTTCATGACCCAGCTAGATAAAAATGTAATTTGTTTTTGTTTAATTCCTCACGAAGACCTTTGATGATCTAACAGGAGAGCAATTTGAACGCTCGATTTAAAAGCCACGGTTTCACTGTAGCTAGCTTAGGGTCACTTCTGTCTTAAATACAAACATACACACAGACTCTCTCCCTCCTAACCCCCTTCCCTTCCTCATTGGGTTTTGGAGAGCAAATGTCTTTTCCATCTGATATCACTGTCCCCATCGTTACTAGGTGTCTTGCACCATATGCCTAAAATAATGTAAAGGGAAATCAATTTAAACTCGGAATGTGGTTGCCAACTGGTGGAATTTGTATGGTTTATTTAGTACTGCAATCTCATTTGCATGTTTCCACTTAGCAAAACTGAAGACAGTCCAAATTTCCATTCAGAGATGCCCGCACTCAAAAATAAACTATACGATGACATTTATCATCTGACTAAAAAAGTGAGAAAGCATTATTTGTTTATTTCCAGACAAAAAGCCAAGCTATTAATTTCTGGGGAATTTAGGTATAGGATGATCTACTTGGAAAAGGAATGAGAAATTCATTAACTGGACTCCCAACAACTGTGCAAGACCTGGCACACAACCAAAAGAGTCACCATCGGATAAACAGTACCTAGCGCAGTATACAAGTACAATCCAAATAATTTGGCACATTTTTGCATTTTCCCTTTCCATCCTAAATGGTGCTGCAGTTGAATTCTGGCCACTGTGGACGAGGAATGTAAATGCTGTGTTGTTTAAGGTCGAACTGGAAGGTTTGCAGAAGAAGCTGGACAGGTAGACTAGGTGCCGCAAGCCTGGAACTGCTGCACCATTTGAGATGGAACAAAAAAGCTCAAACAAAAAGGCAGTGCACAAGAAGCTAAGAGCTGAATGACATGAAAAGGGATAAAGAAGATGCTTTGTGCTTGACAGGTGCTAGCTTTAACCAATTTAACTAATGTTTGCACAGAACCAATAGGTCAGTATTGTTTTGTGCTGTTTGCTGATGTTTGTTAATCAGTCAGCATCTCAGTAGCAGTTGTAGAGCCACAAAGATCTAAAGAAACAAGATTGCTGGCCTAGTGTTGTTCATCTTGGCAATGCACATCCCTGATTTTGGCGTGTGGGGGTGTTTGAGCTTCTGAAGAAGCACTGTTGTGAGATGTGTATTTGTTTTACTGTTGAGTTCAAGTATCAACACGTGTTCTCCACAATCACAATCACTCATACGTCTTTAAACAACAGGAGAAAATCACGGTCCACTCTTGCTTCACATTTAAAAAAATCCACAGCCGTTTCTGTCCATCCTTCTACTGTGGGAAAACAGCTCAACACTATGTGTTTGAATGAATTTGTAGAAGCCAAAATCACTGAGAAAAAGAGTTAGACACCAAAGAAGCTGCTGGTGATCTGGGAAAAATAGTCTGGCTAGACCTCAACATCACTAAACGTGCTTGGGATTATTTGGACCAGGAGAAGCTAAAAACAACCAACTGAACTTCAGAGGTATGGAAATTTGTCTCTGTAAATTGAAAGCAAGTCTCCAGAAGTATATATATTTATATAATTTTGGAAGCTTCCATGTAATTTTGTAAGTTCTGTTGAAACATGACTTACTTTTACTCAACAGCTGCTTGATTTGTATGGTCACTGACCTTTGCACCTTTTCGAACATAAAAAAATAATAATTCAAACAAAGAACATTTCAGTATATATCTACACTGGAATGTTTATTTCAGGTCATAAACACATCTGCCACAAGGCCAGATTCAGTTGCATTGCAAAAGCTAACGTAACAATAGAAACTGGGATGACATGAGACAATTAATGTCGAAAATACGATACCGAAATATATTATTTGGATCAATAAATGCATAATGCAAAAATATACAGATATGATGCTCTTCAATCATTTTGGCTTGCTGTGTGCACAGTATGAAGGTATCATAACAAATACTTATCATTAAACAATAATACCTTATGTGGAACGACAGCTGGTCAGACTATAGTGACTTAATCAGAATATTCGCATTTCAATCTCATTTAAAAGCCTCACTCATTAGAGAACAGCCAGAACATATACTATAAGAGCTGGGGCCTGAGCGCAAACGGACAGGAATAATAAAGTAGTGCATTTTATCATTAGCTCCATTTGACCATGAGCTCCAACTGACATCACTGTACAGAAGGTGGGAGGATGAAACGTTTTCATCATCTTCAGAGGGAGAAAAATCAAGTACAAACATATTTTGAGGAACAACTGTGCAAAGACATTTTTAATACACTGCAACATCAACAAGTCATAACATTGCAACAGACAAATTCACAATGTTGCTCACGTAAGCTGCCCTTGTTGCCTCTTGTCTCCTGACAGCAGTTTGGACTCCAAATACTTCTATAGGGAGCCTCCAGCCTCTCACATGCGCAAACTGCCATTTTACAGAACTTCCTGCATGATAGCCGCCAGGGGCTGAATTTGGTCTACAACGCTTACAAAGAGAAGGCTGAATAAATACAGCCCAGCTCTAAGTGCAGCACTTCATTACTTTAAACTACACTTTTATGTACACTTAAAATCTCTATGGCTTTGCTGACACCAACTGTCAGAGTATTCAGAGTATCATTTCGTATATATTTAACCTGCAAAATATCCAAATATTCATAAATATTCTTCAAATAAAGTGGTGTATACCCTTCATATAAAGTGGTACAAATTTGCAGTCCCAAAAGACAATAAGGTGGCATCATTTTATAAGGGCAAAAGGCATTAAAAAGCGTGATATCTGCTCATTTTACCTGCATTCATCACATATAGGATGCAAACAAATCTCTAAAATGCTCTTTTTTCGTGCCTATGCATACTGTATAACACAAGTGGTTTCCATTAGTGTGAATGCTGGCTATCATCAGAGGGCTGGGGACAGATGGATTAAACGGTTGATACTTCAGATAAGGACCACCAAACAGCACAAATCATTCTACAGAGGTACAGAACGTATGACTCAAGGCATTTGAAAGCACCTGTTAATTATTTAAATTAGCAGGTCCTAAAAACCTGCACTAAGTGTTTCATTCAAGCACACATTACTGTCATCTGGACCAAGACAGGCCCTTTACAACAAATATATGGTTGTTTAAAACTTTGCAAATAATCATTTCTATGGTTAAAGTGGGTCTGAACATAGACCCCATTCTCTGACACTAGAATATGAACAGTTTGTAATTCCTTCAATGTGAAAAGTTCAGCACCACTCATGTACACAAGCTATACTTTCACTTACCTGTCAAACCCTGATGAATCTTTCAGGGGAGATTCAATATGAGCACTATAAATCTGCCCATTCTAGTGAATCTTTTGGACAGTGATTTGTCTTGGAGGGTACACAGTACACCGCAAACATCGGACTGAATCTAAAATCAGAGACTGAGAGTAAAATGACTACTTTTCACCTATGATACCAGACTAAGCAGAGGCAGTTTCAAGTTCAAAGGTAAAAGCAGCACTTTTCACGTTGCATTAATAATCAGTATTTTAACAGTCAGAGCCACGGAATATGAGTCCTATAGAGTTGACCAGCAACTTCTTTTTTTTTTTCCAGATGCACAAACTACACAAACCGTCTACATATTACAACACAGTTCGTACAATACTGTGCATAAGTCAAAGAAAACCCTTCATGTATTTCATATCCAGTCAAGACGGCAGAAAGTATTTCTGAGGAGATTAGATATAAGGAAGGTAAGAAAGGAGCATAAGCAAGGGGGAGGTGAAAAACACTGTAAGATACAATACAACCGTGCAAGACCTGGTAGACCATCAAAATTGTCCCCATCATATAAACAGTACTTAAGATTTTCATATCATACAAAGAGGAGAAGATCAAGCTCCACTCTTGCTTCAAATGGAAAAAAAAAAAAAACCCAGGGGTTTCTTTCTGTCCTTACACTGTAAGAAGACAACCCAACACTACAGGTCTGAAAGAATTTGTAGATGTCAAGAAACTGGAGAAAACGTACAGAAGAATATAATTGCAAGCAAAGAAGAACACTGACCGAAGATAACAGATCCTAACAACACTGAGTGCATTGTGTTTACATGGAATGTGAAAAGCAGAAAATGCAACCAACTTCCGAGATTGAATATTGTAGGTGTGGGAAAATCCTTGAAAACCTGAAAGTCTCTAGAAAAATGGACGGAATTTGAATAAATTGTGTATACTTAAATTTATATAGAATTTATAATAAGAATTTGATTTCATATTTTGCGAGGCTTTTGTGTAATTTAGTGTTTCATTTTTGTGGCCGTTTTTGACTGGAGGTTAAATAATTGAATGGTGGGCTCTGGCTTATGCACAGTGCTGTATGTTTATATGCCTGAAATGTATTTATTGTGAATCTTAGAGGCAGTTTGGTGGCTATGTGACAGATTACACCAAGATGACATACAATAATGCAGAAAAGGTTTGTCTTAGAGTGTGCTGCTGAGGATTTCAGAAACTTGATCATTCGTTTGGTCATCGGAGTCCACATCCTGAGCTGCAGTGACCACACTAAATACAGACACGGTCTCTTTCTCCTTTCTATCTGTCTCCTCCCTCTCCTCTGGCCAGTGAGTGCTGTCTCTGCTGGGGGAAGTTTCACTGCATGACTCCACAAAGATTCTGCGCACGTTGGGTTTACTCTCTCTGTGAGTACTCTTCCGCTCATCCAGGCGATACGAGGCAGAGGGAGAGTGCGGTAAAGAGCGAGGCAGCTCGAGTGGCAGGTCCAAATCACTCTGTCTGGTGTAAACCCCCTCGGAAAGCGAGGGTGTCTGGCTCTCACTCTGAACGCGCAGCCAGCGATGCGGCCCACCAAAATAGCTCCTCTGGGGGTGGCTCTTAGACAGCAGCTTCCTCTTGGTCGGTGGGTCAGCCAGAAACTTGCAGCGAGACGCCTTGTCTGAGGACTTGGTGGAGTAAGTAGACAGGGACAGGTCCTCCAGGTCTTTAGTGCATGACTCTGTTTCCAGAATGGCCATGGAGCAGGCAGTGTATTTGAGGTCATGCATCTGCAAGACGTCTGGAGCACTGCCGCTCAGGGCATGAACGGCCTGATGGGACAGGTCCTGGGCTGAGGAGTACACAAGATCCAGATCCCGAGGGCTCAGTGCATCACTGGAGTCGTAGTCGCTGTCTGTGGGAAGGAAGACCTCAGAGCAGCCCTCTTCATCTGAGCCTGGCTGGGAATCTGAAGTAAGGAGAAGACATAATGACTCACTCCACTATTAACACCATCAAAACATCTTTATTCACTAACATTTCAATCATTTTTTAATCAAAATTACACATTTATTGACAGTATTTAACAATATCAACAATAAAATATTTAAGAACAATATCATGTGATTTTTAACTTTGTAACAATAAAGAACATGAACCACAGCGTTCTGAGTACTGCTGCTCTTTATCCTTGCTGATCTTCCTCTTACAACCGATCCAGAAAGCAGCAGCACAGCTCCCATTTAATCTTCCCAAGTTCGCTCATTTTACACCACTACTGTGTTCCCTTTACTAACTTCCTGTAGCTGCCCGCATCAGATTTAAAACCCTGATGTTTGCCAACAAGGCCAAAAATGGACCAGGTCGTCCCTTAGAGCAATAGTCAAAACCTAATCTGTACCTCAAGTCAAACGATCTTCAAGTACAACTTGGCTCAAACTGCAACCCTTCAAAATGCAAAAGAAAATTCTCTTTTCTGTCTTGGCACCCAGGTGATGGAACAAACCTCTACTTACTGTCTGATTCTCTCACAGTATTCAAACGTAAACCTTAGACCCATTTCTATGCGAAGCACTTGAGTGAGCACTAATCTCGTATTACTGAAATGCACTGTATTGCACTTATGCTGTGTTTAATTTAGTATTTTTCTTTCTTAGGTATTAGCACTGGCTTTTGTTTGTGTTAGTTAGTTAGGACTCATTTGTAGTTGATAGGATGCATTCATCCTATGTAGACAACAAAGCACCTTTTGTAAGTCACTCTGGATAAAAGCATCTGCAAAAAGTCAAAACTATAAATCTATACACACCATATAATTAGCACTGACCAATAATACCACAGGTAATTGACGCCATTGTTGACAAAATACAGGATAAACTTAATATATAAACACAAAACTGCATCCATCTTTACCTGCAGCAAGAAAGTAACATGTTCTAACACATGCACACACAGATACACAGACACACACACGCACACACACGCACACACACACACATGCACACACAGATACACAGACACACACATGCACACACACGCATGCACAGACCCAAACCATTTTTATGAGGAGAGCTAAGACTGTGAAGACTACTGTGAGTAACTGCTGTTTACTTTAGTTTAAGAAGTATGATAAGTGAAAACTGGCACTCATATCAGTCAATAGAGCAAAGCTATACTGGCTGATATAGCAGTTATTTGAATATTTAGCCAAAAAATCTGCCACAAATTTCTAAAAAAAGATGTCTGATCTTAATAAGAATCTTAGAAACTGTTTTCTCTTTAAATTACTCCAAGGTAGTACTCATAGTACCTTTTTATGTAACTGTTCTTTTTTAAAATGAACCTGAAGCACTTTTCAAACAGCACACATTGCACATAACCAGTTTTGCTTTTCTATCATATATATATATATATATATATATACTACTGAAACTGAAATCAATATTATTGTGCCAAGCCAGACCAGTGTAGACCACATATCACCCTGCGCTAATAATTGTTTGGTTGATTCAGCAATGTTTTTGTGTGTGGAGAATGATTTGCTAGAAGTGATGTACCTTTTGTTACCTTTTGTTTACAGTGGTTTCCTAAACAACTCTGCTTAGACATCACTAGTTTCTTAATACGCATTACAACATTGGTTGCTTTTCTCTGTGACTCTCAGTGCAGACCATAGATAAAGATAATACACAATGTATTTTATTCTCTATTCCAAACTGTACTTATGAAAACAATCATTTCATATAATTTGTCATATAATTTGAAAGTGTTACTTGAATATCTATTGTCTACAAGTTCATCATGAACCAACCTATAGAAATGATCCGAACCTAAAAAAATTGGTTTCATTAACTACCATTCAAAGATTAGACCAGTTTAGTTAGTTTTCCCTCTCCTGTAAAGTTAACATTTTGGGGAGATTTTTTTCCTCCTTGAGTGTGAATATCCAAATATTTTGGATTATCCATATATCCATAAACCTATTTCATACATACATTTATGAAAAGCATAGCTTATAACATCTTTGTTTTTTACATCACTAAAATAACAAACATGTCTTACCGCTTGTAGCCTTTCTTCTCCTCATCTCAGGAGATGGAGAGGGGGTTGGCAGGTAGTCTGTATTTGACGAGGTGGAGTCGTTTTTCTGTGTTACAGGCTCTGCACTTGCATCCACTAGGCAGGTGATTGGCACCCCACCCAGAGGGTGCTTATACCGGGCATACTGCAGGGCGTCAGTGATCCACCGAATATCTCGCCACATCTCGTCCATTTGCTATTAAAACAATGCAGTTAAATGACATTGTGGAAAACACTGAAGAAGCATCCACAATTATTCCATTTGAAACACCGCCTCCAGTAGATTAATTGACTTCAAGATGAACATATGTTATTCTGAAGGTGACTGATGGAAATGCTAATTTCACAAAACCACAAAACATCATTATAGAAGCATTCTGTTCAACCTGTTTTCAAGTTCTAAGCTGTGCCAGTCAAGATGTTACCTTAAGTTTAAATGTGGCAGACTAAAACTGCAATATGTCAACGGAACAATCAACATGCCATTAAATATCAGAGTGACTAACACCAAAATTCACATTATGGTCTCCTTTTTTAATGTTAAATATAAGTGGTTTTATATATATATATATATATATATATATATATATATATATATATATATATATATATATATATATATATATATATATACACATATATATATGTTTATATATATATATAAAACCACTTATATTTAATATTAAAAAAGGAGACCATAATGTGAATTTTGGTGTTAGTGATTGCTCTTCAAACTTTAGCAGAACTTAAAGTTCGTGCTGAAATGAAGTGAGAAGTAGAGTGTGTTTTCAATCAGTGCTGTTGCCTTCCACATAGTGAATCTCCTCAATTCCCACTTTCATATTTTCCATTCTTGAAACTTACTATGCAATTGTATTTACAAGGGACTCATTTCACACGGGAGGGGAAAACGCAGGAAAAAAAAGCGAGCCTGGGTAGCTGCAATTTGAGCTCCTTCTAGCAAATTCCATGTGAGATCCAACTTATGGGAATGAGGGTTGACACCAGAGGATGACTCCTTTGGAAAGTATGCTGGGGTTAATGACAAAGGAGGGACTACAGTATGACAAGTGAAATAATATAGAAGGGCTTGCTTTCACTCGCAAGAGAGGGCAATTCAGCAAATCAGCGTTCATTTTGATGTTGTTGGCTGGGAGGTACTGCGACAAATTGGGGAAAAGTACTGAAAAGATGGTGACGTATTTGTGATATCTAGTTCTTGAGCATCAGCCTTCTGCCCCTTGAAATAAGGATATATTTTCTTTTAGTTCTTTACATGAACTATCTTATAGCCACTACGAGATAACAGTTTGACGTATATTTGGTTGGGAGCTAAAAATATTTGGATGCCAAAAGCTTATAAAAAAAGGTTGGTATGAGTGTGTGATGGAATAAAGAAAAGATTCACTGACTGACTCAAATGTAGTGTAGATAACACACTTTATCTGGCACACGATGCTCTTACTTAAGAGTATTTCATGTCACGGATGCCTCATCTCTGAATGACGCTATTTGCCGCATGTATTTAAAATGCATGTTTTGCGGTCTGTCTGCCTTAGTGCCTTGACAGGACCTCACAGTGG
This sequence comes from Prochilodus magdalenae, assembly GCA_024036415.1. Lineage (NCBI taxonomy): Eukaryota > Metazoa > Chordata > Actinopteri > Characiformes > Prochilodontidae > Prochilodus > Prochilodus magdalenae. The sequence goes on from JAMWET010006274.1 coordinate 530,817, forward strand.
AAAACTTTGCCTCTCACACAAGAGTGGGCCCTTAAGCGTTTTCCACCAATGTGCCATTTTGACAGACGTGGCCCCTTTTTTGCATGCTTCTCGGTGGAACATTAACATTTTCGCACTAATTGATGCCACATTGCGTAGCCACACACAGCCACGCAGTCACTCGCATTGATTGGTATTCTTTTTCTCCCCTCATCACTCTTAGGCAGTGTGTAATCTGCGGTTAGAGTGCCACTTTTTTCCACAGCCTCTTGGATCCGACATCACACAAACACTCTTGTGGTTTTGTGGTCAATCTCAATTAATAGTCCAGACCGTGGTGGCAAAGAGGGATTATTTCAGCCCAGCGCTCTGAACAGACAGCTCTCTTTCAAGTCCTGTTGTAAGACTCGGCTAAGCTGGTATTGAAATTTCATCACAAGAAAAACAAGCCATTTTACAGTTTATATGTCTAGTAGTTATACTTTATGACATCAATAAACTATTCTAATTGGATTATTAGCTTAAGTTGTTTTTGTAGTTTGACGTTTCACACACTTCGGCATGTCTGGGAATATGCATGAAAGCTGTCCCAACTGTGTAGCAAAGTATCAAACGTTTCATCATTGCCTTGAAATCATGATATGAGATATGTAATAGATGATGAAATAGGAAGAAAGACAGTGTTGTGGAGTCTATAGTAGGGTTGGGCATTATGGCAATATGTATTATTATCGTGACTCGTTATGTCATAATACAATCCAGTGTGCTTTGCAGAACATATCTCGACAGTACTGATAGAACACTGACCAACTGCACGTTTCATTGTTAAGAGAGAAAAATTATTCTCACTTTACTTCGTTTGTTGTGACACAGCAAGCCATATACTAAATAAAATTTCTTTTGGATAGTATTCTTTAAACCACTGCTGGGTCTTTTTTCGGCTGATATTGTGATATAATGTGAATCGAGAAAATGTCTTGAAACCATATCATGCAACACAAGCCAAAGTTCCGGATAAATACCTGAATAAAGTCCAGTATATGCTGGTGTCTCTGCTTAGCCGTTGCCAGTTCAGTGTCGGTAATGGCCTCTCTAAGAGCCTGCTGGGTTATCAAGGCGTCCAGGTCAAGCACAGAGGACAGTCGGCAGTACAGGCCGATAAACCTCTCCTTATATGCACAGAAGTGAACTACAAACAGAGACATGAGAAGAAAAGAAAAGGAGAAATTATTCAGCATCTCATTATAGCTATAATACTGGCTCCTCATAGTTTATTTGGCTGGTTAAGTGCTGTGTAAAACCAAGGTCCTTTGGAATTATCTACAGAACACATAAGTATCTTGAAAGGCTATCATTATTTCCCCCCTGAACACTGACAATTCCTGCCATCAGTGCTGCCTTTTAATGGAAATCTGGGTGGGTGGTTTATAAGTGTCTGCTCTTCAGACCGAAAAGAGTCCATGGTATCAAATTTCTAATTTGAGCGTTCCAAAACCTTCCAAATAATGTTCCATCAGCCAAACATGCTACTGAGCATTCCACATTATAAGCATGGTTTTGCATACCAACAAGACTGGGATGTTCACAACAAAATGCAGCCTGCAATTCAAATAGAAAACGATCTGCCTCTGTTTACACAGATTCCGTTTAATTATAATATCGATTACTTGTTTAACCTTTCCTCGTTTTAACAGGGTCTGCAGCGGGAGGGGGTGTTTGGCTAGCCGCAGAGTAGACGGCTCTCCTGCTGCTGTGTGTATGTGTGGCTCTGTGTGATTTACTGAAGCTCCACTGGGAGCATGATTGGGGGCAGAGGAGAAGGAGGGGGGGAAAGGAATCTGTGGACTTTATAAGGCCAACTGAGCTAATATTGTAGGGGTTGAAACAGAAGCCAGTGTACCGAGCTCAAACATTTGAAGAGGGAGGTTGAGGAACCCCGAGTGGGGTGTGTAGGGATTGGCCTGGCCTGGGGCAGTGCACACGTCGTCTGAGGCAGGCAGCAGCAGAAGAAAGGACACATTGTGACCCAGCTCTAGCACCTCCTGTGTGTAGAGACGGAAGTGCTTGGCCTGCGCAAAAGACAGACAGAGACACACACACACAAAAGTTTCTGTGAAAGCAAAACAATGACACACCATATTAGACTGGCAAAGCAAAACCAAGACTCTAAGATGTTGAAACTACAGAGACTTTTTTGCTTTTTTGTAAGCACCGTTTGATTTATCTTGATTATCATGATATCCAGAGTCATTTATTTATAATATGCTCTCTGTAATATATTCTATAGTGTAAAAAAAATAAATAAATAACATTAGTGTTTTTGAAGCAGTGTCATAGAGAAAGCACCTTCAGTGTCTAAGCATTTCCATGGATGTTTGTTGACAATACAGTTGTACGAGCGTAAAAGTACCTTTTAAAAACGTAAATATCTTAAAAATGTAAAGCTTCCACTGAAAGAGTAATTTGTGTCAATGTACAGCACTGCTAGGTCAAGGGTGCGTATAAAAAAAGCATCTAAAACTACAGTGAGAAACTAAAAAGAAAAAAGGAACTTAAAACTTTCATTTTTGAAACTCTATGGGTCTGAAAGGATGTGTTTAAGGAGCTGTTAAGAAATGAAAGGAAATAAACACATTAGAAACTGCTGGCGTTCCCAGAACAATGGACTGACCACACCTGAGTCCAGACCTCAGTGGACTAAATGTGTTTCAAATTCATATCATAAGAGGAGGAAAAAATGCCAACTTCTAAGACAGAATTTGGACAGGAATATCCCTAACTAAAAGCAGACCCAAGACACGAAAGCTGTAGCAAAAGTAAAGGGTGGAAACACTAGATGCAAAAATTGGCTTTAAATTAATTTGTTTAGGCTCCTTCAAATGAACAGAGTGTAGTCTCCGACTTCTGCACAGTATATATAGACAATGAGTCTATCACGCAAATAGTTGTTTGTTTCAGAGACTAGAATATTCGATTTGGAAATAGACAGGTGATAAGGTTAAAGTGCAGCTTTGACTTGATGGCTTTATATCTATATTCAATAAACCATATAAGAATTCCAGTCCATTATGTCTTTACATATGAGCAGACTGTATGAAACTACATAATGAATATCTTAAATAAAAATATTCTGTTTAGTACTTGATAAATCTCAAAAACTCTTTCTAGGAAAAAACTTTCCAGCAAAAAACTTTTCCAGTGAATTATGTGAATGCTATGTGACATTTAGCCCTAAAGTGGCATGTGATAAGGATTTACATGGGATCTCAGGTACGTTCAGGTGATATAATGAAGTGTGTTCCTAAAGTGTTCCTGTGTATTGATAAGAAAATTGTGCACTGTTTATGTGAGTGCAGTCAGTCATTGTAAAATTCTTTACATCTGATGTCTAATGAACTATATATATATAACTATTCGTAACATAGGAAGAACTGCTGCCTACTGTGGTGCTGCTAAAAGCAGCTGTGCTGGCAGTGTGCTGTACAGTACCTGGTGTAGAGGTAGATTGATCTGGCGGAGCAGGCTCTTAATAGCTGTCTGGAGCTCAGAGAAGAGCAGGGGGGCATGGCAGTCTGCCGCCTGATCTGCTCTTTCCACCTCCTCAGGGCCAGACAGAGTCTGAAGCCATTCCCACTCATCCCTGGGTGGGAAGAGTCGGCACTTAGTAAACACGCACTCACAGAAACACACTACTAACACATTACCCTCTGCTCAGGCACTCACTGTAGAGTGTGCCACCCCATAACACCATTACGTGACGGTGGAATTTCCAGGAGCGAGTGGGCAGCCAGGGAAGCCGCGCTAGTTCCTGATATGGAGAGCTAAAGCTCCGACTGAATAAAATGTTTGCCACTAACCACTAAACGCCTCCTTTTTTCAGTCGGAACGTTTAGTTCTAAGACAAAATGTGAGAAAGTTCCATTAGTGCTACCCTCACAGTGAGTAGGGCCCCGTGGAGAGGCCTGCACTTTACTCCTTTGTTGTAAGCCTTTATTTTTGAAGCCACTGCAATAGTTTCTGAGCATGGATCTGCAAGCACATTCAAAACAGAGCTAATATTAATCAGTGTTTAGTGCTGATCTGTTTAATCCCAGCAACAATTAAAGGTGACTGATGTATGAAGTGTTTTTGTATTGAGTGCATTGTGTTTGCATTTACTAAGACAATCATAATCTGAGTTCTGTGGTTATTTGATAATTCATGGCCATGTATACAGCATACTCTAGTTTCTTTGAGTGGATAAAGCTCACAAATCTGATTCTGAATTAAGATAAAGAGAGCTGAGTTCTAGCCCAGTATTGCGATTTCTTTGTGCCTGTACACACTCTCTGATTTCTTTCAAATTTCTCAGCCTGCACATGGGTGAAAACAGACTACTTACTGTACCCAACAACCTTAACAAAACACTTGGATGGCCATGGATGAAATGACATACATGACAAAAGGAAGGCGCAATGACTCATTAAAAAAATATTAACTTACTTTATTCCCCCGTGAGTTTATTCACTGATTGCAAATTAAATCCACTTACTGTCTGACTCATGCAGACCTGTAGGTTCCCATTTTCTGAATTCTCAAGCACATAATGCAGTGAACAAATTACTGACAAAATCAGATTATCTGCAGTTATCAGATTATTAAGTGCACTTTAATGCTCTCATTCACAAGTTTGCTCCATCAGCACGGTTGCATAAATAAACATCTACTAATTTGTCTCTGTACTAAATCAGGTTCTTTACAAACCAAAGCAAATACAACAACAGGACTGAGAAATCATGGCTTTGGGGGAGAAGATTGCCTTTGAATGGAAAACTAAATGCTTTTTTGTCTCAGTTAACAAAGAAAATATTATTATTTTTATTCATGTTGTTACTACTTTCTCATTCATACTTTTAGCAATAAATATCAGTTTGTGTAAGGTACAGTAAAAATTTTGATCCCCAAATTATGTAGAATATCATTCAGAAGAAAAATCTCAGCACAGTTAGAAGATGATAAGAAAGATGGTGTAATATTGAGTATTTTATTCCAGCTCACATAAGTATCTGGTGGGTAAGATGCTGGAAAAAAGAGAATTTCTTTGCTCCAGAGATTTTCCTCGAGCCGTGAGTGGGCATCATCCTGTGTGAGCCTCCCGCTGACTTCCACGCTCCGGCCCCATAGTAAATTTAGTTTTACTACCACACCGAGCGGCAGGATAATGCTCTCCCTGTCTGGACCTACCTACCGGGGTCAACGTTGTGACCTGAGATGAAAATAAATAAATAGCTCCTTTACCGAACAAAAACAAACAGGAGTTTTGTTTTGCTCATAAAAAATGGCCATGTCAAGAAAGTATGTTCGCCTGTGGTGAGGGGAGCATTCCACGACAACCCAGAGCTCTACCATATTTCAATATTTCATCTTTACAGGCTCTCTTCATTTATTCATTGCACCAAAGAGAAACGTCCATTTGTTGGCTCCTGCATTATACAACTGGACTTATTCATCAGAGATACAGTTGCATGGAAAGCTTTGTACAGTATATATCATGTTATGTTTTCAGTTCAGAAAATTTACATTGTCGGGTGTTCTTGACCCATTTTGCCACTTGTATTAGGCTTTACAATTTAGTGTCTGGGAAGGGTATTTATTCATCTCTTACTCTGCTTTAATGAAAACTCAGATTTAACTTCAAGGTTTCCCCAACATTAATATCAACAATGAGACAGAAATGATAGGATCTAATAGAAATGTGAAAAGCCATGACCATTATTTATAATTACTACATCTTCTAAGATGTTTTTACATATTTTGAACAGTGGCAAGAAGATGTGGTTTTAAGTGTCTACCTGGAAACATTCCAGTTGTCCCGGATCCTGGCGTGGCAGAGCATGTTAGGTGTTCGCTGTGGCACCAGCACCTTAATTTGGTCCACAGAGCTGCTAAGCTTTAGGTAGCCCAGGTACAGGCCTGGAGACAGCCTGTGTTGACTGCGCCTCTGGTATGCTAGGATGTCCTAAAAAACACAGCACACTGCATTAATACACTAACAGCATGAACCAGGAAATGTTTTTAATAGATCTATTGAGAGAAATGAAGACTACTCCGATAATACAATATCATACATATGATATAAATCAAAATTGATCCTAGTGGAAAAGAGAATAGCCAAGTTAACACTTGACTAACACTTTAAATTAAGTGTTGATTAATTAAACTAATATCAAGTTTACAGTTGGCATATAAACACATGAACATGTAGTTGACTATTGTAAATGTATTACTTCATGTTAACTAATATATTCCTTCTTATTAGTTAATGTAAAGTGTTACAAACACTGTACTTGTGTTTCTGGATCAGCAAACTGAACCCATTCGCCGAAAAAGCAACACTGGTCCAGCACTACTTTAGTAAGCAGTTCTACAAAAAGCCCAGTTCTACCTGTATGGTGATGAGCAGAATGTCCAGGGCATAGGGCTCCTCTGGGGTAGACAGAGACTTCCTCTGGCTCTGCAGTTTGGATACCTGCATCCACTTTCCATTAAAGAAAGAGTATAGGCTCTCCATCTCCCTTACTGTCACAAGCAGTACGTTACCATGGCGATCCTTAATGGGCTCGTAGTGGACACGGCCCAAGTTGTGGGTGCCCAGAAGGTTCTGTGTGGACAGGAAGATGCATGGCTGTGATTAAGAAAGGATGCTCTCTAGAATGCTGCAATACTGAGTCAATAGTCCCTCTATGAGTCCAGTGGGCCTATAGCGCTAACAAAAGATGAAGTGGATATAACAGTGCAGTAAGGGTGAGCTTTTAATCATGACCGCCCTCCAAAACAAACAGCTCGAACTACTGGATAGCAGCACCTATAATTGCCTATTTTATGCAGTCTGAACTCAAGTCCACACAAACTACACAACCACCCACCCATATAAACCAAGCAGAAATGTTACAAATCTCTCACTTCGGATTATCAGATGAAATTCAATTGGTGTGTGGCGAGGCTGGAATCTCATTAGCCTAATACGACGATAGCGAGCCTAATGATGAGCTCACAGACCTGTAGTTGGCCAGCGGCAGCCAGCATCTTCTGCCTGGACTGTAGTGTGGAAGAGGACGAGTTGGAAATAGCCATACTCTGCCTGAGCCACCGGACATCCTCCCACATGCACGAAAGCTGTAGAATACATGTGCATAAACATTTATAATAAAAATAATTTGAAAGATGAATAAACTAACAGCAAAACTTGCAAGAAGACCTGTGATGCTGTATAGAATGAAGTGATACATTTTGAATAATATGTAATGGTTTGGGTTAACATGTTCATTACAAGATTGAATAAACCACAGGTAAATGTTCTAACAGATGACTCTGTCATTTAACGTTGATCTACGGTTGATAAAAATACCTACAAGCATGCTGTTACTAAAGCAATTCTTCTCTCTTCACTACCCAGGCACAGCGGTTAGACGGAGTGTTTGTCATACCTTGGTAAACCACAGAAAGTCCTGCATGAGGGAGCTGCTGTAGGAGTCCTCCACCTCCACGATGGGAATCTGATCCTCATTAGTTACCAGGAGACTGTCCTTATGATAAAACACTGCAGCTATGTAGATCCCTCTGGAACCCGGGCGAGAGGACACACTCAGTGCATGAGAGATTACCCAGGATGACAGAAAGCAGTAACACATGCCATCATAGGAGCAGAGTTAAGCATATAATGTATACTGACCTTTTGAGGGATTTAACAAATTTGGTGGAGGAATGAAAGAGATGTTTCAGGCTTCTAGAGACAGACTGCTTGCGACTGGTGTTCGGCAGCTTCGAGGTGTCTGAAAGTCAGAGAGGAGGACAGACCGAGCTAAATGCTATTCCTTTAGCAAGCCAAAATAATAACTGAACAATAAGCCGGAGCCTATACCACAATGCCTTTTCGGCAGCACCAGCTAAAAGAACAGTACTGAAGACCACACAAAAGGCAGTTTGCCTCATTCCATTCCTAAAACAAAGGTGTCATACAGGGTTCTCTAAAACATTGATGCAGAGGAACGCTTTTCTGTACTTCTAAAGCATCTCTTCACTCATGATGGAATTATTTGTTTTGTAAGTGAGGTGTGCAAGTGGGGTTTAAAAACCTTCACATTCTTAGATCCATACATTCAAGCTAAAAGCCATTCAAGCCATTCATCTGCAGGCTGCTGCGTCCATGCAGAAAGAGAAAAATCTAAAAAGTTTTTTTAAGAAACTGAGGCTGAAGACAAACATGTCTGCAAGTGAAATCAGGCAGACTGAGACGGCACAAGGCCTGAGCGTATTTTATAAGGGAAGAGAAATGGGTGAAACAGAGCCGGATCGTGTGAGCGTGTGCCTCAGGGCTGCTAAAAAGGAAAGGGTCAGGAGGGTCACGCCACCGACAGAAGAGTTATCTACAGCTTTTTAGCTGCGTATCTCCCGCTTCAAATGCAGCCATATCAGAGCGCCTTTCAGTGATGCCTATCTTCAGACGACCCTGTTTTCATGAAATTAAGCGTCACGTAATTGCCCCCCGTGTAAACAGCAGGGCAGACGGAACAATTCGTGTGGCTGAGAAGCTGTTTACAACGTGCAAGTGACCAGTAGAAAAACCCAGTCATCACGAGAGTAATCACGCTAGCTCTAGTCTCTCTGTCTCCACAGGATGGGGGTGCACGAGTGGGTGGAAATTTTCCGTTTAAAAACCTCCTTTCGACCCCCCTGTGGACTGCTGTGTCTTACGAGCCCCGAGAAGCCTGTTCTTTTAACTCAAACGTTGGTAGCAGCATCTATGCAACAGTACGTTCTCAAAGTCATGGGAAACATTCTTAGTTGGTCAATGGTTAGTCCACAGTCTAAAGTGACACTGCATTGCAAAAGAATTAGCATCCTACTAACAAACTGAGATGCAAGTTGAAACAGATATTTAACACTTCCTATGATAAAAGCTGACGACAAGGAATCACTTTTTTATGCCATGTTTCTATACTAAGAGGTTTGAGCGTACACATTCTGTTTTGTGCCATCAAATGTCTATTTTAACTGGCATACACATCGCCAAAAACCTAAACTTCACATACAACAATAACCTTTCAAAACAAATAATAACCTTTTCTACATACCAACACATGGTACTGAGAGTGCTTTGGGCTGTTTTATTTGAATTAATCAGCATCCGGTTTATTCTGCATCCATAATTGACAGCAAAAGTCGGCAAATTTGCATACTTGACCAGAATTTTACATTGCTGCTCCAACAAGACAAGAGAATTTCCAGTTTTCTGTTGATTGCCTTTAGCCAACATGTGAACGAAGCAGCAGGGTTTAGTATTTGTTTAATATTCTGACATTCAGACATGGAACTAGGAGTGGGTGAGATGGCAAAAATATAGCATCATGGTACATTTTGACAATATAGCATACCAATATACCATAACATATGTATTATAGTTTTTAGGGTTTGATAAGAAAGAGAAGACTAGAGCCGGCTTGAATAATCTGAATATGTGTGTATTTATTTGTTATGTTGGTATTTGTTTTTTTATATTTGGTATTTTGTGACTTTTGTTAAGATTTTAGACTTTAGACACTTTTAGAAGTCTAGAACACTCTTGTGGATTCCAGAAAACTTTTAGACTTACTCGTCACTGTTATAAACAAAACACGTCATCATAAAACCATAAAGAAATGACAATAACTAAACAAAAGACATAATAAGAGGCTATAAAATGCCATGACATGTCCAATATTTTCAGCTATGGCTATACACTGCTTTTGTTTTTGAATAAATAAAATCGGTCTGGATATAATCCGAATATGCCAAAATTCTGATTTGGGCTGGAAGTTAGAAAAAGGCCTAAGACAACAGTCGTAAATCTGTATGAATTGCATATAAAACACTAAAACAACTTGCTGAGTCCTCATTCCTCAAACCAGCTACAAAAAGATTAATGGCTTGAACTTGTATACATTTCAGAGCTCCTTACCTGACAGTATGTCTTCCAGCAACTTTAGGATATTCAAAATTGGGTGAATGAGTGGGTGTGTAAATACTCTGATTCAAAGAAAATGAGCATAATTAAATTTATGGTAAATTATAAAATGCAAACATTACTGTTGTTAGGGATAGTGTTAAGAAGGGTATTTGAGTATTTACTCAGATGCCACTAAAGTGCTGTCTAGTGCCAGCTCTAGAACAGCATGCCCAGCAATGCCACATTTAAAACATGCTATCAAAATCTAGTGACTTTCAGTTGGTAAGTAGATTTATTGTACCGATGATCTTTATTTTAATATGCCCAGAAGGATATTTTGACAGATTTTGTGATGTAACACCATGATTTACATTGAAACAAATAAGCACATGAAGTGCCAATGTCTTCATTTGTGTTTGATCGTTTCTTACCATTCTGTTATTCACAGAGCTTCCAAATAACACTGATTTGTCACAATCGGAGTCAGTTGTGCCACTATAGCCCTATATTCCCTTGAGATATTATTGATAGGCCAGCTATACTGGACATCTCAAAGACATGCTATCCACATCGGACACTGGAGGCATTGTGCAGGGCATGTAGTGTATAAGAAAGCTAGAGTAGTTCAGTGGATAGGGAAGCTTTCCATAGGCATGGCTGCTGCTGCCGCTGTTGCATGTGCTGATAACTCAGGCACTAAATTTGTATTTATTTCCCGCTCTGGAGGTTAACTGACTTTGACAAGTGGATTATACGACATGAGTGCATTGGCCTCCTGTGCCGCCAAACTGTCACCCCAAATAAATAAAGAAATGCTTTTTCATTTATGAAAATAAAAAATGGATCACCTTTGATTAATGACTTGGCAATCCATCTGTCTGCTGTGCGCACCGAGTGTGACCGTGAAATGAGGTGAGTGAGAGTGAAAGAGAGTGGGAGTGTGTAAGAGAGAGATGTAGGGGAGGAGTGCTGCTAGCGTTCTCCATTTTCGATGTAATTTAGTGAAGGTCAACAGAGCCTTTTCAACATATGCGAAGCTAGCGAGCTCATCTATAATGGTCCGAGCAAGACTTTCCAGACCCCCACTCACAGAAGCAGCTTACACAGTCTGCAAAAGAGAGCAGAGCTGAGGAGGTGTGCGTGTACGCGCGCGTGTGTGTGTGTGTGTGTGGGTGTCGCTGTGTCTCATGCTGGAACACAGAGAGCTGTGTGTAGCACACACACACACCCCTCGGTCTGTGAGCACCCTCTCAGCTCCACATATACACATCATAAATTAAGATAACCTCCCCTTAAATGAGCAGAGCTTTTTTTGCCATGGTTTTTATAGTGGTGGCATTGTACCAGCGCTGATTAATTTTGCAGATTTATTTTCGAACACCGTCTCTCCAAAAATAAACTAGGTAAATACATCGCTCCTGCCAGCATGTGTGCTCGCGAGAGCAGGAGACGCACACATGCTCAGCGAGACACAAACAGACGTAAGAAAGTACTATGTCTCGAGTGCTCCAGATCCAGAGCTCTCCAAAAGCTTAATTATTCTTGAAGCTATGGACGTAAGAGGGGGGCTCTCTGTCAGGCACAGTGGGAGGCAAATTCTCTGTTTTTCTACTTTTCAGTGCAAATCCTTACACATCACGAAGCGCACGAGAGAACCATAAACAACTCTCAAACAGACTTTTTCGTCTAGAATCAATTATCCAGTATAATGTCGTTCGAGACTCTGGCAGCCATCCCCCCACTGACATCATTGACTCATGTGTTGACTCATAAACAGATGAGTGATGCAGACTTTTTTCTCTCTCTCCTCCCGCCAGTGGCGGCGCGCATAGCTACCTAATGAAGCTGGTGTTTGTGAGTGCTGAGCTACTGTCAGCACAGCGAACAACACTCCTCTATGCCCCTTCAGCCAGCTCCTGGATTAGGGAGTGGGCCGCGGGCCAAAGCTGGCGCTCCGCTCTCCACGTATAGCCGCCACACTACGGCCGGCCTGCCCTGATCTGCAGAGGTGTTTGCACTTCAGCCCTGTGATTTACAAAGCTACAGTATACCAGCGACACGCTCGACCCATAAATGCGTGGAATCCAAAATGGATAAATGTATTAAAAGATTATTTATGTACACAATTCCCCAGTGCCCCTGCTCCTGTCTCCTGGCAGGTCCTGAGGAGGCTGGACCGAAGGCTGAGAGAGTGCATTCACATTGCTCTGGGTAGCCTATAGTGGAGTAAAAACATTTTTACCACGCTTCATTTCTCCACTTTAATACAGAGTTAATCTACTGGAAGAAGTGTGGGCTTAAAGGAAGACGAGAATGAGACTCAAGGAGAAAACAGCTCTGGTTAGTAGGCAGAGAGAACAGGAGAGAGAGAGAGAGAGAGAGAGAGAGAGAGAGAGAGAGAGAGCCTTATGAGGGCTATAAAGAAGAGATGAAAAACACAATAAAGAGAGAGAAGAAATGAGGGCCGACACAAAAGACGTCTACAAGCTGGGTGGAAAACACAGTTGATGAGCATGACGTTATTTCTGCGTTCACCATCTGAGCTTTTCATGCTGATGTCAGACCCTTATATCAGCAGGCCAAAGCACAACAGGAAGGACGTGTGTTTGTTTCAGACCATTGCATTCTAGAACAGCATGGAATGAGCACTGATATTTGATCATAGAAACTGAAGCGCAATTTGAATACTAGGATAATAAAACCAATTGTTTTGAGTAAAACAGCAATGACTGCATGAACCTGGAACACATGGATGTCAAGGGCAGTGGATTCCTGCAGTATGACTATAACAGCCCAGTTTAAAACATAATATGCAGTTGAAACAAAAGGTCACAATATATTGCAATATATGTTTTTGCAAAAATGTTGCATTATGTATTGTAATAATATAATGTCTTGGGGTCTTCAGTGATTCCCAACCCTACTACATGCACTTGCTGAGTTTTTCTATGTAATGTTGATGGTGAAATAGTCACCTAAAACACATTATATACAAAATATTAGGGAAATATTATATACTAAATACTAAATATTATTTTGCCTTACAATTCGCTCTGAGGAAACCTCTGCCATGAATTGATTCAAAGAAATGAACTAAAATACATTTTAAGCCAAAACTGTATCACAAGACTATAATTAAGCAAGATGTCAGACATCAGGCAGCATATAGCCATGCCTATAATAACTGTGAGCGACTTTCTGTGTGTGTCTTTCGGCCAGAGACAATAATCTCTTCAAACGTCTGGTTCCTTTCACCATTACTGTGGCTAATGGAGGACCAAACCAGACCAAACCCCTGTGAATGACTTTGTTTCCACCTCAACCATTTCATTATTTTTAAAAGATCTGTGTTCCCGGTTTAAAAATGAAAATAAATGGATTTGCACACTCTTTACAGAAACCATTCAGCGTGTAGTCACTGTTCTGCCAGTAGAATGGTACTCAATTAAATATTTCTAAACGAATACAATCAAATAGAGAATTTTCAAATAAATAATTTTTTATAGCTCCACCCTGTGATTAGCTCCAGCTGCTTCTTGTTTGCTCAATCTGTATGTGTGTATATATATATATATATATATATAGATTTTGCACAGCGAAATAAGTATTTGATCCCCTACCAAACATTAAGAGTTCTGGCTCCTACAGACCAGTTAGACGCTCCTAATCAACTCGTTAAAATTGTCTTAAATTGTCACCTGTATAAAAGACACCTGTCCACAGACTCACAGTTAATCAGTCAGACTCTAACCTCTCCAACATGGGCAAGACCAAAGAGCTTTCTAAGGATGTCAGGGACAAGATCATAGACCTGCACAAGGCTGGAATGGGCTACAAAACCTTAAGTAAGACGCTGGGTGAGAAGGAGACAACTGTTGGTGCCATTGTAAGAAAATGGAAGAAATACAAAATGACTGTCAATCGACCTCGATCTGGGGCTACATGTAAAATCTCACCTCGTGGGGTATCTTGATCATGAGGAAGGTGAGAAATCAGCCTACTACACGGGGGGAACTTGTTAATGATCTTAAGGCAGCTGGGACCACAGTCACCAAGAAAACCATTGGTAACACATTACGCCATGGATTAAAATTCTGCAGTGGCCGCAAGGTCCCCCTGCTCAAGAAGGCACGTGTGCAGGCCAGTCTGAAGTTTGCCAATGAACACCTGGATGATTCTGAGAGTGATTGGGAGAAGGTGCTGTGGTCAGATTAGACAAAAATTGAGCTCTTTGGCATTAACTCAACTCGCCGTGTATGAAGGAAGAGAAATGGTGACTATGACCCAAAGAACACCGCTGTCAAGCATGGGGATGGAAACATTATGTTTTGGGGGTGTTTCTCTGCTAAGGGCACAGGACTACTTCACCGCATCAATGGGAGAATTGGATGGAGTCATGTACTGTAAAATCGTGAGTGACAACTTCCTTCCCTCCTCCAGGACATTAAAAATGGGTGGTGGCTGGGTCTTCCAGCATGACAATAACCCAAAACATACAGCCAAGACAACAAAGTAGTGGCTCAAAAAGAAGCACATTAAAGTCATGGAGTGGCCTTGCCAGTCTCCAGACCTTAATCCCATAGAAAAATTATGGAGGGAGCTAAAGGTCGGAGTTGCCAAGCATCAAAATCTTAATGATTTAGAGATGATCTGCAAATAGGAGTGGACCCAAATTTCTCCTGACATGTGCGCAAACCTCATCATCAACTACAAAAAACGTCTGACTGCTGTCCTTGCCAACAAGGGTTTTGCCACCAAGAATTAAGTTTTGTTTGCTAGAGGGATCAAATACTTATTTCTCTCTGCAAAATGCAATTAAATGTATATATTTTATACAATGTAATTTTCTGGATTTTCTTTTTGATATTCTATCTCTCACTGTTAAAATAAACCTACCCTTAAAATTATAGACTGTTCATATATTCGACAAAATCAGCAAGGGATCAAATATTTATTTCCTCCACTGTATACATATATATACATATGTATATATATATATATATATATATATATATATATATATATATATATATATATATATATATATATTTATATATATATATATATATATACACTGCTCAAAAAAATAAAAGGAACACTTTTTAATCAGAGTATAGCATCAACTCAGTTCAACTTTAGGGATATTGATCTGGTCAGCATCACTACTAGTACCATGGTGCAGTACCTGGACCCTACAGAAGTTGCACAGGTAGTCCAACTATTGAAGAATGTCACATCAATATGTACCATTGCCACAAGGTTTGCTGTGTCTCCCAGCCTGTCTTAAGAGTACGGTGGAGATTCCAGGTGACAGGCAGTTACTCTATGAGAGCTCGACAAGGCTGTAGAAGGTCCTTAACCCCTCAGCAGGACCAGTATCTGCTCCTTTGTGCTAGGAGGAACAAGATGAGCACTGCCAGAGCCCTACTGCTGTGAATGTGTCTGACAAACAATCAGAAACAGGCCTCATGAGGGCGTCCTGTAGTGGGCCCTGTGCTCACTGGCCAGCACCGTAGAGCTCGATTGGCATTTGCCACAGAACACCAGAATTGGCAGATCTGCCACAGGCGCCTTGTGCTTTTCACAGATGAGAGCAGGTTTTACCTGAGCACATGTGACAGACGTGACAGGCTCTGGAGACGCCGTGGAGAATGTTATGCCGCCTGCAACATCATTCAGCCTGACTGGTTTGGTGGTGGGTCAGTGATGGTCTGAGGAGGCATATCCCTGGAAGGACGCACAGACCTCTACAGGCTAGACAACGGTACCCTGACTGCTATTAGGCATCGGGATGAAATCCTCTGACCCCTTGTCAAACCCTACACCGGTGCAGTGGGTCCTGCATTCTCCTGGTGCACAACAATGTCCAGCCTCATGTGGCGAGAGTATGCAGGCAGTTCTTGGAGAATGAAGGAATTGATACCATTGACTGGCCCACCGGCTCGCCTGACCTAAATCCAATAGAACACCTCTGGGACATTATGTTTCAGTCCATCCGACGCCACCAGGTTGCACTTCAGACTGTCCAGGAGCTCAGTGATGCCCTGGTCCAGATCTGGGAGGAGATCCCCCAGGACACCATCCGTCATCTCATTAGGAGCATGTGGAGGCCATACAAACTACTGAGTACCATTTTGAGTTGCTGCAATGGAATTTGAGTTAAATGGACGAGCCTGCTGCATCATTTCTTTGCTTTGATTTTCAGGGTGTCTTTGAATTCAACCCTCTGTAGGGTGATCATTTTCATTTACATCAAACGATGTGGCATGCTTTTTTCCCTAACACATTACCCAGTCTATATGAGGAAAGATCTGATTTGTTTTCAAAGTGTTCCCTTTATTTTTTGAGCAGTATATATATATATATACAGATGGAGTAAACAAGAAGCAGCTGGAGCTAATCACAGGGTGGAGCTTTAAGCTGCACACAGGTGACACATATGGCAAGGAACAAGGGGAAGATCAAAACAAGCGCAACAAAAAAACATGTAAAGACACATAAAGGATAGTATATAAAGACAAAAACAGGCAGAACCAAAGACGGCCCAAGATGCTACACTGCGTGTGAAATGAGGACTAAGTGGTACAAACTCACTGCTATAAAAACACAGCTCTCCAACAAGACAGAGACACAATTACTGACAAGAATGCAGCTTTCCTGATATATGTATAAAAAACTTAGTGCTTGAATAAAAGCTAGCACCTTACGTCATAAAAGCACTTTATGAAAAGTAGACCTGCCTGCTTACCCATGATGAAGAACATCCAACTCACTTCTGATTTTAGAAATCATAAACATTTCCAACAAAACCCATTCCACACTGATGAACAAATTCTAACATTCAAGTACACACAAACACTGCCTTGGAATCCACCTTAAAACAGACAGAAATGCACTCCAAAGAATATTGTTTAACAGGTTGAAACTTGATTCTTCAGAATAAACCTACAGACACGGACACATCAGCATGCCTCTGACTAAACAGTGTGCTGCCTTTGTTTGCAAAACCTTAATGATGTCTGTGATAAACAAATCATTAAGGGTTGCGATGGCAGAATTGATCAAATTATATTACACATGAACAGCATGTCACATTTTAAGACCATGCTGTGGGACCTTACTTAATGTATTCAATAAAACTAATTTAAATAAATCCTTTTAAAGACGTTATTCCATCTTAGAGCTGGGAGTTTTAAAATACACACAAAGTATAAGGAAACAGCTATTTCATATTTGACCTGAAAGACAATGCCTCTTAAATGTCTTCTGAGTTTAAATTGTCACCAAAAACCTGTGGGCTTTAATAATTTAATAACTTTAAATAATCATATATTTACACATCAGTACACACATTTCAGAGGAACACTGTATTTACTCAGAAATACATTATCGTTTTCTACGTTATGATTCCTACTCACATTGGCTTTATCAGATTTTCACAGGTATTTTTTCTTACTTAATAGAACAGTAACAGGTAAAATCCAATATCATAACATTGCAGGGATCAGGCAGCATACAGAATTCAGGCAGTATATGTTTCTATTTATTGTTTCATATTTCAATGGCTTCTGCATTTCTGATTGTGTCTATTGATTATTTTATTTCACCTTAGAAATGTGAATGTATTGGGGATGTACTGCACATTGTAAAAAAAAAAAAAGTCCACAAATGTGGTACAAGCAAAAAGCAAAGCTGTTATTTGGGGCGCAAAACACTTTGTGTAACTCTGAGAGAAAAAACACACAGCGTGAACTTTGAGAGTCATACTAGACCAAACACAGACCAGAAACAACTATTAAACTACATTATAAGCAATTACCACGAAAAAAGAAAAATTTGCTCCCCCAACACTGGACTGAGTGTGCAGAAACCGAGATGCAGCGAAAAAGACACAGATACCCCAACAGAGAAAGTTTGTATTTGCAGAAAGAGTGGTATGGAGTGGATGTGCTGGTGTGTTTGTACCTCCACAGCTGTAGTGTTGGTGTGTGGCTCGGACCTGCTGGAGCAGTCTCTCCATGGCCTCAATATGCCCCCTCTTCCGTGACTCTCTTCCATCACACTCCTTCCAGTCTAACACACACAGACACAGGTCTTATAAAATCTCTGACATTTTATCTTTTAAAAGTCCATAGCTTTTAGTATAATGCAACTCTTAAGACCTACTAAACACATTAATCATTATTGCTCAGGAATGCTTGAAAAAGCTTGAACGGTTAAATTCCATTTAGCTCAGTTTGTGTGTAGAACTATGGAGACCAATCAATCAATTTCAAGTTAAACTGGCCTTTAAATTTAAGATATAGATTGCCAGGAATAATAGCTGACAATATGTATTGAATGTCAATTCAACAACTTAATATATCATATACATTAGGTTTTCAAAGAAATCTGCAGAGATATTTTCCACACCTCCAATTCAGTTTTAGAAGTAATCAAAGGCACATTTAGTGGGTCTGGACTTCTTGACAGCTACACACCCTTTCAGACCCATAGGATTAAGTTGTCTTCTAACAGTGAAAGGATGAACAGAACACTTGTGGATGTTTTCAAATGTGAAGCAAGAGTGGAGCTTGATCTTCTCACCTCTCTCAAAAAGTACAGTTTATCTTATTTCATATTTATTTGTCCTGCACAGTTGTTAGAGCAGTGCCACTTTATCTTGAAACACATTTTTTGTATTTCTTCTGATAACTGAATAACGTATGCAATGGCCATTTTGATTTGAGATGTCTTTTTTGCCCAGTATTGTACTACTACAAAGATAAAAGATAAGAAATATTAAGTGAACCACATTTTAAACTCACTGCCTACTTACTGAATCAATGACATGAATGCAGTAGCTTAATAAAATAGGTCAGAGCAGATGCCAGAATCCATCTGGAACAAATCAATCCAATTTGGAATCACTTCTACTATTAATTCACTATAAAAAGCTCAAAAAACATCCTGCCTGCCTTGTGTGATCTTGTAAACTGCACTTCAGGCAGCTGGGCTAACCTTGGCAAAAATGGGTCATTCACGCTGTCATGAAAAGTAAAATCAACACAATGCTAACTTCTCTGAGTCAACTGAAAAAATACATGCTGAAAAGCACATAGGCTGGAAGGATCAGATATGATGTGTTGAATGCATAAACTGGCAAATCTTCTATTCCTTGCTCCTAGCTCGTCTTTATATTCTACTTTTTCTCACACAGGAGAACAGTCTTTATTTGTTCTGAGTACAGCAGATTGATTTGACTCTGCATAAGGCAGCCTTCATGACAAATAAATGTGAACATAAACCATCAGACTACCAAATTAGATTTGCCAAGCCACGTTTAAACCTCAATGAGCCACTTGAGATTTGCAACCCACAGTTTAAAAAACAGCACTTTGGGAGACAAATGAGCACATGTATGTGCAATGCAAACACTTTTTTTAACCCATAATGGTTGAAGATTAAACACTTTTTATGTCCGTAACAGTTGGAGATCATGTTTTCACAGACATTGTACAATAAAAATATATTACAACAAATAAAAACACTGTAATAAAAACATCAGTAGCATAAGAAGAAAACCTTTTTTTCCAGCTAAATCCCAGCGCACAGTCTCAATACATTTTCTAAATATGGATTCATCATTTGCTGATGCACAACTCTGGTGACACTGCCAGGATCTGTCTTTCTTTTTTTTCTCAGTACTGCTTTTGAAAAGGCACCTCAAGGCCAGACACAGAGAATGGCAGAGGCAGGACGTGCCAAGCGAGTCGTGACAGTCAACTCAAGGCACAGATTCTACAAACATCCAGCTTTTCAACCAGGCTTTTCTGATTGAATTACAAAAATAAAGTAGTCTGGCGCTTATAGAAATTTCCATTTGTAGAAATCTCATGCTGAACAGACCTACGTCACATTGAGTTCTTCACTGCCATGTATGATAGCTGTAAGAGGCAGATAGAAAGTGCTAACTTACTGGAGGGAACAGCACAGGGAGGTTGAGAGAGCTGTGATGGCCCCCAGCCTTTCATGTTGTAGGCGGACACACAAACATAATACTGCCGGCCCTGAAACAAGTACACACAAAAGCAAACTGGTTATGTACTTCTGCAACTACAGTCATCTTAGATCTGGGGTTTCAAACTCAAAGCACTAGGCTAGCGGTCTTGCTCTCCAAGAAGGCCAGTTGATTGAACACAGGGAAAAAAGTGCCTTATTTCATTTCATTGTTCCAATGTACTAATTTTAACCACCACCCCAGAATAGAATACTCATACACTCATTTAAGCACATTTTAGTCTATATTCGAAATTCTCTTATAGCTTCAAACCAATATTAGTACTACTAGCGATTCTTATAGTAGAGTGTTTTAGTATTCAACTCAATCAAGTACACTTACTTTTACCAGTAGAATTATAGGAAATGCTTATCGCGATAGCATAATTTAACTGTTGAACATAAGCAAAGTTATTGCCAAAAAGTAATTATTTGTGTGTTCTCATTGTGTGATTCCTTTGTTTCTTAATAGTGATATACTGTATCTACCACTATACCATGAATGAATCCACAAAGTGAATACTATTTCTATCATCTATTTAAATTAGAGTGATAGCTAGTCATTCCAGCTCAGTTTGCTTTGCTCACACTGCGTCATGTTTAATACATCAGCTTAAGTTGATTTTGGGTGTGGTTGGTGCAGCCATTTTACCTGTCAGATATAAATATTCAGATGTAAATGCATGAAGCTTTCTTATTAGCCAGTAATTTAAGACCCCTGATTATTGCAACTCCTGCTCCGATGAGTTCATTTTTTTTTCATTTCTTCATACCAAAAGGCAAAGCCTATATCCAAATTTTGCTATCAAAACAAAGTACTGTTGTTAAGTGGGCTCAGAATTAGAAATTAGCATTAGTAGATGATTTTATAACTGTAAAAAACATGTTTATATGAATGATATGTAGAAACATTTTTGAGTGTATAGTACATTTCTGACTGGGCTTTCCATTCAGGTTTGCAGCTATTTAATTCTGAAACCTTATCAAAAAGGCAGAGCCAGTGGTTTCACAGCATTCAAGCCATTCAAACACTGGTGGACATCATATTAAAATGTTCAGCATGTGATTTTCCTATTAAGCAATACAACATCTATGTGTAGCTACATCTGTACGCAAGACGACTGAAACAGATAGCCTACTTACTGTACTAAGGCCCGGTATTGTGCACCTCAGAGATGTAAGATTCTCAAGGATCAGTTCTCCAGCCAATAAAGAGAAATCCTTCAGACAGCTCCACTCCACTGCCAGAAACACATACCATATCACACGCTTGCAGATTAATCTATGACAACATTTAGGATAACTATGTCAGGAAACAATAGTATAACATTCAAGTCATGTAGAAGAACTAAAATAATGTTTTGAATAAATATAAGTACAATTTTTTTATAATGTAAAACTAAAATTGCTCATACAAAAGATTAATGAGGAACGTATATATCACTTTTACATGCTCTGCTTATCCCTGGTAATAAAAAGTGAGGTCTGGTTGGAAAGAACATCTTATTATCAGTTATCACGTTCATTGTGTCAGGACTGAGACTTGTTTGCTGATGATGACTGGTTTGTGTTTGTGCCCCAGGCTCAGCATGCAGAACAGGGAGATCTCACCTTTGTATTTGGTGACCACAGCTGAATTGATGCTAGCCGGCTCCTGAAAGGTGACGGTGAGAGATGTGCTGCTGGTCACGGTTAAGCGCACGGCTGTCGGAGCCTCCGGGACCTCTGTGTGAACAAGATCAAAGGTCAGATATGAGCTTGCTGCAAAAATACCCATCTGATTTTAGAGGACCAGAGCAGTAGTGATCACTATGCAACATTAATGCTGCGTAGATGTGACATTCAGTATTCACAAGAACATGTAGTATAACACCTTCATGGAACAAGGCATTGTGCCCTTTGTTATAAACTGGAATAAGCTTGCTGAAAAGTACTGACTTTTAGCCAGTTAGGATCTCAGCTGCTGAAAGATGTGACTTGAACAGTGTGATATAAAAATAATGCCTTCCAACCAGGAGATATCAATATTAATATATATTTCATATCTTTGACTAATTGAAGGATTAATTTTATGCACATCTGTAAATTATGAGTAAGTTATTACTTACTTTAGAAGCTTATGTTGCATGTGAAACCATGTTTTCCTAAATACATACTTAGGCAAAACTAGTAATATAAAGAAAACAGCTAGTTTAAATTGCATTTGTCAAATGTAATTGTGAAAATCAGTATCATTTTTTATCTTTGAAACTGACAAGACTGACGCAGCGTTTACAATTCATAAATGAGGCCAAAGTGGTGAAAGATCAGACATAGCACTGTGCTACAGTGGAAAGTGGCAGCCCGAGCACAACTTAAAATCGTTTAAAAGTTTGAGGTTACCATTTTCAGCAGCTATCTGCTTTCAGACCTACTTGGATTTCCTCCTGCGGAGCCACTATGCAGAATGAATTTGATTAAAATCGTGCCTGCCTATAGATTAGAGGAGCCTGCAAGCTACTGGTGAACATTAATGTTGCTGTATAATCTGCAGTGAACTGCTTCCAGTCAGAATGAATTTTCAGCAATATTTGTACTCAAAAGTGTCACCAAGCGTCATCGCTATTAAATTACTAATATAATCACAGAGGAATTCTGTGGAGTGAAGCACATTTTGTGGGGAGCTAAATTAAATTAGAGAAAGTGGTGGAGAAAAACAGCTGTAGCCACACATGACCATTGATTGTTCTGCCCACTAATTTTGTTACCAAAAATAAATGTTTCATTGGTTGGGCTGCCATGTTTCTTTAACAAAAAGGGGGGTCCCACAGGTAAAGCAAAATGAAAAACAGCAACTCCTTCCATGAACTGTTCTGTCAGAGGCTTCAGTCCCATACAGTGAAAAACACATAATGAGCTCTTCTTAGGTAATTTTGTGCAATGGGGACTTTTCCCCTTGTCAACACCTTAATCCCTGATCTAGTCTGCTTCTGGCTGTATTCTCTGGGCTACTTGTAATACCAGGCACACAACACCACTAACTGAACCATTCTGCTTGACTGAACCGCCTTTCATAGCCTCCTGTGAGAATGGGAAAATCTTTCAGCAATTTGATCTCTTAGAGTGTCTGCGGTGTAGTGTTCCTGATTTGTAATAGGTGCTTTGGATAACCTTTACCCAGACGAGACCACAAAAGTAAGCTGGTAAACAGATATTAAATTTTAAAACTAAAATGGCAATTATGTGCATTGGACATGATTTTCGGTCAGTAATTTGCAACAGTCCTGTAAGCTAAACTGAAAACTCTCAGACAGGGCTAGTCACTAAACCACAAAACAGAGAATATGTGTGTGTACATACCTCAGAAATCTGAAAAATAAACATGAAAATCTCAGAACAGCACAGCTTAACCCTGGGAAAGGTCGCCTTGCCTCTGGGGCAAAATCCCATACTTTCTTAGGAGCATCACTGCTTCTGAACCAGAGATGCTGGGCTTATATTAAGTCTTTTGCAGCCTAAAAAAAATATAAATTTTAAAAAAGCTCTTCACACTTGCCCATTCACATCATAGTTAAAAAAATCCACAGCTCCAACCATGCATAAAGCGTGATGAGATCAAATAACGCCAGATCTTTAGGCCATATTCCAATAATTTCTCTCTGTCAATTTAGTAGCAAGCTAAGATGTATGATATCAGAAGCCTATATTCTTTCTGTAACATTTGAAATACTGAAGATATACCCAAAACACAAAGACAGCCTTCTAATTTGTTATTTATGATTAAATCTAAGGGCTATTTAATGGGTCAGTATCCATTCATCTGTTCGTCATTTTTAACTTACAGATGAGTCCCAACTGCATTTTCAGAGCTTAACATCAATATACAGAATGAGTGAAAGAGTAAAAAGATATTATCCTCTGTCCCACAATACTTTAAAACACCATTTTGCTTCTGCCTTAGCTATCTTCTCTCTTCACCTCACTCTCCTCACTTTGCACATAGCAGTGATTGCATTTTTGTTCATGCCATTTTGATTCTTTAAAGAGCAAATTATATAATTTATACTGGGACTTGGCTTAAACAAAGTACTGGACATGAGGTAGTGTGTTAATGTGTTTATTTAGTTCACAGTACGATACAGCCATCAGCCAATTAAAATTTGAATTGGCCATTAAAATTTAAAATCGGTGAACAATAACTTCTAATTACTGTTAGCTGGCTAGTTAGCTGCAAAGCTAGCTAATGGTAAACATAGTTCAGTAGCTACACTAATGCCTAAAACGTTTAAACATTTTTGTTTGCCGTTGAGCCCTGCAAATTGTCTGTTTAGTCTGGTTTTCTAGGTTTAAGTTTGTTTTCAGGACAAAGCAATTAAAGAGCAATTTTAACCACATGGTTTTGATTCTTAGATAACTTAGGATGATTTGAACCAGTCAACAGCACGATTATTTGATGCAGGAGTGGCTAAACATTGATGTGACATGCGGAAACATATCTATTTTATTTGTGCTCATGGAAGTATTAGACACTATTAGGTACATTTTAGTCACAGGAGACAAAATCCACCCAATAACGCTGCTCAAATTTATTTTCAACCCAAAAATATTGCTAATAAATGCACCAAAAACAAAAATAAAGAACACTTTTTAAATACATCACATTTGTCTGCTTAGCCTAATTTAATACAGGAGAAAAGCTTGTCAAAAAAAGAAGGATACTTTTCATGACCATTCCTGCTGCTGCGGCTACACCTCCAGCAGGCCTGCAAGCTCTGAGCCAATGAGACAGCCAAACAATATCAAGTTATAGTTTTCCCTGCTAAATAAAGGAACTACTCAACATGCTAGTATGGCAAGTCTGAGTTTATTGAGTATGGCATTAGTAGTGATTGTGTTAGTATTCTGGAGATAAAAGGAGATAAATGGAAGACAGTTATGAATTCCGAAGCAAATGAACACAGCACGTTAGAAACAGTTATCCAGCTCTATGTGCAGTATAATCAGCACCAAGATCATTAACACCAAAGGGATAAATGCTAGAAATATTGGGAAAACTCACATACATCATGAGTTATGTTGCTCCTGTGTGGCAAGAAAGGACACGAGCCTATTTTTGTATGTCAAGTTTTTTTTTTTTAAGTTTTTTTTATTATGTTCCAAAGTAGTCGTGATATGGCCATTGTATTCCATCACTTTAGAACTTTTTCATGATATAGTGGAGTGGAAAACTCCAGACCTGGAGTTGTGATACACTATCTGTATCATAGCTACAGTGAGATTTAATTAAACTGACAAAACGGAATCAGTAATAATAATAAACTTACAAATAATTGATTTATTCAATGATGTACAGACTGCACTGCACTAAATCCAATCAAACAGGACTATGCAGGCTTACTATCCAAAGAAACATGTAGTTAGTCAGTTCTTTTAGCAGTAAAAACATCCATGTTACCCTGAGAAAACTGTGTGTAGAATACATGAATGTCTTAGGATCATAGGTGTAAGTAGGCATAACCAATTGCAATGTCTCATAAACTCTAAAAAACCTCCTGGTATACAGTTTGCTCTTTTATTTAGGCCACTTTTCATTCAGCATCCTTGTTGGAGGTTCAGACACTGCCACTTTGGATGAGGGCTACAGGCGAATGTGGGCACCACAGGTTAATTTCATTATGTTCAAACAAAACACTAAAGAAGCAAAGTAAGGAAAACATGAAAGTTCAACTAAACTTAACAATCCAAAGACCACAAAGGTTAATACTCAAATGAGGCTAAACAGACAGAGAAAACAAGCACAAGAACATACCTAGAAAGAAAAGCTATAAAAGCCAAAACTATAGTGCTATACACAAACACACACACATACATATGTATATGTGTGTATATATATATATATATATATATATATATATATATATATATATATATATATATATATATATATATATATATATATATATATACTGGGGCATGTGCATAGTTTAGAAGGTGGGAATAGGGCAAAGACTTAAGAGGAGATCAGGTAAAGCAGGACATGGAAAAAATAGAAGAGGGTGGTACAAAATTCTATTAGAATTCTGTTATGTGTTTTTTTTTTTTTTTTAACAGCCATCATTTAATGAGAAGGAATTGACAAATTGGGCTTGCTTGTGAGCTCAAGACAAGGTGGAATTTTGTGCTGCTGGTGGGGAAACTAGTCTGTTAGTGTTAATTATAAAGAATCACTCGTAAAGAAGACAGAGAGTAATCCACTTACGTGCGTGCTCAAAGCCAGTGAGCATGCGCTTATAGAGCTTACACCTCCACTCCCAGGCCTTCAGTTGCTTCTCTTTGTCAGACGTCTCCAGGCTGAGGCTCTCTCTCATCACCTGGGTAGAGAGCTCACTGGCTCTTCGCTGAGCCTCCTGAACCAACGTTGAAAGATGGGCCTCTCGGCTCTCCTGACTCACAACTGAAATACAAAGCACAACAGTTTAACAAATGCAGAAGCCTAGACCTCACATGTATACCTTTTATTCATCTTCATTTGTAATGACTCTAATTAAAACACAGTAGTCACTTGAAAATTCTATGTGTTACATCTTTAGGGGTTTATATATTACCAGATTGACATAACATAGGTTGAAATAATCTCCATTTGAAAACTAACAACAGTAACCATGGATGTAGAATTAAGCCTTTTTCAGCATTAAATTGTGTCATTTTAAAACTGGAACATAACATTTTGAATCTCAAATCTTGACCATAAAAGATCATGCTGAAAATCCAAGTCCTGGTCAGGAATTACAGAAACAGTACCATGGCTTCCCTGGAATTAGAACTCATATGTATCATATGTACAATGAAAACTGTAGCTACTTAAAGGGAGCCCTGACTAATAAGACATGTAGGCTCCTTCGGGATCAATAAGGTATCTGTCCATCCATCCATCCATCTATCCATCTATCTATCTATCTATCTATCTATCTATCTATCCATCCATCCATCCATCCATCCATCCATCCATCCATCCATCCATCTATCCATCCATCTATCCATCCATCCATCCATCCATCCATCATGGTGTAGTTGTCAAATACTATTCAAATATGTTGAATATTCCAAGCAAAACACTTTATTTATTATTAAAAATAACCAAAACACTTCAACTTGTAGCTTGAAGTTTTTATTGCTGCATCATATGGTTGTACTTTCTGTTATGTTTGCTGAGCGAGGAACAGCGAGCTGAATTTCTCATTTAACTTCTAAAATATCGTTCTGTTTTACATATTTGTTGTTAGTTATAATAAATTCCCATTTGGTTTATATGTCATAACGTAATAGTACTGAACATGTACACTAAACGTGTCTTTCCTTTAAGAAGGTTTCCTGTCTTAAAATATGTAAAAAGACATTTACTGAAGCCTAAATGGTGGGTTTACTAAAAACAAGCCATTATTAATGAGTATACTATGTATGCTATGCTATCTGTGACCCATCCACCATAAAAAAAAATTTGTACTTTGTAATCATTTAATTATCATTATCGGAAAAAAAATAATAAAAAAAGCTATTTTATATATATGACCTCACACACTATCCTACATTCTCTAGCCCAGTTTATGGCAGTTTTTACGCAGTACAATAATAATAAAAAAAAACTTCCACATGGGACTTTATGTTGAGGTTTGAGGCTTGGAATGAAGGAAGGTAATTGATGTTAGCTGTCACATTGTCAACAGAAATGTCAGTCTGACTTGTGTACTGTGTCCGGGAAGACAGCTATGTAGCTATATCATGTCACTAAAGGTGTGATAGTGCCACATATAGTACCCAGCCTAACAAAGGCTGTGACTCAACAATTTCAACAATAAATCTGTCAAGAAGTTTAGACTGGTAAGGAAAAATTCATCCGCAGCTGAGCCTGATATAAAGCACAAAAACGCTCAAGACAAACTGTTAGCGCAGTTTGAAAGAGTGCAATTTTTAAAGCACAAGCGTTGCAATTGATTACATTGTAAAAAGCTAAGCAAGTTTTAACTAATAACACAGAGCTTGTAAACCACCTGCAGATGAGTCTGACCAAGCAGAAGCAATCAAACACCCATGCACTGTGAACAACACAACCATACCTGCTTGGCAGTCTGGCACACTATGTTCAGCGTTTAAGCCTCAGGTCTGAAAAATTGCATAAGTGTTTCTTCATGGCAAAAAAAAGACCTGGATGCAGAACGCTTCTCATGCAATTAGTTATCACATCAAACATGTTTTAGATGTATCTGCAAAGCAGTTCCATTTTAACATTTAGAAAGTACTGCAGGAGAGAAGAGGACTGTGTGAAAGTTTTGGAATCACAAAATAACAACTGCTTTGCATATGGGGTATAGATGCACATAATACATTTTCAATGCTCCTATTACTATTTAAATCATTTCGGATCACTCTGAAGTA
The DNA here is from genome assembly GCA_024036415.1 of Prochilodus magdalenae. Lineage (NCBI taxonomy): Eukaryota > Metazoa > Chordata > Actinopteri > Characiformes > Prochilodontidae > Prochilodus > Prochilodus magdalenae. The sequence continues at coordinate 559,210 of JAMWET010006274.1, forward strand.
AGATTTACAAGCAAAACAGCTGCTGATGTTTTATGCTGGAAACACAAGAAATGCCAGTACAAGCAGACAGCTTTGAGAAACACCGCTCAGTGCTCATGTAAGAACAAAGGATAAATCAACAACCCACACACTAAACAAAAGCAACAGTAAAGGTAGAGTTCCAGAGACCTAATGGAGCAGGATGTCAGTGAGAGGGCTGCAGTCACAGAGGAGCTGGAACATGCAGACACCATGCTCTCACTGGATGCCAGTGGTGAAAGTTGCAGTGAGTTTCATGTTCATAAACACATTTATGCATAATGAACACCTTCTAATGAAGCACATTTTGTCCCTTTGTTTATATAAGCCGTCCGAATGAAACCTTATATCTCCATTAAAAATATGTCATTTAAACATGCCAGTTGCCATTTTCATTGTGTGTGAATTTCATAGACAGATAAACCAAAATAAATGGTCCAATAACACTTAAATTAAAAGTAAAGCATGTTCTTGCCTTCTCCTGTAAAGACACTGTTTAAAAGATGCAAGGTTTTGCTCAGGCAGTGATGAGATATATATTAGATATACATTATAGTTATAATGAACATCACAAGTTGTGTCAATAAAAAATCTGAAAATCAAGTTAGGAGATAAAGTCTTAATTGGAACAGCAGCAGCAAAATCATTACATCTCGATTAAGTCTCAAGGCATAATGCTGCTGCTTGTCACTGCCAGTGTCAGCGTGGTTGTACATGAAGTCAACTGAGTTTGGGGGTGGTGGAGTAGAAAATGAACGCACTTGGAGGCAGGCTGGAACACACAGGACTGTGTTATGCCGTATAGATTTGTCATGGTAAAATGAATGCTGCCTGGCCAGTCCTCCTCGTAGACTGTGAATACTACTGCATGTTCTTTCAGAGCCTTAGTCATAGACCATGACAGCAAAATAAACAAATAAATACATGGCTGAAGAAACCCTCTTTCACTGGGGCTGTTCTGCTTGGCCCAAACCCCTGGAGACGAGAGCTCTCCAGGAGAAATGATAAAGTAAGTGTTGTCGTCTCTGAAAAAAGGGGGCAATAAAACTAGTCGGCCCTACTTGGGGGTCCACGGCGTAGTGGAAAAGGCAGCAATATTAGCAGCCTTGAGGTGCAATTTCCTGTGCTCTGAAGATTGACATCTGGCCACTATGTGTGGTTAATTGAACAAACTATAAATTAATGGGCCAGTCTGCCGATAGTGCCCTGTCATACACAGTTGGCATTGTGGGGACACAGGGATTGCCCTAAATATAGACATTATGGGGACCCAGTCCTGCCCATAAACATGCTTTAACCTCAACTTAAGGCTGGACCTCCAAGCTGTCAGGCGTCTGGCTGATTGATTTACTTGGCACTTCTGGCCTGACATAAATATAATGCAGAAAGCCCAGGAGGGGAAAATACGGCAATGTTTATTTTCTGTTTGTTTACAAGGATCGGATTGTGCCCTGGTGAAATGTTTTGAAATTTAACTGCAGCTTGGGTACAATAAATCACTTAGTATAATTGCCGTGCGTTACATGCATCATTGGAAAAGTTAAACCATTAAACGACAAACCTTGTTAAGATTTTTTGAGGGGATGCCGTGCGATGTCCCCCCCTTGTCGCCCTAACTGCTAGACTGCAGTACAGTGTTCTTTGTTTGCTCTCAGACAACATTCGGCTTTTTCATGCTCACACTGATTCAAGCACTACGTTCTTGTGGGGCTTTTTCCCTGCCGTGGCGTAGGAGGTAAGAAACACCTGTTCCACTGTTGCAGAGCTGAATATGCTATTGATTAGTTCAAGGGTGAACGACTGCAGAACGAGGACTATATGCTATCTGTACATTACATTCTGTTTACTGCTCTCAGGCTTCAACAGATGCACTGAACTTCATAACCCCTAAGACTATTCATATCTCCCTCAAATAGTACTTATGATGAAGCGTAGCATACCGATGCTAGATTAAATCACTTTTTCCACAACATTTTAGCAAGATCTAAGATGGATCTGCATGCTTTCCTCCACCCTTTTCCTTTTGAATGACCTCTCTTCACTCTCTGCTTCATGTCTTACAGCATTAAATTATTCTTGCTACAATTACAGATGTCATTTTGCAAGAGTTACTATAAGTGCTATACAGTACAGGTAGATTTCCAGCCTTTTAACTGTTTATGTCCACTGGCTATAAGAAATCATGGAACAGTGCAAGCTGATAAAACTTAATTGACTTCACCAGTCAAAATGGAAAATTAGAAAAATGCTATTTAGAAAAAAGGGTCTGAGCTTACATTTAACCAAATGGTTATGACAGTTGTCATTTTATGTTCATGACAGAACTACGAGTGCTTATGACAGCCATCATGGAAAGATTTACTTACTTCTGCACTCTGCTGCTTACTGCACAATCCTCTAAAGCAAAGTGTCAAAAAACATCACACTGCCTCCCTCTGTGCATGCCAGTTTTCACTGCAAACAACTTGTCAAATTAGTGAGGGTCTGCTTTTGGTCTGGACCGTAAAAACCAGACATCTGACACAAGAAAAATCTTCTCATGATGATAAATGACCATAATATAGTTTCAATCTCTGAAAGTTCCAGTGGTCTTACATATACCAAACCTGGCGGTCATGCTCATCTACAAGTCTACAAGCCTGGATTTACCAGGTCTGTTTTTATCCAAGTTAAATTTTATTACTGTGTCATAAAAAAAGAGTCACCAATTAATTATTTGAAGCATATGCACATGTCCAAAACAATCAAAAACACATAAAGTTAGCAATAACAGAAACTAGCACTGTATGTCATGCTGTAGCTGCTTAAAACACTTCAAGGTCACTAAATACAACTAAACCATCTATGTGGAAATATTCTAATACTGTCAAAGCCATATCTGAGTTTAAATGGATCTCTGTCTTCATATGAAACCTGCACTGCTTTCACACAGCATGCAGGACTACTCACAATGTGGGCTCTCCTTGGCCCCTGCTTTGAGCAGCAGCTTGGCAATGGGTACATTGTTGGTCATGATGGAGATGTCGAGAGGGGTCAAGCCCTCGCTGTTGGGCGTGTTGAGGTCCAGCTCGTCAGCTGTGTATTGGAACAGCAGGATCTGCACTGCGTCCAGGTCCTGCTGCTCCACCGCCTCGAAGAGAGCCTCGCTACTTTGCACATTCTTAAGGGAAAATGAAAAAGCAAGGTCAGCTCCCAAAACTTACCTGCATTTACTTAATCAACTGTCCTTGCTTAATCTAGTGACTCCAGCATTAATTAATGTGTACTCAAAAGGAGAACATCTTTGGAGAACATGGATATTTCAGTGTGACAAAACCTTTACTTTACTAGGCGAACCAACTGTTTTCCTATTAAATGTCGGAAAAGATCATTTCTGCAAAATTCCTGAAGCAGGCAATAAATAATCACTGACATTTGTAGAAGGACCAAAGCCCGGCTATGCTATGACAGACATGAGGTCATACTGACATGAGCTGAAATGTCACTACAGCAAACAGAAGAAAACATAAGGTCAAATAAATAGATGCTAAGCTATAAAAATGTAGATTATGACCACAGTATGCATTCCGAAGGGCACTGTCACAAGCATTTAGATCTAAGGCAATTTATTGTCTTATTTTTAGCTGCCAGACTTACATTGCGGCGCACACGTGGTTGTAAACCAGTGTAGATTTTTTGCAGGCCCACTAAAAGATTCAGTATATACTTCTACATTACTGTGCTAGATAAACATTAGGTCTAGAGTCCCTGTGACCTGATTCCACAAGAAGTGTCTGTGAAATTTCTGATTACAGCTTTAAAAATAACAATAAAGAATCAGAAACTTTTTTTCCAAAACCCCCTTTAGTTACTCACCGAGGCTTTTCGTATGCGATCTGAGCGGCCAAAAAAATAGGCATCCTCAAAAGAGGAGTGGCTGCCCTTGAATTTTTCGGACAGGTTGCGGTACAGCCGCTTGGCTGCACTCGGGGAGGCAGGACCGGCCCCCTTCTTAGTGTGGGTCAGCTGGAGGTTCTGCATCTGCTGGGTCATACTAATGGAAAAGGTCCTGAGGGAGAGAGAGGAGAGAGAAGGGAGAACGCTACACTAAAAGAGGAATGCTTTGTCTGCTGCAGCATCTCTATGCACAAGTGAATTCAAAGCATGAGTCCTGGTTAGTACATTTTCTGCCTTTTTTCTGACTAATTTCTGAGTCATTAGTGCCTTTCTGACAGATGGACAAAGTAAAGTGATTATGCTTCAATATGCCTTTAGCCATTGAGGACTGTGAATTACTTCACACATTTTTAACATCTGATAATGCTTTTCTGCGTTCACAGGAAAAATCACTTCGACTTTTGTGCCATCACAATTTTTGTCTTATTCTTATTCGTGATGTACAGCAACCCTGTTTGACGTACTCTATTGATTGTCATGCTTGTTCCTTGATCCACAAAATAATCACATTACATGCTTGCTAAATATGATTGAAATGGCATGAGCATCAATTGTATTTGTATTAAAAGGACCTCATACAGTATATCAGTCAGTGATTCAATGGTCCACTTTATATGAACTTCAAGGATATCTTCAGAAATTTTCCGATTTGACCTTGAATTCATAAAGCCAAACTATTTAATACTCAGAAAAGAAAACAAGCTCTGAAATGCCAACCATTAAAAGTAGATTCTCATGAAAAAGAGCTTCTTTTACTATAGAAAAAATGTCTCAAAGAATAACAATGCTAATTCTTTACTCACCAAACAGTAAGTTATGTAACCACCCATGATAAACGACAAATTAAAGAAAGCACAGCACAGCAAGTACTGATTTTAAGAACTATTAACAAATCTATTCGCAATCTTTAGAGATGAATGTCCATAGCTAGTCAAGTTCTATACTGTCCTAAGAAATGTGCTTATATAAAGTGGTATAAAGTAACCAAAGGTGGAGAAAACATGAAAATCATTGTAAAAGAGCAAGAACCAACAATACTCATTACTGTATAAATAAGACAATTCCAAAAATCAAGAACAAGAGCTGTCATTGACATTTTCACCTCAAAACTATGCAACCATAGAGATAGGTGTGATATTTTTTTTTACCCCAGCAGTCTATAATTCAGTCAGACATGACATGACAGCAGTGCCCTGTTTTTCAATGCTTGCACCAAGTTTTCTGCACAAACGCCCACACAGCACTAATAATATACACTCCACGGTGGTGGAGCACAGCCCTCTGACACCAGCAGGTAATTTGCCGTATGCCTTGAGAGTTCATCCCACATGTAGGCTCCCTTGGAGCTTGGGGTTTTGCCTACAATCCAATGACAACCATCACAACCACAACCCTGAGGAGCAGGGACTCAGCAACACCCTTGGCGGAAAGGATGCAGTGTGACAACGTCAATCTCCCTTGCTAGATAAGGTCAGTCAATTAGACACGTGCTGTAGAAAGAGGGAGGGGATGGGGGGGGCTGAAGGTCACTCACCTGTCAAGGCTCAGGGAGCTCCCCGAAGAACCACTGAAGAACAGAAGTGGTCTAAAGTCCTTGATCAACGCTGCATCGCTCTGCCTTTGGTTGAGTCTCTGAGCCAGCCGGGAGATCTTGCTCTCAGGTCTGAATGAAAGAGCCAGGGGAATACCCAGGTCAGTTTCTTGAAGATTATGACCAGTAGAAAATTATACTTGGAATTTAAGGAGATGCAATGGCTTTAGAAGCCCAGAACAGGCACTCTTGCTCTGGATAGACAACCCAGGAGCACCTGGTGATCACCAGAGCGCTCCTATTCATGCGCATCTTGCCACAGCGCTGGCTGGCTAATGCGCAGAGAAAAGGGAGGGGGAGGGGGATGAAGAGTGCGTGAAAACGAGAGAGAGGGAGAGAAACAGAGAGACAGAGAGAGCGAAAGAGAGAGAGTGAGAGAGAGAGAGAGAGAAAGAGAGAGAGAGAGAGAGAGAGAAAAGGAGGGAGGGGATGAGAGGGGCATTCTGTCAGCACTAGGATGAGCAGCAGAGAGACAACAAAAGCACACAGGCATTTAAAGCAGGATCTCACTGAGCATGCTCATAGCAGACAGTGGTGATAGTGAAGGGGGGGAGAGAGAAGGACCTGTTGTTCCTCCTCGATCATCACTACTGTTCTCTACAACGTTGCTTATCTGCAGAAACAGGCATCTAATCCCTCAACACTACAATCACCACCATGCCTGTCAATGAGAAAGATACCCAAGTGCTCCATGGGTCACTGCTGCCCAATTCACACATATATGCTGATATGCACATGCTCCTAGTTTTTTTCAGTACATGGTGTGCACAGGGACTGAAGAGCCAGTCTGATTAGCACTCAGTGTCCTCTAAGAGATTAATTTCATCCCAGGTGTATTCACAGATGATACTAATCAGTCATCTGCATTTATGCACACCAAGAACTAGATGCAAATGCTTTTCAAATTTAAATGGACCATATGTTCACAATCTAAATAATCAGATGAATTAGATTTTGTATGAATTAGATACAAATACAAGGTTACTTTCATGAACTGCATAAAATTTAGAATACACAATCACTTCATGTAATGCTTTTAATCCATTTCCACCAAGTGGTCAAAGTGGCCTAGTGCCAGTCCGTGTACTTAGTGGTCCTGTGCACAAGGCATAGACTAATTTTTATTGTTTCCAGTGACCACTGGAAAATTACAGCCCCGTTAACTTTCAGATGATGTTCTGTATAGCACCAAAGTGCTAAATGCTACACATCCAATGGTATCAGAGTAAAACAAAAAGAAAAATAATAAAAACTGCGTATACATATTACAGTGATATTAGAGTGGGTGGACTACATGTCGTGACTTGGTGTCAAAATAGGCCTCCGGAGAGAACACTAAATTACACTAATTTTTACTCATTATCACAGCACTCAGTGGCATATTACGCCATGTTCTAATTTCTCAAACGGTACTGCAATCCACTTCACATGCAATGAAATGGTGACAGTAGTTCTGAGTAGTTGTAGATCATATTTCCATGTTTGCCGCTTGCAGACCATTTAAGAGACCAGAAGAAGAAAAAAAACCTATGTGTCAGGAAGCATAGGACCATGCTTCCTTTGACTTAAAAAAGAATAACTGAAACAAAAAGCATGTACATGCCTCACTGTCACACATTTCACACTAAGATGGCTTAAAGTTCTAAAACTGCTTATACACTTCTAAGCTATGGCTTAGGAATTCATTGTTTTTATATAGACATTATGATTTAAAAGACTGCAATTTTAATCTGAATTTATATGATCATAAACACAGGTCTTTTTGTACTTCCATGTACTAAGAAAGTAATGCTATAATTTTGGAGGATGTGTAGCTGTCTAAAAGCCCTTACTGCGGGAATGTGCAAATCAAACACAGCAGTTGGTGGTTATCCCAGTACAGTGGACTGACCAACCTGCAGTCCAGACCTTAACATCACTTCATGTATCGTGGTATTAATGTGGTATTACTTGAATTGTGAGAAGCAGAAAATGTAGCTGACTTCTAGGACTGAACTTTTGGAGGTACGGAACGATATCTCTTTGTCATATTTCTCCTGAAAAAGCATGAAAGTTGTAATAAAGGTAAAGGGTGGGCACACTAAATACAAACCACAAAAAATGAAACTGGATAATTTAGTTGTTTATTCCTCTATGTAACATGTGTTCCACTTCTCTTCCTAATGCTAAAAAAGTAATGACTTACATCATGGCTATTAAAGAGCTGTCGAAACTGAATAGCTGTAAGATGATCTTTGACTTTTGCACAGTGGAACACATGCATATCAGCACTCAACAGGAATTACCAACACCAGACATACTGTAGGTACCAACTTCCACATTTTTACAGTAAAGAGAACAAACTTTGTCTGACACAGGGGCAAAAGAAAGGTTACAAGAAAAGTTAACAAATCAGCATATTATATTATTTATTTACAATAAAGTCTTAAAGCGCAATGTGATCTAGCAAGGGAACAATTTATTATGTATGCTAAGTTGCTTCCAGTACTAGAACACAATTTATAAAACACCAAGAAAAATAAGTCTGTGATTGATCACCTTAATATACTGGGTGCATGTTTTAAACTACAGAATAAGAGCAACTCAGGTAAGAGTGATAATAATACTTTTTTGTTTTTTTATTGTACTTTTAAAACAACCTTATTTCTGAGTGTCCTAGGTAATCCACTCAAACACGACTTCAAAAGACCCCAGGCACAGTCTTGTGTTACAGCTAATTTAACAGCTAATGCCTACAAAAGCTACCAAGATTTAGACTTCCATGTCAGTACAACAATACAACTTCATTGAATAGACACTGATGATAAAACACGCTGAAAGTCTGCCATCATATCGTCTTATATTATCACACAACAACAACAACCTCTGATAAGTATCTCTCAGACACAGATATTAAGCAATGCCATCATAGAACGTCACAAGGACAAGCTCATCAAATATAGCACACACAGTGCGTTTGCTAGAACATCGGTGGGCAGTGAAAAGGGAGGGCCTTGATGGCAAGAAGGAACAGCCTACCCACTCAGATACAATTCTGAAAGTCTTCAAGAACATTGTCCATGAAAAGAGAACAAAGTGGTTTCCATAGCTGCGGCTTAAAAGCAGAGCTCTCCTCATCTTGCATGTGAATACTCGTAAGACACAAGGCTAATGAGCTGTGACACTAATGATACTGCAGGATGACCGTATCACCAGGTCTCTTCTACAGGGTGGACGTGTTTGGCAGGTAATTACAAAAGCAAAAACCCGTTTTAGGTCATTCACTGCAGAAAGTATTAGTAAAACAGTAAATGTGTCCTGGCAAGTCTTGCCCATTGTGGATGTGACTAAATGTGTGAACAGGATGTTTGCTTACTGTATGAGAAAGGTGCAATATCACTTATCTTCCTCAGATTTAACTGGAAATGGTGAATGAGGTGAATGGTGAAGCATGAATGAGTAGATTACAAATACCCATGCCAGTGTGCAAAGTGGCCCTGTCTGCCTTTTTTTCCCTCTGCAATCAAACTGACAGCTAATAACATGAGTGATAAAGAGAGAGAGAGAGAGAGAGAGAGAGAGAGAGAGAGAGAGAGAGAGAGAGAGAGAGAGAGAGAGAGAGAGAGAGAAAGAAAGAAAGAGAGCGAGCGGGAGAGAGCAAGAGCAAGGGAGAGTCTAAAGAAATAACAGCCAGCTGGCCTCAAACACAGCAGCAACAGACTGCAGAAGCCTTCATGTGTTTAAAAGAAGAATATTTCACTAATTATTGACAAAATATATCCAGTACTTTGTGCAGTATGTGTACTTCACTGATTCTAAAACTGATTTTTACTTACAGTCTGTCTCAGCATTTTAATAACCTCACACCAGTTTTGGAAATCTATTAGATTTCTTTTCCAGTGATTAGTCACACTCCTTGTTATTGATGAAGGGAGAAAAGCTATCACTGACAAGCCATTTCAACTTGCACTTTACTGAAGCTGAATTAATGAATAGCATGATGGATATCAGTACAGTAATTGGGCTTGACCCAAATTGTATCTGATTCTTAACGATGATAAATACACAGAGTTTGTGTTCGTATTTCAGTTGAATCACTCATTTCAGATAGGTTTTAACATTGCTCAGGTCGACAGATGGCAGAAAAACATCTGGTCCACATGGTTTTGTGCTTTGGTTACTACAATAGGGTGCAGAAATCTGAAATTCAATGCAGATTTCTTGACATATTTGTCATTTATCTTTTCGGGCTAGTAGTGCAGCTAAACTCTGGAAAGCAGCTTATGTCTTGACTTTACATAAACATGAAAATTTAGACATCATAAATACCTACATGTTTCTGACTTACTCATATGGACCAGTATATTATTATCTGCTAGTCCTAAAACTGCTGAAGCTATCACTACTGAACAACTGTATTTCAAATACTGAACAACCTCAAGTCAGATTTCAGGTCAAATCTAAGTAACAGAGCCCTACTGCTATTACAAAAACACTGAATGACAGGTGCTGAAATACACTATACATTCTTCATGTATATAATATTGTTGACTTGTCAAAAACATTTGATGCTGTGTAACAAAAAAAAAAAATCACACTGTGTTATTGAATTATGTGAAGGGTGCTGTTTAAGCTCAAGAGCATATGTAAGTTAATGACTAGCTTCTGTTTTTCTAGGGTTAGGGTTAGGGTTAGGGTTTGTAAGGGTAAGTTTGTAATCTGGTGTTCCACAAAGATCTGTAATTGGCCCCATTTCCACCTTGTATTTCTATAAATGATATAAATCAAAAATCAAAAATCAAATTCATATGGGTGTATATTAGGGCTGTGACAATAACTGCATTACCACAATACAGCAGTTATGTGCATTATGACTACCATGGTGTGGAGCTCATTAACGCCATCACCGCATATTTCTTTACCTTTATTTATTTGTTTTGCTATTGAAAGTTGATTCACTATTATTAATCATGCTTGGCATCACTTTACTACTTTTCTGCCAGCTCTCTGTCTGTGAGCTGAAGAAGACTAGACTTGTAATGCTAGCTGAAATCTAACTAGCCAAAGACTGACTGTGACATCATCTACCGTGGTGCCGGTATCATACTGCTTCAGATTGAGTACAAAGTGTATTTGTTATACTGATTGTTATGAATGAAAAGCGTTCAGTCCACCAAGAACTGCACCAACAACCACTGTCCCTAGGTCATTAGATTAGACTAAATTATCACTGTGAGATTTCTTGGCTTTGTGTCCTGTTGTACTGTTTGTTGTGAAGGAAAGGAAGGATTGACTGTTATTTCAACACAGAAACAACCGAAACCTTTGTGGCATATGGGGACACCAGTAATGGGCTCTATACCATTATTAAAAACAATAGTTTGTAATGTTTGGATGTTGCTGTACTTGAAATGCAGTGGTGTTAAGTATTTGATGCTCTGAGTATTGGATAGAGAACTATGCTGCTCTTTGTGAACACTTAAGTGTGTGGAGTGTATATTTTGTATTGTCTTTCACTAAAATACTGATCAGCCTTCTAATAAGGTCTCTCTTGTAAAAGAGGATTTCTGATCTTAATAAGAGTAGTTGATAAACTAAAGGACGTGTACATTAAACTCACCACCACACTACACACCACAAGGCTGCACATGTACTAGTTTAACCTCACATTTTACAGCTGGCATCTAGATACTTCTTAAACCATCAAGAGTCAGGCATACAGCAAGCCTGCGGAAGGGAAGTTGATATGAGTCACTGTGTCCAATCAGAAGATGGCGAAACAAGTCACGACAGTATAAAAAAGCAGCTCTCTGCTCACAGCAGGTTTTTGTGTTCGGCTCTTCTTTTCCGCTCAAGGCTAAACACTCCATTTGCATGGAAGGCGTAACACAAGGCATATTAACAGCCTTGAGATACACATCTCATCACAGCAGAATCTGCTGCTAATCTATTACCAGAAAGATCCACTAAATTAAAAAAAGTATAGGCAATAGCTTGGGTTACAGCTGAGTTCCTGCTGAGAAAACTCAAACCAAGCCAACACAAATCTGAAAACGTAAAACGCACCACCTAAAACCTTTACTTGTGAACTGATGTTTTTTTTTTTCATCTTTTTTTTTTTATCAATAAAATATAAAAGCTGTTCTCCTCAATTGAATATGCATGGTACCTAAAAGTACCTCAGTTACCAGATACATAATTGTAACTCAAAAAAAAAGAAATAAACTGATATCAGCAATTCTGAGTAGCTGAAAGGTGTACAGAGTGACTGTACTACTGAGATTGCCCTTGATAACTCTGGTCCTCTCTTACCAGGCTTTAGTGAATCATGCCTTAGAGAGTGAAAGTCAAGTGTCATGTGAAGCTTATGTAAATATTATAGAAACCTTTACATAAGCCCCTTTAGCTGGAGAGTTACCTCTACATGTGGGCTGGGCTGATTTCTGTGTCCTGAGCCAATGTGAGTCAGCCTCATTTTAAGATGAATGTTCTCGGCAATAAGCTCAATTCACATGTACAGGCTAAATGAAAGAATAAGTCACTGCTATATTTACCAAAACATCTCACTACTAAATCCACAGAAAAAATAAGGGCTTTTAGATCACTGAATATTATTTTCTTTAAATTACCAGAGTAGAGATGAAAATGATTTAAATCCCATGGAAGAATCACCAGTCTAAGGGGCAAAGGCTCCACATGGTTCAACTGAGTATTTGATAAACACATACAACAAGACATGGCTGTGATTCCCAGAAAACAGCTCTTTAACCCTTTAAAGGTAAGCTTAACATGTACAGCACTAAATGCAAAGTATGAGGACTAAATGCAAAGTAAACCTGTACAGTAAGAATGTTGCTTCTGGACACATTTCAATACGACTTAGAAGCCTCTTTTCCTCTTCCTGTTAAGTTACCATTCCAAATATTTTGTTCAGACAGTGACAATCTATATGCAAGGACAATTTTATTGAAATATTAAACTGAAACTCATCCATAATTACTCTAAATAATAAAGTCAACTTCTTTTTGGCCAGTTTCTGTTTTGCTCTAGTAGTTTATACCTTGGCTAACTGGAAGCCAGCCTCCACCATGTAATCTCTAGGAGGTCTCTACATCTATATGTAAAATGAACCACTGATGTTAACACAGTTCTTTACCCTTGCCTGAGATTGGAACATCTTTCTTAATCATTTCTTAAACCTCTTTGGCTGTTTCTCAGCCATCTCTCCTCTTTTACAACGTGCAGAGTTTAGCATATTGCTCCCTTCCCTTTCCTTCGGCCCTGTGCATGAGCACAAATACAACCTGTTGCTGACTGGCTGGAAGAGAGTTGTGTGGCTCTACCCGAGCCACTTTGTTTATTCCCCATTTATAAGTAAAGGGGTGTGTACTAGTGATGCATGGCTCCACGGTTCCTGGAATCAGTGGAATCGACTCCTTCACTTCTTTTTATTCTAGCCAAGAATAAAGCCCCTGGGCTGTTGATAAGGGCAACAGCAGAAATTAAACCATACTAAATGGAGTTTACCCAGTTTTGAGTGGTTAGGAAAATGGTCTACTTAGAAAACCACTATTGTAGTCAGAATTCTTCCAATTATTTTTCAATTATTTGAAAACAAGCGTATTTGCCAGCTTCTTATTTGCCTTTCTACTCTACTTTAAATGATGCAGAAGTTAACTGAATGATGCACCAGCATCAGAATATGGATGTAGCATCATTCAGGATGCAACAGAAATCTGACTAAGATGCTGCCAAAAAAGCAGCAAATCTCATCTTTATCTTCATTTCCACCACATACTGTGAAAAACCTTTACTTATCTACACTCGCCTCTGTTCGAAAGGCTCTTATGCCACTTACATTCAAAAAACACATGAATAGACAAAGTCAAGGGTTCAAATCAGCCAAAGGTTGACCCCAACTTGTGGACATGGAGTTAAAGAATCATTCTTTTGGAATTTACTTCCAACCCTTACTGTGTACCAACACCCAGTACCAGATTAGGACCGGCAATCACATGATGCAGACCAACCCGGCCCACACTTTCACATCTAGACAACAGCATATGTTTAACAGCAGCGCTGTGATCATCCTACGTCCCAGCATTTCAACACTGATACAAGACTACAGCAACCAATCAGAAAGCTGGATTTACATAAACACAACCCATATTACAGAGCATCCACCTGCTCAACCCCAGCCGCCCTTGCTGAAGAGCCGATCAACTAGTAAACGTGCTGGTCCTGCTTGGATATAACATTTCTTTTAGTGTGCACACAGAAAGGACAGTTAGCTGACCTTATGGTTAGAAGATATTCACTGAATCTGACAAAAAGTTTATTTGGCAAATATTGCGTACTGCACTTTTAAAGTAGATCTTTATACATACATGAAACCCAAAAAACATTTTAAATGTTTTACATTTGAAGTTACCAACCCGGTTTGGCTATAACTTAAGCAGTCTCCTTGGTGCTGGCTGAACGGCTCCTGGTGAATCCAAGTCTTCAGATCAAATAATGGTTAACTATTTAAATTTCTTAGCTGCATCCAAAAAGGCATAACTCCACACTATGCAAAAGCGAATGTGAGTAATGTTAGCTTTGTTTAAAATACAGAATTTTGATGAATTGATGAATTTGTGGTGAACTACCAACTCATTATTTGTTTCCTGAGTTTTCATATATTATGTTGAGGATGATTTACTCATGAATCTAGTTTTACCTCTTTAGATGTCTGGTTCTCATCACCAACAACATGACAGTTGCGACTCAACAGGTTTGTGGAGAGTTATCATGCTGTGCAGACATTTATTTGTATAATTTGTTTAAATGTATAATTTATATAATTTGTTTTTATTTATTTATTTATTCATGTATTTATCGATTTTGTAAATTAATTTGTCTTCCTGCTACATGATAAACAGATCTATACATTTAAAAATGATCAAGCGCAAAACTACTGAATTAATTCTTAGACTGTGACAGCCTGATGATGCTGAACGTTTTTCCAGTTTATCTCCTTTTCTGAGCTCTTCCGTCTCTTTTCTCTAATGACTGCAAAGAACAGCTGGGATGCTAAAAAGGTTTGCATTGTTTATTTTCTGTTGTTACTATAACAATGAACCCCACTGCACACCATGGCTGTATTTTACCTGTCAGGATGCATTGTTGCCTAGCGGTGAACCAATTGTGACTCTCCTAGCGTCACTGTCATGGTCGCGTTGACAGGTGGTATGTAAACAATATGGTGGTGGTGGTAAGTGTGACGTCAATACTATCTTTACCTCCCACCCCTATGGGACGCACAAATTAGTGACACTTTAGTTCACCTGCTGTGCTACATAGCGACCTCCTGTGTCACGCACTGTACTGTTATGCATATTATGGTGTTTACTTACTTTTAATGCTTGATAAGATTTAGATCTTGAATTTGTGCATGAAATTAAATGGAAAATTGTCTGAGTATAGCAGTTTCATGCACGTGTCCACTGTCATAACATGCATAGCTGATGAATGCCCAACTATGCAAACCCTCATCTCTACAAGTAGAACAGGGAACAGTCATACACCAACTATGAGTCATTTTTGCAGCTAAAGGGTGTACCGGTTACCTGCATTGTTTTTGCTCTTGTAAAAATAGAGAGCACAGAACCAACGCACTAATCCAGTTTCATGCTTTTTTACATTTTTGTGCATATTTTAAGTTTACGAAAGATTTTTTTACAAAGTATTTGATTCATGTGATTTATTTTATACATAGGATTCTTAGGGAAATGGGGAAGTCTAACAAATGTACAGGCAAAAATAACTTTCAAATATACAGCATGACAAAGTGAGAAACACAGACGAATAAACCACCTCACCCTAATAAGGCTGTCTGCTCTATACCTCTGCATATCCTCAGATGAATTAATCATGAAAAAGGGACCAATTTGATGGCACTAGGCAGCAAAAACAACCAGAATATCTCTATACCATACTGACAGGGGAGACCAGCAGTTGGATAGTTTAGAATGCAGAACAAGATTTTTCCCATATATTTATTTTTCTCCTCTAATCTAAACAGCAAATGCAAACATTCCTATTCTTAACAGCTTAGTGCTCTTATTACCACACAATCCTCAGTGAATAATCACGCCAATGAAATATGGAAATTACAAAGGCAGCCAGGTAAAGAAGACACGCATCTTCTGATTCCACCATCAAGCTCTGTTGTATAAACTTAGTTTTGATCTGAGCGATTCCCCGAAGCAGCACACCTTTCTTAGCGCGCTGTGCTGGAATGAAAGCCAAAGTTGATTATGTCTTCCTGAGGCTTAAACGTAGCTTCCATTGAGTTGATCTCCATGGCAACACCACTGGTGCCATATTTCTTAAAGGCTATCATGGGCTCGTCAGGCTGCAGGCACTGCTGTCTGTCACTATGGGGAAAGTGTTCAAAGCTGCTTGCTACTGCAGTGCCATTAAACCCGTTTCTGAAAACAGGCTTCCACCAAAACAAACATGCACACAGGTAAAGTACTGCTTTAAAGATGCTTTGGAGACGGAGCAAACAGACATGTGGAAAATGTGGCCATACAGACAAGCAAAGAGGTTTGCAGCTAAAAGCCAGGGCCATATCAGCATTCCAAAAATCAATAATTTGTAAGGATGTTTTCTGGCACTGGTTACACTAAAGCAGAAGTGACCACAAAGCTGAGAGGTGTTCCTGTTGGCTCTTGCATTCTCCTTTTTTACCAATAGCACCTGTTGCAACTGTCCTGCCCAGTTTGTATCCATCGCTCCATTTCCTGGTCTGGTTTTAGCAAATTACTTATTTTTTATTTTTTTCAAATCAATGAAATAAGCTTAATGAAGAAATAACAAGAGAGGTTATACTGAGATGTACTTAAGTGAGTGAGCTCTAGTAGTGGTGTAAATTGTGTGTATTGTATTACACTTATAATGACCTTTTCTCCTCTATAGGAATGAGCAGTGGGTTGGGGTTGCCAGGTAATGGTTTACTTGCTCTATGTCTGTGTATTAATCTCTAGGTACCAGCACTGGCCCCTGTTCGGGCAGTGTCTGAGCTCATGGGAAGTTTTAGGCTCTAAACTTTCTTTACTAGCTGGAATATTATCCAATGGAACACTAAGCACTACTATAAGTCGCTCTGGATAAGAGTGTCTGCTAAATGCCTTAAATGCAAATGTTAATGTCAATGTGATGAGTGTATTAATTATATCTCAAGGTTTATGGTTTTTCACTAAGCAGCCCTTAAAGGAGCAATTTGTAAGATGTTGAATTCATACTCCAAACAGGAGGAGGCAACACATCACCAGAAAATGTGCCATTCTTCATTCTTACTCTTTAATACCTAATATTGTAGAAAACACCTTGCATTAAACTTCATCCCTTTACTCTTCAAGGGCGTTTCCATCAGTGAAAAGCTACAAAAATGTTAAATATTGTTTTGCTTCTAAAAATAAATACTTTTTTTGCTGCTAAATGTGGATTCATGGTGCAAGAATGCACTGGCACTCATTATAATCATCACATACTACGAGCTACAGTCATTGTTCAGTTTGCTCTTCTTTTCCTAGGCTACCTGTCCTTAAACGATCTAACTGGTAGCAGAACTTTAAATGTGATTGACAAGAGGTTAGAATATACTGTCGGACGGCAGTGCTACTTCTTCATCCTCTCATGTTGAACTGATTTGAAATTGACATTGCAGTGACTCACTATCACCTAATGGTGTATGAAGTGGTATTACAAGACAGGAAATTGCTTAGGCTAGCTGCTAATTTTAGTAGATATTTCTGCAACATGTTACACAGTTGTCCTTAATTAACTTTGAATACAAAAGCCGTTACTCTTCATTTTAATCTACCTTTGAAATTCAATAATGATTTACTTTACGTGCATTTCCTTTATTTTTAACAAACAAGTTAAAATTTTACATTTATTAAGTTAATGGGTGGCTGCGATGCCTGAGGGGCTTAAACCAGAAAATAGACCACCATAAGGACCACAAGCAAAGAATCTGTGAGAATACAATAGACAGTGTTCTCAATGCAGACAGAGGGAATCATGACGTACTGTATTGTGCTGATTAACCTGCTAGTCAGTCTCAATGTTGCTTAAAGCACAGACATTGCAATACAAAAGTGGCAGGAACAGAATAAAGGCTAAGGCTGGTAATGCACTTACATGTGGGCTACATCGGTTTAAGCCTAACACAAAAATCTTTTTTCTGGTTAAACTAATAAAGGGGTCCTTGTGGATGGGACAGTGAGGGACACTGCAAATTTACATGAAGAAGTGACTGAAGCGCTATAAAATCCCATCTCTGAGGCTAGATAACCTTTAGTGATACCTAAAGTATAAATGACACTTAAATCCTTTTGTGTACCAATAAAATTCAAAACAAAATCCATATGTACAGTGATAGGAAGCAAGTTTCAGACACCTTTTGGTCATTTAATATACAGTCAGTATAAATATCTACTTCACATTTACTTATATCATGTCTTTCGGCTTTCATTAACAAGCTGTTTGCAGTGTTGTGATACTATTCTGGCCTGTTCTACTTGGCAAACCATCTTCAATTCCTCAAGGTTACAAGAGTGCCTCTGGCAGACTTTCAAATAAAACCTTTATAGATCCTCAATAGGATTCTTAGCAGATTGGCAAGACAATCCAAGCATTAAAAATGATGCTTCATTATTATTAACCCTCATTTATAGGTATTTTGTGTTTTCTATCAAAATAAAAAAATTGAGTTCAATAATACAAACACATGACCAAGTTCTATTTTGATTTCATCTGACCCGAGTACATTGTTCCAAAAGAGTTCAGATATGTGTAAATGTTTGTGCGCAAATATTTTAGATGCACAAAAGACTGCAGCAGTGCATTGCTTATTGTTCTTGGTTTAACTATTGTTCCTGGGTCTTTCAGTTTGTCTTGCTACTCTTATTAAGTGACTGTAGGCTCCTCTCCTGCCTTCCATGCCATTAGTGCGTTCCCAGGATGATAAATTTTGGTTGCCTAAATTTCCACATGCACATACCAATAGTGTCTTATTACATAAAACACATCAAGACACTTGAATACTTGTTTCCCCATCACTGTATGTTTTCTTGCCATTGTTTACATCAAAAGCCTTCACTTTTCTTTTCTGTTGTCTAGGACACCAAAGCACAGTTTCCAGGAGCTCAGTGAAAGGAGATGGCCAGTTCTGCCAATTAGCACCTAATCAGGCAATAAGTCTCTCAGTCTGGGTTCTGCTTCACCTCGCTGACTGTGCCATTGACTGCTAAAGCTTAACCTCCCTGTCTATGCTATTCTAAGATAATAGCTAACAGAGGCTCATTGACAGAAAAGAATGAACCACTTGTGGACTAAATTTTGGCCAGCAGTCCCTCGGTGCACGTTGGTTGGATGACAATTGTTGGTTTAACCTTATTGATAAGACAAACATTACAGCTATTCCCAGAGGGCACTACCTAAATGGCTCTTTTAATCAAGTTAGACATCCTGCTCAGAGCTAAACATGGTTCCATTGTGACTGCAGTCCTCAGTTTCTTTTATTAACTTTAGATGCACTAAACAAAGCAGCAAAGGATCCGAAAAAAGAATGAAAAGTACTTCATCACTGAAAGGCTGAAATGCATGTTTGTTCTTTAAGGCCTTATGCTGGTCACCAGAGAGAACTACAGGCAGCCTCAGACAAGTAGAGCTAGCAGTGCCACCACTAACCATCTGCAATTCATAATTCATCACCTCCCCATACCTTATTTTTATTCATGCAATATGCAAACACAGCCAAACAGGTTTTACTACCAAGTTAATCTCCCAGTGCAGATACAGTACACTGATATGTTATATAATTCTGAAATATTCCTTAGAGAATGTCTGGGGGAGAAAAATATACCATGACAGCTGATATTAACCAGACTCTTCTTTTACAGGATCTTCATGTTTCCCTGTTTTCCTTAGGGATTTTGTAAACCTTAGAGAACAAACAAAACACTTACTTTTTGCGGGTTTCGTATCTTCCAGTAGCTCCAAGACTCTGAAAAAAGAAGAGAAAAATAAGCTGCTTTGACAGCAGGGCATGCACAAACACACAAAAACATAGAACAACATCCAATTGTATTCATTACAACACATAGTATATTCAACACACATCCTCTAAATGTAAGAATTACATTTCATTGACAACAGAGACTCAGATTTCCTCTTCCAGTGAAACCAGCACGAGCTCTGATGCACCATAAATAACCTCCACCAGCTGTGTTGAGGAAGGTTAACCGGTACCAAACAATCTATTAACACTCTGCCACACATTACCTCCAATTTTCTAATTACAGAGTAAGCAATGCAATCACTAAGTAGCACTTTACTCTGGTCCTTCCAAGAATATGTCTCCTTCTCAGCAAATTCAGGAAAGGCGGCCATGCTGTTGTTATAGCAACCTTGGAGAATTATGTTTGGAAAATTACCTTCCCTCTGGATCAGTATTCCTCTTATTTGACATGTAAAATTATATGTACATATTGTCCTCAGTGCGTGGGTTTCTCAAGGACAGGGGTGCTGGCTGCTTATGCACAAACCACGGTTCTAGTTTCTCTCCAACTACTGCCTTTCATATAAATATTCATGAAGTAAGAGACCATATGTAATTTTTGAGGCATCATAAAACATAGCATAAACACAAAGGGTCTTCAGGCTAATGGTGTATATTTGCACTAGAATGCCAGTCCTCATCTGCAATGCCAAAACACTCAAATCCGCACAAGTGAATAAGAGCATTTCAGAACAATGTAAAATTCCTACCATGAATAGAAATCCCTGGTTTGTTACCACCACAAAAGCAGCATACTGATACTGAGTGACTGTACCTTGTTACTGTACTTCATTACTTTTCCCTTTCATAAAAAGCTCAGGAGAACTAATTTCCCTTTTGTGCCTATATATATATATATATATATATACATATTTAAATGAAATTATTTTTTTAAAACATTTAACCAAATCAACATAACAGGCTTCAGGTTTGTTACTAATTTGTCCTTCTGCAAGGACTAGTGCTACTGTGCACAGGATGCTAAATAGAGAAAACCCTAGCAAGTTTATTTCCTGAAACATTTATATGTCACTTTGTTTAAATGTTTGTGTAAATGTAGATACGTGTCACACCTAATAACAACTGGCAACTGGAACAGCATTTTATAGGTTCTTGAACTAACCATGTAAATTACCATTAAAAACAATAATCATTTTTATTTCATAATTAGCCATAATTTTAAGGATGTTCATTACGGCAGTTTAAAAGATGTCAGAACTTGGTAACGATCTATGTGTTTGTAGTCATCTCATTCAAATATAGACTAGTCATATAAAGGCTAAGGGCTGCACAGACATGTTGCAAAACAACAGGAAACTGTATTTACTTCCACCCTATGGAATGAAACTCTTGCAGCCTAAAGAGCCAGCCACTAGAGTGAATTTAACCCTCACATCAGACTTCTTGCTTGGGAGCAAAAAGCAGCAGAGCCAGTGTCCTCATCCTTCAGCACTACCAGGACTCAATACAACATACAAGTTTAATCCTTTCCCACATTCCAGCAAGACATTATTTTAGCAGAATTCATTTGGCAGCCTCCATGCCAGGTTTTAATTTACTTCACAAAATATCTGAAACGAAATTGCAAAGTACAGTACTAACAGAATAGAATAAAACACCAACAACACAGTGTAATAGATAGATCAGAGAATACAGGCTACAGCATGCAAACCCAGCAAATTTGTTATAAAGCTCTGTCTAAGTGGAATACATGGTGAATGGAGCAGTGATTAGGAAAGTGTGAGGTGTTGAGCCCCATGCAAGGATGAAGAGAAACATCATGATCATTAGTGGAACATGTAACAGCAACAGTAGCAGCACTGAGCATGCCCTGCACCTACATTTTTACATAGGTTGTGTCTCAGGTCACATACCACTACACTACATGTACTACACTAATCAATACACTGCTGTCATGATGGTTTTAAAGTAGTGGCTATTTATATTGGAGTGAAATTGTATTTTCCCATTTTCCCTTCACACTATTTTTTTTTTCACTTTATGCTGATATTTGAGATAATTTAACTAATTTTAATTAGAGATATATAAGACAAAGCAAGTGAACACAAAATGCTTTTAATTGATTCCTTGATTTTATTCAAGATAAAGATTTATTTAAAACCAGTATCACCCATGTGAACATGTAATGGCCCCCCTAAACCTAATAACTGGTTGTGCCATCCTTGGCAGTAACAACTGCAATCAAACCTTTGCAATTACTTGCAACGAGTATTTTACATTTCTGTGGAGGAATTCTGGCCTTTTCTTCTTTGAAGAATTGTTTTTTATTGCTATATTGTATGGTTTTCAATGAACTCACAGTTTAAGGTCCTGCCACAGGATCTTAATGAAATTAAGTAAGCCTTCACTTTGTAACCATTTCCAGACACTGTAGATTTTATTTCAATGCTTTTTTTTTTATTTCATTGATTTTATTTTCATTTTTTGAGACCTTCTAGCCTGCCTTAAATTGCAAGTGTATTTTAGTAAAGTTTAGATTCAAAAGGTCTGGCAGCACTTATGCATGGGTGTGGCTAGTGAAGCTGAACCCAACAGTCAACTGAAATTGGTTAACTGTTTTTGATAGCTATGAGAGAACAGTATTTTTACTTCAATATATAAAATCCTCATTTAGAAACAGCACTTTGTGTGTACCTGGAATATCTTTGTCTAATAATAAAGCAGTTAAATGAGTCTGACAGACATGCAAAAACAGAAGAAATACTTTTTCACAGCTTTGTAATGGCTGTTTTGCTATGACAGTGTGCAGTTTGAGACACAGTCATAGTCATAGATTATTTAGGTTAGCCCCACACATAATACATACAATGCCACCTCCTTCAATGATGCAGATAGATCTTTTTTTTTTTTTCAGATAGCACCTATTAATAAACAAACAGACAGACAAATGAATAAATAAATGATAAAAATGATGTCTTAATACTCACTTTCTCTTTCATTAGACCTGGCACAGACACATGCATCTGTATGTTCACAAACATATTTCACACTCTCCAGCCTTTTGAAATCCCTCTCTATCGCCAAACAGACCAAAAGACATTTTCACCTGCTGAAGCCTTGTTCAGATCTTGGAACTCTTTATGGACTGATGATGCTTTCATCCACAATGCTGTTCAAAACCCAGTAATCAATTTCCTTTGAAGATGACACACTGGAAGCCTTGCTACAGCACAGTACATTATATTCTATTCCTGGCCACATGGTGTCAACATCTGAATTACACTTTTTCTAAATGGAAGTCAACCTTTTCTCCCCCAAAGGGTTTTGCTCCCCCCCTTTGATTACTGCTTTTCTGTTCTCACTGAGGACTTAATGAGATCAGCTGGAGATGAATGTGTTGCAGTACTGAGAGAGTGGAAGCAAATGACTTCGGTAAGATGAGGCAGATATTCATACTTATGCTAGATGATCTGCATTGTAACACCATTTTTGAAATATATGCTAAATCAATTGAAATATTTATATACTAACCAATTCATATACACAGGTATGAATCTTATAAGCTCAAATGAAAAAACAAACAAACAACAACATAAAAAAAAAAAATATATATATAAATAGACCCTCAGACAAAGTCTAGTTCTGAACACTGAAATGTCTCTGGAAGAGATCTGCCAGCAGAATAGCACTTTATGGGGCTTTGAGATATCTAATGGACCAAATTGCTATCAGCAGCTTGTTGATTTCGGCTAAATGTCACACTCAGGCGGCTGTGTCTGGAACATGGCACACAGCTGCCCCTGTCTGTGCCTCTTCTTTAATGTCAGCAGACCTCTTTGGCTAATACAATGCTTCTAGGGAGACAGCTGTCCATCCCTACAGGTACACTCCCAAAAGGTCTGTGATTGCTTTAGACAGGGAGAGCTTCTACACTGACAGAACGTAACCTCTTTCTGTCATAAGCGTGAACGAGTATCTCTATGAGCACTTGAAGAAGCTAATAGATATAGGTGTCCACTGAAAAATGGGCGTTTGGAAAATTTCGAATTTCCATGGAAATGTATTCCATTTATTAAATGGAAATTTAAAAATTTTTTGGGAGTTTGAGTCATATATGTAAGGAATTAACAAATTAACTGATATACAGTTAGTGCAGGCATTCAGGAAATGCTGGTTAAAAACTAAATATCAAATGTATTTTTAAATGTAATTAAAAAAAAATTTAATGAATTTTTTGAATGCTTTGAAATAACATACTAAATGTAAAAAAGATATAAAGACCCTCATGGAAACCGCATAACAGTTCCACATGGTCAAACTTTTTTTCACTAAACAGTGATCAAATACTTTGAACGTATCTGTACAGATCCGAACAGAAGAGTGAAGAAAACAAACAGCTGAAACCAATATGTAGTCTTTTTTCCCCTCTAGCCAAACAACCGATAGTGGCTTCTTTGGCCTAAATGTTTCCATGAACAAAATCTTGTTGCATTCCTTTATTGTATATTAAACCGCAAATGCAACATGCAGAAACAAAACACTGTAGAGTTGTAACAATAGATAATAGTTTGATTTCTGAATTTTCAATCATTGGCTCAAGATCCAATTAAACTACAGATAATCATATAAGCCTCAAAAATTGTATCCCAACTTTGAATTCATAGGCCGTTACTGTAATGTGTATGTATTACATATAACAGATAGCATACGACGGATGCATCCCGAATTTGATCAGTGGCAATGGATTCCACAGAAGAGGTCAAGGAACTTATCAGTGGTATCGTTTTCGATTTGAACTGTTTGTAAAAAAGCTCTCTTTTTCTATACTGTGTCAAAATAATCCCACTCCTACAACATGCCATCAGTGTCTCCTGAAACACAAGGCATTTTGACAGCAAAGCTTTTTTCTCATACAGTAGCAGCTAGCCCAGGCACAGATACAGCTGTGCATACTGTGTCCAGATAATAAATAGGGAGAGCAAACACTTACTCATTGAAGAGTCATAGAGTGCTTGAGAGAAAGTTGAAGCTTTCACTAGTCCCCAAAAGACCTGCTCTTTAAGATACACTGGGTTTAGGGGCTTACAAGTAAAACACAGCAAAGATTCAAGGATAGGAGACTTTTACCATTTCCCCTAATAAACATGTCATATAAAATCCTCAGCAATTTCCCATCTCACAGCACAGCCCAGAGTATTCCAGAGCTGCATTTACTATGTCTCTTCTCTCCATCCCAATGTTTAGCATCATCAGCAGTCCCGCAATCAAAGCTGCTTTCAAGCAATGCTGAAAGTCCAGTAATATAAGGGCCCGCTCGCTTTATCAGTCAGATCTGGTTCTTTCAGTAGCACAATATGCTCTAACTAAACCATTCAAACGATATGACTGATTTTAGATACTATAAGTGCCTGTAACCTGTTTACTGTCCATCCAATATTTATCACGCAACGCTGGGGAACACACAATAATTGGTGTTTAATAGATGGATAAATGAACAAATTGGAGCTCAGGGAATTATTTAGCATAAACAAAACACTGCAGCGCTTTAGGAATTTGCAGGATGTTGGCCTCACATTAACTGCAGTCATTAATCCAGTCTGTCTGGTTTGTATATGCCTCTGCTGTGAGTGTACTGTACATGGGAAGGACTTAGAGACCAAACATGAATGACAATGGCTTTGCTTCAGAGAATCCATAATTCATGTCCGCTTTATCTAATCAGCCCCCCGGACTACATGAGGAGGCTCTTGCCTCCCAACCCCGCTCTTAAAAGCTTAATTGATTGCATGCGTAGTACACAGCTGATAGTGAAGTCTGTTCAGAGCTACAAATCAGAGGAGCGAGCCTGAACTAAATTGAACTGAAATAACCCCTTTTGCGTAGATTAGGCTGGGCCAGCTTCAAGCCGACAGCCGAGACAGTCCGGGGCTCCTAGAACTTCTCACTTCACTGTGCTAATTTGAACAAGGCTTTTATTTTTCTATTTGTCAGAGGGCTAAACTGTAGCATGGTTGTTAAACCTCTCCCAGGCCTAATTAGGAGAGCAATGCTAGCATTCATAGCTGAGCTCGCGCTTCTGGACTGGGAGGAAGAGGGGGGCCGTGGTGATGCCTCTGGCAGCCCAGCCTGGCAGCTCTCTGCCCTTGTGGCTGCAATATTAAGTGACTGCTGAAATTCATGGCCTGCACTGCCATTTTATAAGTCTAGGTGACAACCTGCTTTCATACGGGGCAGGCGTTTTGCAACACATTAGCAAATTGCTCTGTTTCATTATTCATTAGAGTGCTGTCATATCAAGCGTGCTCATGTCTTGTTGGAGAAAACAGTAGCACTTCTTTTTTCATGAAATGTGCTCTCTGGGGAGAGCCCAGGTGGTAGCAGACATTTCTTATTATCACAACATAGACTGTGACAATTCACAGATAACTGTCTCAAAACATTAACATCAAAACTGGATTTTGCACATTTGAGCAAAGTGTGAAAGTACTTTCCAGAGAGGAACAGCAACAGGAAAAACATTTTAACTCCCACTGTGAAAAGGCAATAAAAGAGGGTTATGCATAGGCAGACATCGTTTGATGAGACATTCAGATGGATGTATTTCTCTGACATACAGGGCACTGTTTAGAAATACGCAGTACACACATTACAGCTTATAACAAATTAAATTACAATTAAAAAAAAAATTCTTTTATTATAAATTATGCCAGATATTGACAAAGCTTTATCTCAGTAATACCTAACTTTGATTGTCTATGGGCTGTTCCGGCTGAGGGTTCACTTTCTTTGTAATGTACTGCAAAATGTCATGGTCATGCTGCCAGATAATAAGTGTGTCAGAAAGGAGAACCAAAAAACTGTTAGTCTCACTCACGTTACCCACACTGTTAAGATGCAATGGTGCAACGTGGCTCTGAAGTCACGCTGTTCTTTTCTCCTGTCACTTTGGGCCAGACGACAGTTTCAGTTAAGGAGCAGTGAGAGGGCAAGCTTGCCCCCTTATGGTATCTTTAAGAAGTAAATCTTTACACTCAGTACGTGCAAGAATCAGACTAGCCCACCCTTTAAGTGGAGTGGAGAAGAGAAGAGAAGAGAAGAGAAGAGAAGAGAAGAGAAGAGAAGAGAAGAGAAGAGAAGAGAAGCTCAAGGTGAAATGCAAATTGCACCTCAGAGAGCAAATTTTCCAGAAGACAGGCTCTTTCTACATCAATCAGAGCACGCATCTCCATTTTAAACTATCACGATGGTGCTTGAGAAGCAGTTATATAAACCTGTGCCAATGTGAAGTGCTCCTGTCTTTTTACGGGATATTTTTAGATGTGAAACACGCTGTAGACCTGACTGATAACTGAAACACACAGACACATACACACACTCACTCACTCACTTACTCACTCACACCCAGACTAAAATGTACTCTACCAAAGGCACTCAGATAGCTTTGATGTGCTTCAACATCACTGTGTTCTTTGTTTTTACTAGGTCTCACATTACAGTTTGTTTATAAAAATTAACTGGTGTAATTCTTAGTATCATGGTCTAAGTGAGTACTGGGAGGGAACAGTGGATCTAACTTCCAAGCTTCACGTTCCAGTAAATAAGCACAAAATTGCCTAAAGCACATATAGTAGTATCTGCGGGATGAAACCGTTTCTGAGAGCTAAACTGGAAAGACGGGTTCTCACGCTGTCTGTCTAACAACATCCCAGTCTTCTCCGAGAGCACCTTCAGCAAGAGACACAAGCCACAAAGCCACACTAAACCAGGCTCCATGGCAACAAGGTTGACTAAGTGCAATAAATTGCTGCATTGCACTGTAGCGCCCAGTATTACCTCTGCTTAGAGTTTGTCACCTGTTTAACTCTTCCCCAAAATGACATGGGACACTGATGTAAATGCAATCAAATGCTCCCAGCAGGCACACCCTAAACGTAAAGGAGAAGACTAATAACAGATCACCATGGGTTAGTTTATATAACAAGTGGACAGCAGCCTAATAACTTCACTCAATGCAAAGCATGCACGCTGTGAGTTGTGTTCTGTGAAATTGAATTTTACAGTAAGAATGGCATCTATTGCTCCTTCTGAACACTTAAGGTCATAGACTATTCATTTACCACAGCGGGTGAAAGACTTAACCTGGACATACGATTATGGTGCCTTTCAATGCTTTTTGTTGCATAATAAATATTACAAGTAACATTTCAGGGCATTTCAATTTCAAAGACTCTGCTATTCACTGTGGTGTTCACTATAACAAAGGAGCTCTCCGCTGCCATTTTCCATTGACTCACGCAGTGGAGGTGGAGGTGGAAAATGCTGGAATATCTGTGTCACTGTGTTTTCTCCTGCCATGCAGCTATAAAGCCTGACAACTCATCCAGAATCGCATTCAGAGAATGACAAACACAACTGAGCCAGTGGACTGCACTAGATTTATCTATCTTTCTCTTTTGCCGCCACACCACTTCCCAGAAACAGTGCACTTTGGCAAAAGTCCAGGAATCTGGCACGCCACTCTATTATGGCACACTTCATTATGTAAAGTAGGAAGGAAAAGGAGAAAACACCTGAGCAACAGCAAACCCAATCTGTGGTATGTCAGTTGCACAAATGCAAAATTATAAAGCCGCATAGGCCCATATATTCAGTGTCTTGACAAGTTTCTGACCTCATGTTAATGAGCAATAGGGAAAAAAGTCAAGAATTATTATAAAAGAACTTATAATAAAATAAATTTTCCAGACTAGGAAATCATCTCCAGCTGGTCTGTAAATTCCTGGTCTGTAGTTTCCCTGAATGTATGCATCTCAAACCACTCAGCCTTGAGTGTTATGATTTCATTTTGACTGTCTCGGGGGACTTTATGGTCTCTTGAGATGTGTGCTAAAAGTAAATGCTCCTTTTCCACTTCTAGAGGGGTTGCATGGAAATTTGATTTTGAATTTGAGTTCTACATTTACAGACTGTAGCCTATCTGATTCACTGCATACTTTGTTAGCCCCCTTTCACCCTGCCCTTCAGTGGTCAAGACACCCACAGGGCCACCACAGACCAAGTATTATTGGGGTGGCTGGTCACTCCAGCAGCATTGCTGTGTCTAATCCACTTGTAACAGCACAACACACACTACTACACCACCGCTACATGAGCGTCACTACAGTGCTAGGAATAATCCACTACTCAAATAATACCTTCTTTCTGTGGTGCTGCTTTGGGGGTCATTAACATGAAAGAACAGGATGAAAGTGGAAATGTATACATATGCAATATAGAGTTGGAGGACTTAAGTTTCAATCTCAATGTTATTTAGGCTCACAAGATTTCTTAAGGACTTGAGTGCTAAGTCTGCCATGAGCCTGATGTATACATGACACAGTGGTAGGAGTCTGAATTAAGAAATAGAATTATCAAACAAATCCACTTGAGAATACAGCGAAATTGCAAAAACTTAATGTCAATGCATTCATGAGAAGCCCACGCTATTTTACTGTTACATGTGAGTTTGTTGATCTCGACTAAATACTAAAATGTTTATTAGACAACATGTATGCAACAACAATAACAATGATTTCCAATAACAAAAATAACTAATCTTTATTATTACCACCATCATCATCATCATCATCATCATCATCATCATCATCAGTAGTAGCAGTAGTGGTTTGTGTTTACAGAGGTGTATATGTGTAATATCACATTTATACTAAGAAATAACATGTGGGACACTATTCCTTATATTTTTTCTCCAGCACCCCTTAGAGAAGACCATCTAGCTAGTGGGCCCAAGGTTATTAGAGACCCCTGATTTATATATTTAAAGGAAGATTATGAATACAATTGATCACTTCTGTGATGACCATAGAGGGTCACAGAATGTAAAACTGTATTTACACACATATGTAATATCATAATGAGAGTTCAGTACAGAAATGACATACTGTTGTTCCTTCAAAAACAAAACCTCTGTTTGTTAAAGGGTAGATCGCATACTTTTATGTAACAGTCCAAAATCTACCCAAAATGACACGCAAATTTAGATTTACCAGTTCTAGCTCAGCAGAATCTACGACAAGGATGAAAAATAAAGGCAGATGATATCTGCAGAAATCTACATTTCAAGATTGTGAAGAGGATGTTTGCACTTTTCACTCTTTCTAATCATCTCTCAGTAGGGACATACAATTGTCAAACAAGGTTGAAGATCCTATTCGCTAGCTTCTTAATCGATAGTTCTGTTCCACCTTAAAAGTCACTGCATTGCACTTCTACTGAAGTGGAACTGTGTTTAGGTCTTGGTCTTGATTTAGACTTAGGCTCAATCGGTTTTGACTACAATAGTAATGAAACAGATGACTACTGAATATTAACATCATGTAGACATTACAAAGTCAAGCCATGCCATGCTGCAGTTATATAAACTCAGCAAATCAGCCCAATCTGATAAATATTCAAATTTCATTTGAACCCAAAAAAGGCAACAACCAGACACACAGTCTGCACTTGGTGTTTAAGGTTACATGAATGATATTAGCCTTTCCTAGAAATTGAACACAGGTGCATCTCAAATTAAAGTAAATGTATGCAGATAGAACTTGTCTATTCCAAAAGTTCTGAACATCAAGGTCACACAGCCCTGCTCAGGCAGCAGTCCTCAAAGCACTGACTCACTGGTGTAGGAAGCCAGGTGAGTGCACTGACTTTAACAGCAAAGCACGATCAAACTACAGTGCAGGCTAAAAGTTTTTTTTAAATTACTGTTTGTTCTGCATAGTGTTGTTACACAACTTCATTTCCACAATGGCTATATAAGAATAATACTATAATACTGAAACTGTATTAAAACCCAGGGTAAAAAAAATCTGTTTCAACCTACAAAGGGATCGGAGTCTAGAGCAACACTAACAGTAAGGATTCCGGGAAAGTGGAATACAATGCAGCCATGTGCTACTGTTAGCAAACAAACACAAAAAATTTAATACAGTCACATAACGTGTGTGTGTGTGTGTGTGTGTGTGTGTGTGTGTCGCTTCTGCCTAGGGCAAATGCTCACCTTGGGGAGTGGCTCTGCCCCAACAACATCTGCCTCCAGGCTAGTCTCAGGACGCAGCCATTTTATTGACTCGAATTATCCACTCAGCAGTGGGTTGACTGACCCAAATAACAGCAAGTATTATAGCTTATGCCAGCTCAGATTACCCTTTGGTCCTTTATGCTCAGAAAACAATGAACACACATTAACAGTTTACTTTCCTTTTCTCAAAAAGAAACTGACCATTTGAAATCATTATGGAAAGTGTAGACATTCTGTTAATCATGCCATCTTAAACAACAGCACTATTTTAACAGCAGTTCAATAGCCACTCCATCACTAATCTAGTTTTCCAGCTTTAGTATTGTTAGTATGTGCAACAACATCTTGCCATTATGATTTTTTAGAAGTGGGTGATTTGGCAAAACAAACAGAACTTGTAGTGCCACATACAAACATACTGTAATAAAAATAATGCAAAAACGTATAACTATAGTTACTGTTATTTAGTGTTTTACAAACTACACTGAATTAAGTTCAATGAAACCAGCCTAATTATGCTTACTTCATAATGAAACATGCAGTCAGCCCGTGTTCTTTAAAGCGCCAAGGAACACTGATTAAAATGTTTGTATGACTAAACTTGACTGTTACATCAAACATCCAGTAAGATTTGTATGAAAAATAGAAGATGTAAATATGTTAATACAAGCTCAAAAACCTGACTTAGCTGAGAACTGTGTGGTGGAGTGTGATCAATCAATACAGAACACATTTACGGACATTTACAGAAATACGGAACAAATCAAACAAATTAAACCAATACGGGACGCAACATTTAATTGCCAAATAAAGGACGATTCCGTATTTTACGGGACGAGTGGCAACCCTACCTGCTACTCATCACTACAATCATTATCCAGCTTTTATGTGACGCTAACTGGACAAAAAAAGATACATACAAGTAGACAGGCACATGGGCGAACAAACAGACGGTTGGAGCAATGCATGAATGAAGTAACGGACAACGAAGCAATGTTGGTGTTTGGACAAACAAAGGCAGAACACAGTTACAGAGAGATGGTCTAGTTTGCTAGCTTTAGCTATAGAGTTAGCTTCATCTTAATAATTCCTTTCTGGCTATCTAATTCTATTCTATCTATTAAATATATTCTATCTATTACATAATTTTATACTTTATTATATAAGTTATATATATATATATATATATATATATATATATATATATATATATATATATATATATATATATATATATATATATATATATGTCCTTTTTAAAGTCTAATATTATTTGGTTGTTACAAAGTCTCTGTATTACAGAAATACAGCAAATCAGCTCACTCTGCTCTGGTAAATATTACCATTTCTTTTAATTCTAATATATATATATTCCTGTTGCTCAGGTAATATTAACTAGTGCCAGAGTTTTAAATTAAAAAAATATATATATTTTAATAACAATGTTTATTTCATTCAGCCGGCCCGGATATGCTTTCCTGCACATCTAACTTTTTTTTCAATTTGAAATCAACAACAGCGTCATACTTGAGGCAGCTGCACCACTTCTAAGACTCCTCTAAACATCTTTGTGATAAAACATGCAGGCGTTGAAGTACCAACAATAATATGCTCAGGTAATTCCTACTGCAATAGAACTGAATTGAATGTAATAATAAGAACACTTTGTCATATTGCCCACCCCCTGCGCACAGTCACCCCCACCCCCTCGTTCACTTTCTCTGTCTCATTCTCAGGTCTGGCTGATACTTTGTCTATACTGCTACTCACATGGATGTTCCTGAGTTTCTTCTTTCCTCTCTCCAGCCGACTAAGCAGTCTGTGGTGTTCTCTGGGCGTTTGCTGAAGGAATGTGTCGTCCACTGACACGGTCTTCCTTAGGGTCACTCTCTCACCCCACAGTTCGGCACGGGGTCTCTCTGAGTCTACAGACTTGGGGATGCGCTTCACCTGCGACACACAAGCCGCTTCTCCTCGGTCATAGTCACGCAGCACTGACCCTGAGAGAGGAAAACAGACACTTCAGGTGACAACTGACACCCACACAGGAGGGAGGAGGGCAGATCATAATCCAGGCAAGCTGAGGACAGGAAACATCTCTTCACACCGATACAATTATTTCTCACTCATGAATAAGCTAAAAATTCATAAGCCTCTGTTTGTATTAACAAGGAAGTGCTTATTACCAGCCCTCAACTCATTTCCTATCGCACTTCTCATCGCTCCTAAACCTCCTGTTAATGGATCTAATTCAAACTGCCTCCCACTACTTCCTTGAGTAAGTCATGCCTTTGACAATTCCAGTCTACTGAGGCTTATTTTAATAACTGAACTGAAGATGAAGTCCAGAATGTGTTACACAACGTATACACAGTACCTCCAGGCCTACAGACTACAGGATGTAGATATAATACATAATGGTCTAATGAAACTGTAACTGAAATCATCTTTCCTAATGTATACCTAACATTTCAATGCATTTAAATCATTCTCCAGGGTAGGTTGCTTGTCTGTGTTGGTCAAAGTAAAACATATCTGCCCATAGAGTAGCTTTCTGTGCTACTGTATGCTCACTATATAAAAGAATCCCAATACTGCCTTTACTGCAGCAGTGTGAAATGTGCAGTGTTTCCAACAGAGTTTAGACAGGGCTCACTTTTGCCATTTTTTCATGAACAAAAACAAAAATGTGACTGTAGTACATATTCCCATATTACTTATGTAAAGTTGGGCTCAAACCCAGTTTTGTGAAAAATGCGCAACTTAAACACTCTGCTACAGAGCCAAGTATAATGCACACAGAGACAGCCCTCCAGAAAAAATATATTCTCACATCCAGAACTGTGTATAAAATGTGTGATGCATTATTGGTTATCGTCATAACAAACCTGCATCACTAACCGTAAGTGAATAACATTTTATACAATTTCATTTTTGTTGGCCTCAATGTACATATATAACAACAAATTGTTGCTGTACAAAGAAAAACATGTTTCTCAACTTTTGCCAATTTGCATCTTTGAAAACACATTTGAACACAGCAACTGCTGTTTACACTGTGTAAAAAAATTCTTGAATGGAGTAACCAGAAAAGTCTGGTTCCATTGACTTACATTAAAATTAAATTAGATTTTTGTCCTCTTGTGTAAAGTTGCCATTCTAAAGATACTTCATTTACCACACAAACACACACACACACACACACACACACACACACACACACACAGAGGCACACAGTGTACATCTTCAGATGCAAAGGTGTTCTGTTTCACTGCAGTCATTCAGCTGTCAGCTGTGAGGCTGCAGTAGATCAAGTTCATCTCTTTTACTAACTACTCAGCTACGGAGTCACTGGTAGCAACAGAGTGGCTAATCAGCTCAGCAATTAAAACTTTATGAGGATCTGGCATCTGTTATCCTTCAGAGAAAAGCTGTTATGGCAACAAGAGTGTCTTCTGAGACACACTCAGGATTAAGGCAGGGCAGTGGTCCCAGAAAATAAAATCCTAAAATTTTGATTGGCCCACTGAGATCCATTCTATACAGTGTGGAGCATAATATAACTCACAAAGTCATGTTATAACTGAGCTGAATCACAGCAAAAAGAGCAAAGCCCAGATGTCGTGTTACTATCAGAACTATCAAGAGCAGTTATATATGACTGTATACATTTTTTATCAGTAGTATACGTTTTAAGTATTTTAATGAATTTTATAAATACTGTCTCACAGTGCTCTCGCACACTAACAGAAAAATAAATGGTTTCAGAACAGCTTCAGAAAGCCCCTTGGAACATTTTTCTTTCTATTCTTTTCTTTTTTGCTTTTACAAGAAGGCTGTGTTCAATCATTCCCTTTTGTTACTACTGATCTGGATCTCCATTCAGCCATTCATGACTGGGAACTGTGCCATATGACAGGCTCATGGTATTAACAGAGTAGCACTTTAAAGAACACAGCTTCTCTCAAGTAGCGTATTGCTATGGTGACAGTGGTGACGATAACGTGTGTGTGCGTGTGAGGTCGGGGGGTGGGGGGTGTATGGGTTATGCATATCATGTGTCCCATTGTGGCAGATCAAGTTGCCTTGCTGGATGCTAACGAGTGGGATTCCTGCAGAGTGCTGGCGTGCAGAGCTGGGTCATTATTTTCCCATTATAAATGTGCATCTCCTCACACCATCTGGTTTGATGCATTCACTGCAAGCACCTCTGTATTTATCTATCTCACAGCATTTCTCTTTGTACATCCTTATCAAACAAGATGTGCCCTGTGTTCCATCTCTTCACTGCATTTAGTCTCTATCTGCCCTTTCTTTGCACTTAAATTGATGTTTTAATGGAATAAAAATACTGTCTAACACTAAGCAGTGCAACACATTCCAGACAACGCATATACCTGAGGACACTGTGCACACTCACTGCTGTACAAGACGTACTGTAAACAAACAGAGCTTTTAGTACACACTGCTTGGGTTAATCTTGTGACATGCTTGGGATTTTGGGGATCGTATTGTTAAGAGATATTATAATGCACATCAGTGATTACTGAAAAATTTGCCCCCTGTACTGATTTAATTCCTGAATGTAATTTCTCAATTTATGCTTTACAGAAAACAGCTCTATCAGAGACACTTAATAACTTGGCCACTTTGCCCTCAGCCCCTGTTTATCCTCAGCTAGTAAATGTATTATAACAAAATATATAAAATACATACAAAATATTTCAATGCTACAGTAATAAGTACAGGCAGTACAGTGGCTCAGTGATTTCACCTCACAGCAAGAAGGACCTGGGTTTGATTCCCGGCTGGGGTGTCCAGGGTCCTTTTTGTGTGGAGTTTGCATGTTGTTCGTGTGTCAATGTGGGGTTCCTACAGGTGCTCCAGTTTCCCCAGTGTCTGAGTGAATGTGTATGTCTGTGAGTAATAAAAAAATGTGAGTAATAATTGCTGTACATTTATACATTCCTGAATAATTCTGTCTTTAAGATAAACAAAGTAATATAAAGTGGCTTGATGTGAAATCTCCCGTTCTAAAGAGACTTACCAGAACTGTTCAGAAAATCTACCTCACATAAAGGCATTACACTGTGGTTAAGTGGTTAAGGCTACACTGTCTAATGTCTTAGACTTTAATTTACGCTAGTTTTACAATAAGGACTTGTCCTAAAATGAATTCCAGTTGGAGAGGCACAAGCAGGGTTTTGTATACTTGCTAATAGTTTATCATAGTCAAAGGTAGCATATTCAGTGGTATTCTCCTTTACATTTCACTACACTCTTAAACATCCATTTTTCAGATTTTTTTAAAACTGCAAAAAAGTCCCAATAACATGTTACATAGGTAAACTGATGGATTCGTCAAGCTCTAATCACTGCACTTCTTAACTCATTTTTCATGTGTACTGGAGCAGGGCATTGGCGCTCAATCACATACATTGTTCACATAATTACATGGTAAGGAAAACACATGCTCTCCATATGAAAATGAAAAACACATTGGATTGCATATAGGTAAGCATTTCATAGCAACAAACCAGAGGGTTCTTTGGCATATTATAATAGACACTCATATGCTTTTAAGTTGCAATTCAGACGAAAAGCCCCTTCATGCTTCAAAGGAATGTCACTGATGAACACAGAATTTCCTGGAACTCTTAAAAGTCCAAATGCTGCTCCGATTCAGCAAGTATAGAGGCAAATTTTATGAGCTTTTGTCCCTGCTGTCTGTGTATGGGAAATGCAGCCATGAGTAAAATACGTGCAATTTAACCACGGGCCCAATTAAATTCCTCAGTGGAAGTCCAAGAACGTTCTAATAAAGCACACCTAATGTGAATGAGCTACGGGCTCTGTTTCCATAGCAATGTTTAGGCTTAAACGTTATTGTCAATATCATCATCATCATCATCATCACAGTGAGCATAAAGGAAGTGGCTTTGTACAAGCAGTGTCTGCTCATCCAACGAACATGTACTTCAGCCAGGAGTGATATAACATCTGATCACATCCTGCTTCTGAGTGAGCCATTAAAAGAGCTCTTCTCGTTTACACTCCAGGGCTTTCAGCTAATATGAACATGCAGACTGAGTAAGCGCTCTGGGGGCATGCAGCCCTCAAATTGCTTGATAATGTGCATTCTGTTGGGAGATTCAGATGAACTATCATTACTTCCTCTGGCTGAACACCACTGATGAAAAAGAAAAACTAGCAGAGGAAAATGCTTATGAGTCTAGGACTGATGGTCCATAACATGGTGCAGTGATACTAACTTCTACACTGGACTGTTCTGTGCTGAGAGAGATCAATCCCTAATTTATATGCTAACAGAGACCAAACACCACAGGCTATCCCTTAATAATGTTAGCAACCTGGCAAGATACGCATTTGGCAGCCGCAAAGTATTAGACCAAAATTACTTCCCCTAATTTCCCAAATTATTAAACTTGTGTGGAGTTAAGACATGAAAATACCACTGGCTTATTCAGTTCCCTCTATAACTTCAGCACTGATTCTAACCACTCCTCTGTTAAACTGTACTAAATCATAAGAGATTAAATGTAAAGTGTCAGCCGCAGTTCCAAGTGATGCCTGAACGTGGGTACTCGATTAATCATGGCTGCATACTGCGAATGATAATAGACATTTTTGTACAGAAAGGAACAGCGGGCCATCTATTGGCCTGCAGCACTTCCTGTGCAGACATGATTAAATGGAATTTAAGAGAGTTGGGAGTGGAGAAATTGAAGTTCAGTCTCTAACTCCTCTGCCATCTCTCCAGGAATGTTAACACCACTTCCACCCTTTCCTGTTCACAAGCTCAGATGCAACAGTGCCCTCTACAGGATCCATACAGAATATCCAGAAGGGAACATGATTAAGCTTAACGTCCATGGCTTGTTATACTACACCAAGATAATACTCAACCCAGACTAATAATGTCTTTCAATCACCACTGAGATTACAATTTAATCCAAGAATATGCATAATCCAAGTCCAAACAACAGGCCTTAAAGGGGAATTTCACTGATTATCAAATAACCAATCCTTGAAATGTAAAAGTCATTTATGGTAGTCTTATGTCAAATAGTCATTGTAGAAAAACATACAGATTTTGTACAATGGTGGTGATATATACTGGGGGTCTACAACATGCACGCCTTTTTGTTTACTAGCCCAAAACAGTTACATTACATGTGCCTTCTCTATTTTTAAGGAAAATGCTGATAGCAGTAGAAATGTTTATATTGGGGACAATTTTGCCTTACCGCACCCTCCATGTACTTCTCTGCAAAGAAAGCATTTTTTAAGTGATCTTTAATCCAAAATCATCTCAAAACTACTTTGAAACAATGCATAACTATAAGTATAAATAACTATTTTATGTCATCTTTGAGCTAGCTTGCAGTAGTCATTTCATGTCTTGCATGTCTTCTTATTATCTTTTCCTCTGTGAACAATTCAGTTTATCTATAGTGGAGCATTTCTCTCTAAACCACTCTGAAAGACTTGCACCCTTCAATCAAACAGACATTTGGATTTGTTGGTGGAGTTTGAAATTATAATGAAGACATTTTTTTAAGTTTTCATTATCAGTGTGAAAGCTTGTTTATGCAACGTTCTTATCCGAACATTAAAGTATCCATGAATTTCAATCAACAAAGTGCCACAAAACAAACTGCTTAATATAGATCCTACACTGTGATACAGATTAATTAATTACTGAATAAATAAGTAAACAGACACATGAGCAAGCTGAATGAGTTGATAAAGAAACAATGGGACAAACTACAGAGTTCCTATATACCCATAGCTCAAGCTGCTTACTGGCTCTAAAGGTTATCAGACACTGGCTGTATCGTTTTAAAGCCCTGCAACCATAGACCTGAAGCTAATGACGAGGATGTACTAGCACAGCTCCCACCTACTGAATTACATAACACAGCATTGTGAAGAGCCAGTATGCAATACCCACGGGGTTGCTTGATAAAATATTGATTCTGGCGCTAATGCTGATTTCACTATGTCTGTAGAGCTCTATTGTCTAAACTCTTACAAAAAGCCCAGATGGTGCAACATTAACACTGCCTTTGCCCCTCTATTAGACTCTACAGAATGGCTACAGGCAGTATATATGGAAACCATGGTCATAAATTAAAAAACAAAATATATCATAGTAGGACGTCATATGACACTATATGCATAATGGAGAACTTTTTCTGACATGCAAATGCACCAGATGACATATATAGTACAATATAGACCCTTAAGCAGGTACATGTATTAAAAACATGTCTTCTGGAATCTTCATGGCAGGCATGTGCTGCCCCTAGGGGATGTCAGCATTGTTTATGGCACTGAGAAAGAAGCTTCCTGCTTGTGTGCACCACCCATAATGAGACTGATAATAGCTCTCCCTTCTGAAGGTGGGTGGATGGGGGTGGAAGGGACCTATTAGCTCTCAGTCCATCTGCGTCAGCAGTTGTTGTTTTAGTTGACAGTGGCTTGACAAATGAATTGTTCATTAGGCCATCCGTATGCTTTGACACAGCAATTGTTACAGCACTAATGAGCAATGTCTGCAGGTGGCTGCCACAAGTGCAACCTGCAATTAGGAGCCATTTCCATGTCCAACAAAGGAACTAATGACAGGGCCACCTCTGCTGACTGGGAGTGTAACAGCATGCATTCTTGGACTGGTTTCCACCATGCTATAATAAAACAGGTGTAATACACCACAGTATAAAAATAATCTCATTCTTGAAAACTATGGGCAAAACACACATATACTTACAGTCATATTCAAAAGTTATGTTTTGTTGATTTTCTATCTTAAATATGGCATTTAGTGCACAATTTAAACTTAAACTTTATACTCGAAGTGTACAATTTAAGTTGAACATATTGCAACAAAAACATCAAATTTGTTCATAGAAAACAGCAAAAACAGCAAAGCAATGATGTGCAAATTGTGCAAACCTACATTTAAATCTATATATCATTGGAAGCAGTCCAAAAACTAGGATTCATTTTGAATGTGATGCCAGCAAGATGGTTCAAAAAAGTTGGGAAAGGATGTAAAGCTGTGGTACAGAGTGTATTTCCTGGTGGACCATCTAACTACACTACTTAGTAACAAGTCAGAATCATGATTGGATATACACAGAGCATTCCAGAGAGGGTGAGTCTTTTAGAAGCAAAGATGAGGAGGGGTTTGCCATTATTTAAAAGTTTGTGCAGGCAGACAGTGCACCACATGGTGCATATGGCATGGGTGGCATAAATATCTGTAAAGGCTTCATTCATTCTGAGCAATAGATATATGGGTTTTGGGGCAACACATACTGCCATTCAGACACACATCCAGAGATCTTTCTCAGAGAAGGTTGCTTATTTCAGCAAGATAATGACAAGTCACATTGTAGGCAACTATAGCTCCTCAGTTCTTAAAACAATCTAAGTGTTGTTAAAAAAGAGCCACACACTAGCAAACATGAACCTGTCAAAAGAAAACTTCCTACTGAAAACATCAAAGGAACATGGTATTGCATATTCTGAGAATGTTTTAGAACAAATCATTTGTAGCTAGGAAGGTTGTAAATTCAGCACATAAAGAGTAAATAGTGCATTGCATTGTGTTTCTCTTATTTTCCATGAACAAAACATGTAATTTTAGCAGAAGCACCTAACTTTCACATGTGACCGTATGTTCTTCCCGTAAAAAATGTTTATATTCCCTCGTATCATTGACATGATCTATGGAAATGTGAGACTAAACATTCAGGTAATTTATCCACATCCTTGTAATTTATTTGCTTATTATAAACAGTGTTACAAACAGTCCTTGTGTTTGCACATTTCACCTCGAGTTTTAGAGTTTTAAAGATTGGCAGAAGATTGCAGTCTAAAAGTCAGCTGCTAATCTTTCACAAATATACGTGAGAACAACACATATTCTTTTACATATTACCTGACACTGCTCTTCATTCAGAACAGTATTTTCTAGGGTATGGTAAAAATCTGAAAACATATCTTAAACAGACATTTTTAATGGTAAACTTAACAGGGAATCTGCAGGGATGTATTTCCCCCAAAGTTCTGCCTTACAGGTCTGTAGCATTTTCTGTTTCACACAATCCATGTATATCCATGAATTTAGTGATTTGTTCTGGTCTGACTCTGTGATGGTCGGTCCATTGTTCTGAGAACATCAGCAGCTTTTTTGACATGGTTAATTTGTCCTCCAGAGTGGGATTTTCTTGTATTACTCAAAGATCATCTGATGGTG
Source organism: Prochilodus magdalenae (assembly GCA_024036415.1). NCBI lineage: Eukaryota > Metazoa > Chordata > Actinopteri > Characiformes > Prochilodontidae > Prochilodus > Prochilodus magdalenae. The sequence continues at coordinate 600,167 of JAMWET010006274.1, forward strand.
TTAATTCTGATGGTGTACCAGTTTTTAGCAGTCTTGTTTTCTCTATTTTTTATATTCTCTTACCTTTATGTTTGGAAATTACACCGCACACAGTACTGCAACATCATATTAAAAACTCCTCTACAAATCTATTTTTATATATTAATAATAATATTTAAGGTGTTGAAAATATTAGTATCTGACATATTAGTAACAGAATTTCAGGGAGACCTAAATTGCAATTGCAATTTAAATATTATCATTATTGTAATTTGTCCTGACAGTGTAACAGTGTAATTGTATATGCATACAACATAAATGCCAATAAATATCACTTTCACCCAAATATCTCTTTTAACAATTAATAATCCACTCTATACTGCAGGCATTTTCACAAGAAATTAAATGAACAGAATTCTTGTCAACATCAAATCTAGCATCAACCCATTGCTACAAAAGAAGAACTTTGTAGGGAGAGCATAGACAGGTCTACTGGTCAGAGTACCCTGAGATGATTCAGACTGGGAGAGGTATATGGCATATGAATGCATGCCTGGTTTATGGCTGGCATACCTGAAGCATTCCAGTGCAGTCCTCCGGGGCTGGCAGCCAGGCGTCGCCGCTTCCTCAGACTCACACCTCCCTGACAGGAGTCCCTACTGGGTTTGAGAGCCGGAGTGGAGGTGGTCCGCAAGGCCACAGGGGATGGAGGGGGGCCGGTGACTGGTAGGATGGGAGAAGGTGGCAAAAGACATCTTTCCTTCTCCTGGGAATGGTTTGAATAGATAGATTCCCTCTCAAGAGGCCTGTAGAAGAAATTTAGTTTCAAATGATTTTGCTCATTCTACTATAATTACCCGCCATATGGTGAGGAGAATTTGCATTACAATATTTTTGACTGTAATGTCTTAACCTTCTTTATTAAAGTACTAAAAACACAATGAACTGAGATTAAAATGGGTCTGTAGAAAATTATACCCAACTGTGTATATCTACCAAACACTTCACATATCTGGGCTAATACTTAATTTTTCTGAACAGCACCCAAACCTTACACAAATACAGCTAAAACATTGATGAGCACTTTATGCCATACTATATATAACACTTAATAACTTTGCAAGAAATGAAAACACTAGCAAGTTACCCAATTTTGAAAAATGAGTTCTGACAGAAATCACCCCCTTAACATGGGTAAATCAGGACAATTAACTGTAGACCACAACAATTTTGCCTACAAGACAAATTCCACCTCAATATACAACATCGCTATGCCCTTTTGTTATGTACCTGTTATTTGGAAGTGTATAGCTTTGGCTTTTCCATGATCCTCTCCTGTAGGACTTTGCCTTCTTTCTTCTGAACAAAAACTCTACTAAACGCTCCGCTGTAAACATGGTACTCACGCCTCCTCTTCACTCCTCACCAAAATTAGTTCAGAAAGGTTTTCCACTGTGTTCCCTTCTATCCGTGACGTAGATTAAACCTGTATACACCATCTGTATGTGGTGCCATAGTACTTGCCCAAGGCTCCCTGCGTTATGCTATTTCACAATTAAAACAGCAGGACAATCACACAGGGTGGTAAAGAGGCCCCTGGTGAAAGGCAGCTTTAGAGCTCTCTAGTGTACAACGTCCATCATAAATATTGAATTCCACCTGCAGCTAAAGTGTGCCAACAGAGAACACACAAAAGCCACGCCAGTCAATCAAGAGTCAAGTGTTGCACATATCTGATGGTGGGAGAGTTGGTTCTTGATGAGTTGACGTGAGGCATGAGAAGTTTCCAGTGTATGGTTTGTGTTCATTAAGAGATATATTCAGACATACAGGCTAGGATATGCTTTCATAATGATAAAGCAATAAACAGGTAGTTAGTGCTCACACAGGGCTATAAATGGGCTGTTCTTTTTCAGTCTTCATATAATCTTGGCTTTTCTATACATTTCCTAGAATAAAAACACGACTAAGCTTTTTTATACAGGGTACTTTCATTCTGTCTATTAGGCTATGATATGCTATGCTATGCTAAAACAGGCAGAATTGGCATTTTCAAAATGCACAAAATGCCTCATAATAAAAGTTTTCACAAACAGTGTTACATGAGGAGCCATACACTAATCATGCTTTAAAATGTTTACCTGCTTAATACTTCAACTACTTTCTTTCATAAAGGTTATTGTATTGTACTGCCTGAAAAATGTGCAGACACCTACAGGCATCCCACACTAGCTGGTCTAAATCGGGTCATAGTTAGCAGTCATTATCTACTGAAGGCAGCTTATTTAACACAGAAGTAAATGGGCAGCATTTCTGAAATCCATTATGGTAGCCCCTAAAAAACATTGATGCTTACAATTGATTATTTTGGGTACTAATACAAATGCTGCCACAGAATCCTCTGAAAATGCTTCCACAATGACATCTAGTGGACACACACATTTCTTTACCAGGTGCAGCAGCACTTCAGCACAGTACACTAAGTACTGTTACAAATTACAGATTTTGTAAGCCGCAGTACGTCTGAAACATAAACAGAGATGGCATAGTGCAATCTATTTTTATCAATACTGAATACTGAAACCTTAAGTATTGGTCAATGCAGAATGCAGTTATGTAATAGATATTTCAGTCTAGATTTATTAAAAGATTTGATTCATTGCTCATATCTGGTAAGCACTTTTTGCTGACATTGAACTGACACCAGTTACCCATCAATACTGGTATGTCATTTTTAGATGTAAACACAACTAATTCAGAATGCCAGTGCCTTTTAGCAAAGACCAATAAAAAGAAAACAAAGGACAGGGATAAAACTATTCGTACAACATGCCAAAATGAACAAGAAATGAATAAATAAATAGCTTCAAAAAACATACGCTAACAGCCAAACACAAAGTGTGGATCTATTTGTACTTAGCACTGCAAATTCCATAAAATGCCTTACCTAGTGTCAGTGTCTCCAGAGTCACTACTGCTGGACCGTGGTGATGTTGAACAGGTGGACTCCAGGCTCCTAGGCAGCAGTGTTGAGGGCATACATAGCCATGTCTCCAGGTCTGTGAACTTTGAGTAGCTCAGCATCTCCAAAACACTATAATATGTACAGATTAATATGAGATAGACATAACAGCTCCGATCAACAGGCAAAGGAAAAACATTCAATAGTTGCAGAACTTAAACAGATACATAAACGTGCCATGTTCATCCTCCTCTGAGTTTATGTACAGTTAAAAGCTGACAATCCTAAGAGTGGCAAGCAAGATTAGCCACACTCTAGAGGTGTTCTCTCGACTTCTGTCTGTACAAACATACACTGTACTGTCTGTACAAACATACACTGTACTGTCAGTACAAACTTGCACCACTACTTCATATGATTTAAGGTGATGATTTGCATTTATCTACCAGTAATGCAAACTCTGCACAAACTGACTAAACAGGTTCACGCTGGATATTTCCATATATGACCGTCTGTCCTTTAGCTGGCTTTTCATAAACTGATAGAGCAGATCCAGCACACATTAAAGGGTGTATAGTCCACAAACTTTACGTAGTTGTTTCTTTTAAAGTACATGTACAATGTTTGTGTAGTTTTACATACCAGAATCAGTGTTATATTGCAACACATACTGTATGTATCTATCCCTGCTATCAGTACAAAACCTCGTATCTCCAAAATAATAACTTTACAGCACATGGAAAAAAACATAATTTACTTTCAAGTGAATGTAACCAGATTTTTTAGGACCAACACAAAGCAGGTTTTATTTGGGTGGTGGATCATTCTCAGCACTGCAGTGACCTGGTGAAAAGTGTTGGTGCATTAGTGTATGTTGTGTTGGTGTGAGTGGACCAGACACAGCAGTGCTGCTGGAGTGATCAAACACTGCGTCCACTCACTGTCCACTCTATCAGACTCTCCTGTCTTTCTGATCCATCTTGTAGATGTAAAGTCGGAGAGAGTGAGGCATTGTTACAGTGTTTAGGGTATATGACATTGAAAGTAAATTAAAACATCACTCACATTTGTCCTCACTGGTACTGTGGGTTAAGATTATTATGTAAGGAGACAAAAGCTCATCCAGTGCTGCAATGTTTGTGTGGTTCATCCTCTAGTCCTTCACCTGTTAGCTGGATTGTGTTGGTTGGAGGACTATTCTTAGTCCAGTAGTGACACTAAAGTGTTTAAAACGCCAGCAGCACTGCTGTGTCTGATCCACTCAAACTAGCACACACTAACGCACCATCACCGCATCAGTGTTACTTCAGCGCTGAGAATAATCCATTACCTATATAACACCTGCTCTGTGATGGTCCTGTCATAATATTATGGCTGATGGGTGTATATACATACGTATAGCTAAGTGGCTAAACATAGCAGAAGTTCTCCCAATATAAACATGGCAGAACTATGTGCTGTAGCTGTAGGTTTTAGTGATGTCAGAAAAAGACTGGACTTCTTTTATTTGCTTATTTGAATAATACCCCAACAAACCTCCTTTATTTCATTAGTGAGTTTTTCCCCAAGAAATGGCCCTTCAAACAATGCCTACCTGTCCTCCCCCATGCCTGGGATTTCATCTTTCTCATCAGCTGTGTGGAACACACATGATGCTCGGGATTCCTGAGGGATGAGCAGGCATGTCTTCTCTGACTCATAAGACATCTTGAGCCATCTCTGAGGACGCATAAAAGAGCTTCATAAGGCTTTTAACTGTGGAGGCCCTTCCTATAAACTAGGGCATGATGTAAGAACAGTATGTATAGTGAGTATAAGTTATATGACTTTTCAGTGTTAAGAATAGTGTTTCTTCAAGCGTTACCTAGTAAAGAAAACGGTTTTACATAGAATTATGGATTATGACACTGCAACAATAGCAGATCCCTTTTCGGTGCTATATAGAACCCTTTTCAAACATGTGCAGCACATTTTCCACCAATCTATGGAAATATTTCATGCTGAAAATGTCCTTTTATCGTGCAAAGTTTATAGTTCTATACAGAACCATTTTTGACTAAGGAACCTTAGAAGAACCAACTTTTAAAGTGTGGCATTTCACACATAAGCTTCAGGAAGACTTTGTGGCAGAGCTCGTTCTCTACGTGGCCAGTGGATGGGGCATTAGGTCATGTATGCGTTCCTCAGGGGTGGAGGAAGTAAAGCGGCTGCTCAGAGGAAAGTTGGCGAGACCGTCTTTCTGGCCCCAACACTCAGCAAGCACAACTGCAGCCTCATCTGAGCCGTGAGGTCACACACAATGAGCCAAACACCTCAAAGACGATCAGAGTGGAGGACGAACACAGGCGTTCCTAGAGCTCGCCTCTTTTCTGTCTCTGTCTTTTCATTCTCCTCATTCATCCATCTTTAATTACTGCTCTTCCTTCCACATTAGCTCCGTTCTTCCCGCGGGCGACTTCCCAGCGTTTTATAGAGAGCGAGCCCACCACCACGCCGAACCTCCAGATCTTATTCTGTCTAGTCAGCTTTAGTTTGGGAGCACTAACACGCCGCAGCAGCGACGAAGCTAAGCAGGCTACGTCTCTTTGTTCCTCGGTTCTGGTTTGAGGAGCTGCTGCTAAACTCGCAGCCCTGCGTTTTCCTCCCCGTCCAACTTCCCGTTAAGTCTCTCTCTCTCAATTCAGCTCCCAAAACAGCAGCTCGAAAAGTAGGAACGCGTCTGAAGTGAGAGTTAAAGGTTTTAGTTCCTTTCCTCAGAGCCAAAAACACAAACTCACCAAGTATGATCCCTGTTCGGCATCAGGAAGTGACCCAAGCTCGGCACCCTCTGTCATCTGGCAATTATTTTTCGCTCCGAACATAAAATCCCTCCATTCCTATCCGATCATTTCACTCTGGCTGCTCCCTCATCTCCCGCACTCGGCTGTTCGGAGGAGCAGTTTAGGAGCAGTCTTAAGATGAAACCAGGGCGCGCGCTTCTACAGAAAGGGGGAAAAGAGGGAACGATTCCTCGTCCACACTTCAAAGAGGATGTCAGAGGGAAGACAATTTTAGACAGGAAATATTTGCGGAGTTATTCATGAAAATTGCTGGACTGCAATTACCGCGCGCAGTTAGATAAACAGTGCATCTTCGTGTTGATGTTAGAGACCCTCACGAAGTTCGCCCAGAAAGCTTTATGGCTTCCACACCTGGCATTCCTCTCTACAAGCCTGTTATTTCATAGGGTGAGATACACTCTGGGTATAGTGTTATTATCGGTTAGGACCAGCACTGTACAGGCTGGCTGGTACTCAGGCTGCTTCTGATCTTCAGCTTTATAACACCCTCAGTATTTGAATGATTCAGCCTGTACTCTTTACTGACCAACCAGCCCATCAACAGCAATACGTCAGAAATCAGAAAGTGTTTGGTTCTGATTCTGCAGATGCTCGTCTTCTTTTTCTTTTCTTTTTTTTGACCTTTTTTAGACAGTCCGAGCCAGGAACCGAACTGTTAACATACATGCTTGATGCTCATTGTTAAACAAGGCTAGATTTGGCTTTCAGTTCACCAGATTTTGAAATGTTGCTTCTTGTGAGCCATCCCTGTTCACTAGCAACTCCGAGCAAATCATATTTTTTTACCAAAGAACAGCTAATTTAATTCTTTATCTCAATTAGTCAGTCTCAATTTATTCAATTAGAAGCTGTGGCATTAGAGCCATTATATTCCTGGGACTAGAACTGAATTAAAATGAAATCAAATAAGGACAATCCAGAAGCACAGGCTGCACCATGAGTGATTTGACTAACAATGTAATATCTTAAGCGTTGGCATGTGAAGTATTATTAATATTTTAAATCAAAAAGCTTTTTACTTTAAATAGTGATCACCTTTTGGATGTGTTTGAAATACCCTTCAGGAACAGGGAATAAATGTTTGGTACTGTGTCGCTAACATATTGGGCCCACATATCCTACAGATCAGGAGGTATGTGAGAAACCAAAACACAACATCATCTATTTCATTAAGTGTCCACATGAAATCAGGAAGTGTACAAAATCACAATCATCTGGATCCACGGTATAGAGCCCTTTTAATCTTAATCAAATATTTTGTTCCACCTTGAATGCTACAGCTTGTATAGACAGCAGAATATAACTGCAGCACCATTCAGAGTGGAACAGAAACTTCACAAATCAAGCTGACGGATAGGCTTGTTCTCACACATCCTGGACAGCTTTAATTCCAAGCTGTTTCCAATTTTACTGTACAGTTTCTCAAATCTTGGACAATGTGGAGCAGACACTGAGGAGACTGACGAGAGGAGCAGTTCCACTTTTATAACCATTTATTACCATCACAACCCCACCAGCAGCTTGCAAGTAGCAGCCATGCTGTTTGGTTATTTCCACTCTTCGAGAGTTGACGTCAGTGAGTTTTATACTGAGCTAACAACTTTTATTTACTTTGTGTTATTGTCAGGATCAAAATCAAATAGCTAATGTAGGTAACCAAACAATCCAAATAACACCAGAGCATATATGAGCAGATATGATCTTTGTTTACTCAGAGATTCATTTTATTTTCCTGCCTGTTTCTATTTTGAGATGTTGCTTCTTGTGAGCCATCACTGTTCACTAGCAACTCAGAGCGAATCATAAGTTCACCAAAGAACAGCTCATTTAATTCTTGTACTATGCAGACACCAGAAAACTATTTAACACACTAAATAAGTGCATTCTATAGGACTTCGCAACTGAATCAGTCGTCAAATGTACATCAGTTAGACACAAATTATGGTGCAAATGATTTATTTTAATTTTTCATCAACATTATATATATTAAAACCACATTAGAAAATGTGGCATTAGAGCCATTATATTCCACCATAAACTGGGACTGAACTTAAATGAAATCAAATAAGGACATTCCAGAAGCACTGGCTGCTTCACGAGTCATTTGACTAACAATTAAATATCCTAAGCGTTCACATGTGAAGTATTGCTAATCTTTCATATCAAAAAGCTTTTTCCTTTAAATAGTGATCACCTTTTGGATGTGTTTGAAATACCCTTCAGGAACTCGGAATAAATGTTTGGTACTGTGTCGCTAACATATTGAGCCCACATATCCTACAGATCAGGAGGTATGTGAGAAACCAAAACACAACATCATCTATTTCATTAAGTGTCCACATGAAATCAGGAAGTGTACAAAATCACAATCATCTGGATCCACGGTATAGAGCCCTGCAGGCAAGGAGTAAGAGTCAGATCAGGGCACTAAAGCAACAGGAGTGGGAAAAGATGAAAGAGGCGGATGGTATACAACATCTGTCAGTAATCCATGTCTTGGTCAGAGTGTCCAGGTCATGGTGTGCCCTTGCAGCTGTGGGCCAATGATTTGTTTTGTTTTCTGGGATGAAGTGGCACCCTGGTGGCCTGGAGACTGACCCTCCAGAGAGCCATCTCAAATGACCGATTGTCTTTGACCCATCTCTCGACAATCCGTCTCACCAAACAGTTCCCATTAGCCTGCTGTGGCATCAAATGAGAAAGTTTTATTGTATTTTGTCAAGGTTTTTCCGCGACACGTTCAGAAAACCAGGACAATGAAAACAGATAGAACCCTGTGGGCTCATTGGGAGTGTAACAAAGCTGTTTGTGTTTTCCTTCAGAATGAAGAAATGAAGTGTAAAAGCATTTAATGATAAGATAACACTGGATCAATGTGTCTGCTGTTATCTCAGAATTATATGTAATTAGAATTAGAAATGTTTTGCAGGAGCTATATCGATTAATATCATCATATTTCAATATAATTCCTTTGAATTTGTCAAAGGAAAACAAGTGACAAATCAGGAATGTCCAAAATGGATGTTCATAAAACATTATTAATAGATACAAGAAAAATGAAACACTGTGCAACATTTTTTCTACATCATTTGAGCACAGTTGTGTGAAATTGTACTGTAAAAGTGTTTGGGGGTTGGAAAATCTGAGTTACCTATAATCTTCCGTGCATCATTACAGAAATCCAGCATCGATAGGGTTAATTCATCCAGCCCTGGGGCGAGGAGTAAGGAACTTCCTTATAGGCTATTGATACCTCATTTCAAACTGACATTAGGGGTTATACATACCAGCACAGAAGAGCAGCATCAGTCCACAGGAGTCATGGTAAGTCTCTGAGCATTGTTTTGCTACTTTTATGATGGAAGAATTACAGCTGCATTATGAAAAAACAGAGCAGCTAATATCCATTTTCTTATTTCTGTGTTTGTGTTAACAATGAAAATCAGAGTCAAAATACATTTATTGGTACATTTGAATGAACAAGGTGCATATCTAACACGTAAATAGACAATATGAATAGTCTATTCATCAAAAACTGGTAAACAATTCCTTGTATGAGTTTTATTACCATGATTAGTTGCTATTATCATTTACATTTTTTATGAAGTCATTTTACCTGAAATAACTAATAATAATAAAACACTAGAAGTTTCTGTCTTTATACTGCTGCTCTTTTGTTCTTTCAGATGTTGTAATTGAAGCAAACCAAAGAAACCACAGAAAAAGCACAGTGCTCTTCAAACACGTGTAATCTTTGCGGATACAGACTGAAATATGAGTACTGACTGTGCCATAGTGACTAATACAATCTTAATCAATGAACTGGAACTGACCACTGGAGGCGCAGAGGGCTCCTGCTATCGTTGTACTTTACCTTTCGGTGTGTTGCTCCTGATGATTGGCATTGCAGTTACGGCTGTAGCCTACAGCTTCAATTCCCACGGTTCCACCATCTCCATCCTGGGGCTGGTGCTGCTCTCCAGTAGTCTCCTGCTGCTCGGCCTCACTGCTGTGTGCTGGAAAGTCCGGCGGGGTAAAGAAATGCAAATGCGCTCCACAAGTCAGACCACCCTGGTGGAAAGACTCAGCTGCAAGTGAATTGGAGGAAGAATTTTTTTAGCATTTAAACACACAAATGCATTAGAATATGATTTTGGATGGTGAGGTTTACTAACACTCATGCATTGCTCTAGTTTCTAAGTTGAGAGATCAAATAGGTTGCAAATTAGTAGGTCACTCTTGATTGTCTGCGAATTGACCTAGAACACACATCTGTAGGAACAAATGCACAGATGGATACAGAGTTCCACATTCAGATAAAACTGTCTGATTGACAGGTGACACAAATTCTGTGAATGAATGTGCAGGCTACATCAGCTCATTAGGACCTTATCAAACATTGGCTTTGACCTGAATTGTATTTGTACTCAGTACTGTGAAATTAGTGTACAACATAGAATCAACATGTTATATTGAATTTACTTATAATTGTTTTGTAATATTAAATAAATGTCATTTTTGAGAAGTTTTTTGTATTTGTATTTTTATTATTATTTATTAAAAAAAATAATTATTTGCAGACCAGTCTTTCCACAAAGTGTCCTTTAAGCTGAATATTATATTATGAACAAGAGTGAAATACAAGCAGATTATTTTAGTTTTATATATCATTTCATGTTTTAGTGTTTTGTTGTTATTTTACTAGCTGCAAAACAGTATGTAAATCTGGTATACAAAGAGTTTTGGTGGCTGTTTATTGATGAAGTATATCATTATTAGTTTACATCCATATATAATTTATGCCAGGTCAAAATGTGTAAATATACTATTTGTATTAGTTTCCTGGTTGAATATGGCACAGTTACAAAGATCGTATTCTGCTGAAAATGGATCAAACAGACAGATGCCACATATGGCATCATGGCCCACTTTCTGACATCCCTGTATAGTCTAGAACATTTAATCTGGCACCTTGCAAACTTTGGACTAGTGGGTGCACTACTACACACTCCAAATTAAGATGCAATGGACTCAAAGGGATTCAATATTTCAGCAAAAGAGCAACACTGTCAAATAGAGGCCACCGATCCAGATTAAGGGAATAACTTGGTTTTGTTTTTTTTACATTTGTCCACTAAATGCACCAATTCCCAATACTATCCTTTAGTCAGTCTCATTAATGACTTTGTCATCAACTCACCCCACACTGTAAAAGTCATAGTTTTGATGACCTCTGTCTTTAGTAATTAATTGCAAATTCAGGATCATTGTTTATTGACATTATCCTGATGTTTTGAGCTGCTTGAGGATACATCTTAGTTATATGTGCTTTTAGGGGTTACACTTTCAAAATAATATCTGAACACAATGAAAAATATGACTTATTGAAGGGTTTAGCTGCAAACAAGTTACAGCCCACATTTGTTACTTTTCTTTAAAATAGTAAAACATTTGGGAATGGACTTTGTTAAGTGATTAGTGTTGTCATTCAATATGATGAACTTTTCAAAACTGGGCTTTCAGGTGATTTGACAAGTCATCACTAATGACATAACTAAGTAATTTACTGAACAATAATCACGCAAATCCCTCTGAGACATGCTCCTGGCAAAATGACAGGAATGAGACAGGGCGAAGGTTCTAATTCATCCATCTTTACCTCTGTGCCATAATTTGGCAAAATTCATCTAGCAATGTGCAGTTGGCAAAATTAAAATGGTAGCTTAAGTTATTAAACTGAGCAGCTTTTAATCATTGGCTACAGGAATTCAAGGTTGGAGGAGTAGCAGGCTGCTAATTACTCCTCCAACCTTGAATTCCCTGTTAGCCAATGATTAAAAGCTGCGCAGTTTTAATATAACTTAAGCTACCCATTTTAATTTTGCCACTGCCACATTGCTTGGATGAATTTGCCACAAATTATGTGGCACAGAAGGTAAAGATGGATGAACTAATTAGAACCTTCGCCCTGTCTCTTCCTGTTCATTTTTGCGCCAGAGCATGTCCAGAGGATTTGCGTGATATTGTTCAGTAAATTTTACTTAGTTTAATGTCCTTATTGAGTGACTTGTCAAATCACCTGAAGCCCAGTTTTTTGAAAAGTTCATCATATGTGATGACAACACTAAGTCTTAACAAAGTCCATTCCCAAATGTTTTTACTATTTTAAAGAAAAGTAACAAATTTGGGCTGTACTTTTTGCAGCTATCAAACCGCTTTCAATAAGTCATATTTTTCATTGTGTCAGGATAATTATTTTGGAAAAGTGTAACCCTAAAAGCACATATAACTAAGATGTATCCTCAAGGCATCTCAAAACATCAGGATAATGTCAATAACAATGATCCTGAATTTTGAATTGAATTACTAAGACAGAGTCCTCAAACTATGCTTTTACAGTGTGGGGTGAGTTGATGACAAGTCTTAATGAGACTGAGGACTAAGGATAGTATTGGGAATTGGTGCATTTAGTGGACAATGTAAAAAAAAAAAAACAAGTTATTCCCATTAATCTGGAAATCGGTGGCGCCTCTAAATTTGACAGTGGTTGCTCTTTTTGCTGAAATATTGAATCCCTTTGAGTCCATTGCATCTTTAATTTGGAGTGTGTATAGGCACCCACTAGTCCAAAGTTTGCAAGGGTGCCCGAGATTAAATGTTCTAGACTTATACGGGATCTCAGAAAGTGGGCCATGATGCCATAGGTGGCAGTCTGTCTGTTTGATCCATTTTCAGCATACCACGATCTTTGTAACTGTGCCATATTCACTCGGAAACTAATACAAATAGTATATTTACACATTTGACCTGGCATAAAATATATATGGATGTAAAACTAATTATGAATATACTTCATACAATAACCATCCAGCCAAAACTCTTTGTTTATACAGATTTACTACTGTTTTGCAGCTAGTAAAATAACAACAAACACTAAAACTGAAATGATTTATATAAAACTAAAATAATGCTGCTTGTATTTCACTTCCTTGTTCATCATATACTAGCAGACTGTAAAGGACACTTGTGGAAAGACTGGTCTGCAGATATAATTATTTTTTTAAATAAATAATAATACAAATACAAATACAAAAAAACTTCTCAAAATTACATTTATTTAATATTACAAAACATTTTATAAGTAAAAATTCAATATCCATTTTGATTCTATGTTGTCACACTTAATTTCCAGTACTGAGTAACAAAATACAATTTCAGGTCAAAGCCAAGTTTGAATAAGTCCTAATGAGCTGATTAGCCTGGCACATTCCATTCACAGATTTGTGTCACCTGTCAAGTCAGACAGTTTTTATCCTGAATGGTGGAAACTCTGTATCCATCTGTGCATTTGTTCCTACAGATGTGTGTTCTAGGTCCATTCGCGGACAATCAAGAGTGACGCTACTCTTTGCAACCTATTTGATCTCTCAACTTAGAACTAGAGCATGCATGAGTGGTTATAAACCCTCGACTCATCCAAATCATATTCTAATGCATTTGTGTGTTGTTAAATGCTAAAAAAATTCTTCCTCCAATGCACTTGCAGCTGAAGTCTTTTCCACCAGGTTGGTCTGACTTTTGTGGAGCCCATTTGCATTTCTTTACCCCGCCGGCCTTGCCAGCACACGCAGTGGAGGCGAGCAGCAGGTAGACTACTGAGAGCAGCACCAGCCCCAGGATGGAGATGGTGGAACCGTGGAAATTAAGCTGTTAGGCTACAGCCTTAACTGCAATGGCCAATCATCAGGAGCAACACACCGGAAAGGTAACGTACAACGATAGCAGGAGCCCTCTGCGCCTCACAGTGGTCGGGTTCGCAGTTCATTGATTAAGTGATTGTGTATTAGTCACTATGGCAAGTCGTAACTCATATTTCATTGTATCCGCAAAAGATACACGTGTTTGAAGAGCTATGTGCTTTTTTTCCTGTGTTTCTGTTTGGTTTGCTTCATTAACAACATCTGAAAGAACAAAGAGCAGCAGTTTACAGGACCAGAAACATTCTAGTGTTTTTATTATTATTAGTTATTTCAGGTAAAATGCACTTCAATAAAAAAATGTAAATGAATAATAGCAACTAATCATGGTACTAAAACTCATATACAAGGAATTGTTTTTACCAGTTTTTGCTGAATAGACTATTCAATATTGTCTATTTACGTGTTAGATATGCACCTTGTTCATTCAAATGTACCAATAAATTTATTTTTGACTCTGATTTCATTGTTACACAACACAGAAATAAGAAATGATATTTAAGCTGGCTCTGTTTTTTCATAATGCAGCTGTAATTCTTCCATCATAAAAGTAGCAAACAATGCTCAGAGACTTACCATGACTCCTGGGACTGATTGCTGCTCTTCTTTGCTGGTATGTATAACCCCTATGTCGTTTGAAATGAGGTTATCAATAGCCTATAAGGAGTTCCTTACTCTCGCCTAGGCTGGATGAATACCCTCTCCGAATGGCTGGATTTCTGTAATGATGCAACGGACGATTATAGGTAACTCAGATTTTCCAACCCCAACCACTTTTACAGTACAAATTTCACACACTTGCGTTGCTCAATGATGTAAAAAAATGTTGCACAGTGTTTTCTTTTCCTTGTATCTATTAATAATTTTTTATGAACCATCATTTTTGGGACATTCCTGATTTGTCAACTTGTTTTTCTTGACAATTCAAAGGAATTATATTGGAATTGATGGAATATTAATCGTTAGCTCTGCAAAACATTTCTAATTCTAATTTACATATATTCTGAAGATAACAGCAGACACATTGATCCAGTGGTGACACTTATCATTAATGCTTTTACACTTCATTTCTTCATTCTGAAGGAAAACACAAACAGCTTTAGTTACACTCCCCATGTAGTCCCACATGTTCTATCTGTTGTTTTTTCATTGTCCTGGTTTTCTGACGTGTCGCGGAAAAAACCTTGACAAAATACAATAAACTTTCTCATTTGATGCCACAGCAGGCTAATGGGAACTGTTTGGTAGACGGACATTGTCGAGAGATGGTTCTAAGACCCTCGGTCGTTTTCATTTGAGATGGCTCCTGAGGGTCATCTCCGGGCCACCAGGGGTGCCACTTCATCCCGAAAACAAGACAAATCCTATGCCCCCAGCTGCAAGGGCAGCACCGTGGACGCTGTGACACTCTGACCAGACATGGATTACTGACGAGATTTGTATACCATCCGCCTCTTTCATCTTTTCCCACTCCTGTATTGCTTTAGTGCCCTAGATCTGACTCTTACCCTTGCCTGCAGGCTCTATACCGTGGATCCAGATATGTGATTTGTTGTACACTTCTGATTTTCATGTGGAACACTTAATGAAATAGATGATGTGGTGTTTTGGGTTTCTCACATACCTCTGATCTGTAGGATATGTGGCTCAATATGTTAGCGCACAGTACCAAAAATTTATTCCGCGTTCCTGAAGGGTATTTCCAACACATCCAAAAGGTGATCAATATTTAAAGAAAAAGCTTTTTGATATGAAAGTAGCAATACTTCCCACATGTGAACGCTTAGGACTATTTAATTGTTAGTCAAATGACTCGTGAAGCAGCAGTTCTTCCTGGAATGTCCTTTATTTGTATTTCATTTAGTTCAGTCCCCAGTTTATGGTGGAATATATAATGCTCTAATGCCCCATTTCTAATGTTGGTTTTAATATATATAATGTTATCAAGAAATTTAAATAAATCATTTGCACCCATAATTTGGGTCTAACTGATGTACATTTGACGACTTGATTTCAGTTGCGAAGTCCTATAGAATGCACTTATTTAGTGTGTTAAATAGTTTTCTGGTGTCTGCATAGTAAAACAAGATTAAATGAGCTTGTTCTTTGGTGATACCTTATGCTTCCGCTCTGAGTTGCTAGTGAACATGGATGGCTCACAAGAAGGCACATTCAAAATAGAAACAGGCAGGAAAAATAAAATGATCTTCTGAGTAAACAAAGATCATTCTGCTCATATATGCTCTGGATGTTGATTTGGAATTGTTTTTGGTTTAACCTAACATTAGCTTATTTGATTTGGATCCTGAACATAACCCAAGTAAATAAAAAGTTGTTAGCTTCTGTATAAAACTTCCACTGACGTCACTCTCGAAGAGTGGAAATAACCAAACAGCATGGCTGCTACTCGCAAGCTGCTGGTGGGGTTGTGATGGTAATAATGGTTATAAAAGGTGGAACTGTCCTCTCGTCGTCTCCTCAGTGTCTGCTCCACATTGTCAAGATTTGAGAACTGTACAGTAAAATTGGAAACATCTTTGGAATTTACTGTCCAACGATGTGTGAGAACACGCCTATCCGTCAGCTTGAATGTGTGAGTTTCCTGTTCCACTCTGAATGGTGCTGCAGTTTAATATTCTGCTGTCTTACAACTGTAGCATTCAGTGGAACAAAAATATTTGATTAAGATTAAAAGGGCTCTATACCGTGGATCCAGATGATTTGTGATTTGTACCTTTCCTGATTTCATGTGGACACTTAATGAATATGATGATGTTTTTGTTTTGGTTGTCTCACATACCTCCTGATCTGTAGATATGTGGGCCCGATATTTAGCGACACAGTAACCAAACCTTTTAATTCCGCTGTTCCTGAAGGGTAATTTCAACACATCCAAAAGGTGGATCCTGATTTAAAGTATAAAGCTTTTTTGATTTTAAAATATTAGATAACTACTTCACATGCCAACGCTTAGATATTACATTGTTAGTCAAATCACTCATTGGTGCAGCCTTGTATGTGCTTCTGGATTGTCCTGTATTTGATTTCATTTTAACTCAGGTTCATAGTCCAGTTTATGGTGGAAGATTAATGGCTCTAATGCCACATCTTCTAATTGAATAAATTGAGACTGGACTAATTGAGATAAAGAATTAAATTAGCTGTTCTTTGGTAAGAAAAATATGAATTTGCTCGGAGTTGCCTACAGTGAACAGGGGATGGCTCACAAGAAGCAAACATTTCAAAATCTGGTGAACTGAAAGCCAAATCCAGCCTTGTATTAACAATGAGCAATCAAGCTGTATGTGAACTTTTCGGTTCCTGGCTCCGACTGTCCTAAAAAAGGTCAAAAAAAAAAAAAGAAAAAGAAGACGTAGCATCTGCAGCAATCAGAACCAAACACTTTTCCTGATTTCTGACGTATTGCTTGTTGATGGGCTGGTTGGTCAAGTAATGAGTACAGGCTGAATCATTCAAACTACTGAGGGTGTTTGTCATAAAGCTGAAGATCAGAACACAGCCTGAGTACCAGCGCAGCCTGTACAGTGCTGGGGTCGTCTACCGATAATCACACTATACCCAGAGTGTATCTCACCCTATGAAATACCAGGCTGTAGGAGAGGAATGCAAGGTGGTTGGAGCCATCAATGCTTTCTGGGCTCGAACTTCGTGTGGAGGTCTCTAACATCAACACGAAGATGCACTGTTTTATCTAACTGCGCGTGCTGGTAATTGCACTCCATTCATTTTCATGAATAAACTCCGCAAAATAGTTTCCTGTTCTATAAACTTGTCTTCCCTCTGACAGTCCTCTTTTGAAGTGTGGACGAGGAATCGTTCCCTCTTTTCCCCCTTTCTGTAGAAGCGGGGGGGCCGCGCCCTGGTTTGCCTCTTAAGATGCTCCTAAACTGCTCCTCCGAACAGCCGAGTGCGGGAGATGAGGGAGCATCCAGAGTGTGAATGATCGGATAGGAATGGAGGGAATTTTATGTTCGGAGCGAAAAATATTTGACCAATGACAGAGGTTTTTTTGCCGAGCTTGGGTCACTTTCCTGATGGGCGAACAGGGATCATACTGTGGTGAGTTTGTGTTTTTGGCTTCTGAGAAAGGGAACTAAAACCTTTAACTCTCACTTCAGACCGCGTGTTCCTACTTTTCGAGTCTGCTGTTTTTGGGAGGTGAGTTTGAAAGAGGAGAGACTTGACGGGAAGTTGAACGGGAGGAACAGCGCCAAAAAAAAAGGGCCATGCGAGTTTAGCCAGCATGGCTCCTCAACCAGAACCGATGGAACAAAGATGTACGGAGCCTGCTTAGTTTCGTCGCTGCTGCGTGCGTGTTTTTGCTCCCAAAACTAAGCGGACTAGACAGAATAAGATCTTGATGTTCGCGTGGTGGTGGGCTTGCTCTCTATAAACGCTGGAAGTCGCCCGCGGGAAGACGGAGCTAATGTGGAAGGAAGGAGCAGTAATCTAAAGACTGGATGAATAGAAATGAAAGACAGAGACAGAAAAGATGTCGAGCTCTAGGAACGCCTGTGTTCGTCCTCCACTCTGATCGTCTTTGAGGTGTTTGGCTCATTGTGTGTGATATCCTCACGTCTCATATGAGGCTGCATGTGGTGCTGCTGAGTGTTGGGGCCAGAAAGCCGGTCTCGCCAACTTTCCTCTGAGCACCGCTTTACTTCCTCCACTCCTAGTAACGCATACATGACCTATGCCCCATCCACTGGCCACGTTAGAGAACGAGCTCTGCCACAAAGTCTTCCTGAGCTTTATGTGTGAAATGCCACAACTTTTACAGTTTGGTTTCTTCTTAATAGTTCCTTTAGTCCAAAATGGTTCTGTATAGAACTATAAACTTTGCACGATAAAAGGACAATTTTCATCATGAAATGCATTTTCCATAGATTGGGGGAAAAATGGTGCTGCCGCAATGTTTTTGAAAAGGGTTCTATATAGCAAGCCGAAAAGGATCTGCTATTGTTGCAGTTCATAATCCATAATTCTATTTAAAACCGTTTTCGTTTAACTAGGTATACGCTTGAAGAACAACTATATCCTTAACACTGAAAGTCATATAACTTATAACTCAACTACTACATTACTGTTCTTACATCATGCCCTAGTTTATAAGAAGGGGGTCCTCCACAGTTTAAAAGCCTTATGAAGCCTCTTTTAATGCGTCCTCATAGTATGCTCAAGAATGTATTATGACAGAGAAGACATGCCTGCTCATCCCTCTGAATCACCTAGCATCCATGTTGTGTTCCACACAGCTGATGAGAAAGATGAAAACTCCAGGCATGGGGCAGGACAGGTCGGCCAGTTTTTGAAGGGGCCATTTTTGGGGAAAAACTCACTAATGACTATAGGAGTTTTTGGGGGTATTATTCAAATAAGCAAATACAAGAAGTCCATCCTTTTTCTGAACATCACTACAACCTACAGCTACAGCAATAGTTCTGCCATGTTCATATTGTGGAGAACTTCATGGCTATGTTTAGCCCTTGCTACTATTATTATGTATAATACACCCATCAGCCATAATATTATGACAGGACCATCACAGAGCAGGTTGTTATATAGGTAATGCGGATGTATTCTCAGCTGCTGAAGTAACACTGATGCGGTGATGGATGTTGTGTGTGTTTGTGCTAGTTTTGATGATCAGAACACAGCAGTGCTGCTGGCGTTTTAAACACTTTAGTGTCACTACTGGACTAGAATAGTCCCTCCACCAACACAATCCAGCAACCGGTGAAGGACTAGTGATGGATGTACAACCACCAAACATTTGCGAGCACTGGCTGAGCTTATTGGGTCTCCTTACATATAATACAATCAAACCACACAAGTGACCAGTGAGGACAAATTGTGAGTGATGTTTTTAATTTACATTTCAATGTCATATACACTAAACACTGTAATCAATGCCTCACTCTCTCCGACTTTTACATCTAGCAAGATGGATCAGAAAGACAGGATAGTCTGATAGAGTGGTACAGTGATTGGGACGCAGTGTTTGATCACATCCCAGCAGCACTTGCTGTGTCGCTGGTCCACTCCACACCAACACAACATGCACTAATGCACCAACAATTTTCACCAGGTCACTGCGTGCTGAGAATGATCCCACCACCCAAATAAAACCTGCTTTGTGTTGGTCCTACAAAATCTGGTTACATTCACTTGAAAGTAAATTATGTTTTTTTTCCATGTGCTTGTAAAGTTATTATTTTTGAGATACGAGGTATTTTGTACTGATGCAGGGGATAGATACATACAGTTAGTGTGTGGCATATAACACTGATTCTGTATATAAAACTACACAAACATTGTACATTTACTTATAAAAGAAACAACTACGTAAAGATTGTGTACCTATCCACCTTTAATGTGTGGCTGGATCTGCTCTATCAGTTATGAAAAGCCAGCTAAATGACAGACGGTCATATATTGAAATCTTCAGCGTGAACCTTTTATTCCAGTTGTGCAGAGGTTTTGCGATTACTGGTAGATAAATGCAAATCATCACCTTAAATCATATGAAGTAGTGGTGCAAGTTTTTACTGACAGTAACAGTGTATGTTTGTACAGACAGTCGTGTAATGTTTGTTGACAGACAGAAGCGAGAGAACACCTCTAGAGTGTGGCTAATTCTTGCTTGCCACTCTAGGATTGTCAGCTTTTAACTGTATCATAAACTCATAGGAGGTGAAAGACATGGCACGTTTATTGTATCTGTTTAAGTTCTGTCAACTAATTGAATTTTTTTCCTTTGCCTGTTTGATCGAGCTGTTATGGTCTATCTCATATTAATCTGTACATTTATAGTGGGTTTCTGGAGATTCTGGCTACTCAAAGTTTCACATTACCTGTGATAATGGCTATTGTATTCCCTCAACAGCTGCTGCCTAGGAGCTGAGTCCACCTGTTCAACATCACCCGGTCCAGCAGTAGTGACTCTGGAGACACTGACACTAGGTAAGGCATTTTATGGAATTTGCAGCGCTATAAGTACAAATAGATCCACACTTTGTGGTTTGGCTGTTTAGCGTATGTTTTTTGAAGCTAGTTATTTCTTCATTTCTTGTTACATTTTGGCATGTTGTACTAATAGTTTTTATCCCTGTCCTGTTGTTTTTCTTTTTGTTATTTGTCTTTGCTAAAGGCCACTGGGCATTCTGAATTAGTTGTGTTTTACATCTAAAACATTGACATACCAGTATGATGGTAACTGGTGTCCAGTTCCAATGTCAGCAGAAAGTGCTTCCAGATATGAATCAATGAATCCGAATCTTTTAATAATCTAGACTGAAATATCTATTACATCTACTGCATTCTGCATTGCCAATATTAAGGTTTCAGTATTCAGTATTGATCGAAAATAGATTTGCACTATTCCATCTCTTTTTAGTTTCAGACGTACTGCGGCTTACAAAATCTGTAATTATGTACAGTACTAGTGTACTGTGCTGAAGTGCTGCTGCAACACTGGTAAAGAAATGTTGTGTCCATCTAGATGTCCTTTGTTGAATGATTTCAGAGGATTCTGTGGGCAGCATTTGTATTAGTACCCGCAATAATCATTGGTAAGCTCCAATGGTTTTTAGGGGCTACCATAATGTGATGTCAGAAATGCTCCGCATTTATCATTCTGTGTTAAATAAGCTTGCCTTAGTAGATACTGACTGCAACTATGACCCGATTTGTAGACCAGCTAGTTGTGGGATCTGTAGGTGTCTGCACCTTTTTTCCAGGCAGTACAATACAATACCCTTTATGAAATGAAATAGTTGAAAGTATTAAGCAGGGTAACCATTTTTAAAGCATGATTAGTGTATGGCTCCCCTCATGTAACCCTGTTTGTGAAAACTTTATTATGAGGCATTTTTGCGATTTTGAAAAATGCCAATTCTGCCTGGTTTTAGCATAGCATAGCATTAGCTTAGCCTAATAGACAGAATGAAATACCCGTGTAGTAAAAAGCTTAGTCGTGTTTTTATTCTAGGAAATGTATGAAAAGCCATATTATATGAAGACTGAAAAGAACAGCCCATTTATAGCCTGTTGGGTGAGCACTAACTACCTGTTATTGCTTTATGCATTATGAAGCATATCCTAGCCTTTATGTCTGAATATATCTCTTCAGGACCAACAAACATACACTGGGAAAACGTCTCATGCCTCAGTCAACGGTCATCAAGAACCACTCTCCCACCATCAGCTATGTGCACACTTGACTCTTGATTGACTGGCGTGGCTTTTGTGTGTTCTCGTTGCACACTTTAGCTGCAGGTGCATTCAATATTTATGAAATTGACGTTGTAACACTCGAGGAGCTTACAGACTGCTTTCACCAGGCCCTTTTACCACCTTGTGATTGTCCCTGCTGTTTTTAATTGTGAATAGCATAACGCAGGGAGCCCTTGGGCAGTACTATGCACCTAGCATAACAGATTGGTGTATACAGGTTTAAATCTACGTCACGGAATAGAAGGGAACACCGTGAAAACCTTTGCACATGAACTAATTTTGGTGAGGATTTAAGATGAGTCGTGAGTACATGTTTACAGCGGAGCGTTTAGTAAAGAGTTTTTGTTCAGAAGAAAGAAGGCAAGTCTACGGAGAGTCATGGAAAAGCCAAAGCTATACACTCCCAAATAACAGGTACATAACAAGAAGGGCATAGCGATGTTTTGGGCAATTATG